>CM068367.1:1362004352-1362386852 GCA_034769895.1 Magicicada septendecula
AATATACTAAATTGCAATAAAATAAGTGAGAATTGATAATTATACAAATTTCAGATTTCATAGAATAATAATTATATTAGTTAAAATGGCTATTATTTACATAGAAGACAGGGAAGTATAATTTTAGGCCTACCTCCCAAAAAATTATAAGAAATAATTTTCAGATAAAACTTTGTAATACTAACTTAATTACTATCAAAATAAGTAGAATAGAATAGTGAAAACGAATATGTATTTTATATTTCAAACAGTTAAGTAATAACGAATTTACTTTATAAGCATAGTGCACGAAATTAAAGTGTGTCGGAAGTTATGGCAATTTTAAACAATGTCTTTTTAATATTAAATTGGCTAAGACGTTTCGGATGACGAAGGAAATCCAGGCAGTTCATTATTATACATTGAAGAGCACACTTTACGTGAATATTTTATAAAACCCAACCTTAATGGCGATTACGTATAACTAAAGTTCGGAATCAGTTTTTGTGTAAAAATTAAATTTTAAACTATTCTAATCATTGTGAAGTGGTGAAGTTGCCCTATGAACTACATAACACCTATAAACAGCATCACATATCACTATTTAAACGAAATAACACTGGAATCACACCAAATACCAAGTGAATATTCGAGGTTAAACGGACACACATAAACACCAATTGATCTACTTATTTAACAACATTTTTACACCCAGTGACTTTTCCATCTTACTCCAGTGACATTAAACTATACCCAAGAAGAGATTAAACGATTACGAAGAGGATTTAATCGCAAAAGGAACATATTTATTCCACAAGTACTTTGTCAATGTTAGAAGGTGAAATCCACGCATGCGCCAGACGACCATTTTGACTGATCTCATCAACACAACCAGTCGACTGTTTGCTGTACTGTGGTGAATAAAAATTATATATAAACTTTTATTATTACTAATTACCATTCTATTGTTTAATTTTAATACATTTTCAGCATTGTAAGTGTTATACTTTCTGACCCTGACCTTCTCTGGCTTTTTTATAAATAACCGTTAAAAGAACCTATATGTGTATAATACCAATATAAAAGTCATAGATCGACCGGACCTGAGTGAGTCGATACGGCATTATAACATTGTTTTCAATTAAGCAAATTCATTATTTTGTTGAATAAACGCTTGTTATCTAGTGAATTGAATTTGATTTCTTTAATAAAGGAATATAACCATTAATTAATAAAGAAAACTCGACAACCTTTAAAGGCAATATATGCGAATTACAACCTTTCAAGAGGAAGAAGAAGAGAGCTGTTCGCGCCTAATTCAAAGTGGATTGTCTTTTTAATAAATTTAACGAAGGGAAGATCATTACTAGAAGACACACCATACCATACTATTTATAATTACAATTAATAATCTCAATTTATTACTAAATTTTAAGAATAAACACCTCGAAAACAATTATTTCAGAATTATAAAATTATATCACATTTCAAATTGCTACAACAACAACATACACCAAGAACATTTGATAACAGCATTATTTAGGAACATTACCAAATCGACGTCTCCCGGAGCGGAACGTCATTACTACACCTACGCACCATAAAAGTCAATCTGGGTAATATTATACCAGAACACCATTACAATTACAATTATATATTACCAAAGTGAAGACCAGCAGAGAGAGCCGAATGAAGACTAGAAGACATCATCTATATTACTACCCACAATAGTGAGAGAACAATTCTCATACAACTACACATATTTGTATATTTTGTAATTTACATTTATATTACAAAATTGGCGAACCCAACTTGTGGGGCTTGATTACATCAGAATTTTAGAACACCATAGAACAGTAACACACCGTTATATTACAAAAGCGGCTAGCCCAACCAGTGGGGCTTACAGGTGAGCACAATCTACAAACATCAACCTTTTATTTATTTTATTATACCCACTCAAACACAATGTTATATTACAATATATATATATATATATATATAGACTTAGCGCCGCATAATTTCTTCATCACACGCCAATTTTTACCCAGGGTATCTAAAACAAATTTGAGGAACTTGTATAAGTACATCTTTAGGTGAAGAAGTTATTTTGCCCAAGTTATGGTGTGTCAGCGTACGAAAAACTTATACAAATTTTTATACATCGTATTTTTGCTGTACGCTGAAGCCAGACAACCTGTTCGATATATACAAATGTATATAATGAAATATGGGTAGTTAGTCGGCCATATTGGCATTCGTAATAATTATTCTATAAAATTTGTAACATGTGTAAAAAAGACAGACACTACAGAGGAAAGTGTGTTTTTATTCTGTTTAGTTGGTATAACGAAATATCACGACCTGCCATAATTTATTCTGTTTAGTCGTCGCGTTGTGCGGTAATTCGTTGAGTTTGCTAACGTGTGTGGGACAGAATTTTGTAATTCGTATGAAGTGTTTGTGATTGTAAGTCGAAGTAAAAATATGTTGGAGGCGCTAGGAATAATACTGAAAGGTAAGATGATCATTTATTTAGTGTATGTTGTCCGTTGTTTGTAGGAAATTAGCTGTTAGGTTATGTATGAATGTCTGGATTACTTTGGGTTGTACACTAGGCCTACCGGTTGTTATAGACCCAACTATACATAATATCACTGTGTTCTGTCCAAAATTTAATAATGGAGCAAATTAGCATTCTAATTTAATTAATACAATATACCTAGGCTAACGCCATGCGTTCTTATGGGAGTAAAAATTTAATTTTTTGTCTCCGTAAATAGGTTCGACCGCCGTTTAAAATTATTTTTCTCGTGTTTATATAACATAGAAGAATATAATAAAAATATATCAGCGCAATATCAGCATTGATGAGAATCTTCATAATTACCCAAGGGGTAATTAACTAATTTTTAAAAAAAGTCCCTGTAAGGCACTGAAGCAATTTAATTAAATAAAGTTTCGGTAACCAAAGTTTCTTTATTATAGATACTCCTGTAAGTCTGACAATTATTTTGTCTACTCTAGCCTACCTATATATGTGTAATGTATCCAATTTGTAAATCATTTTATTCGTAAAATGTGGTCCTACCTAACACAAGATGGTACGCCTTACTATAATATATTTAATTTGAACTCTGCTCGTATTTAACTAGTTACAAATTTTATTTAATTCTTCAGTCCAGCTATATTACTCTAAATATACTTTCAAATTCAGCATTTTTCATAAAAGAAATACGTTAGGTTATGTTTCATATCTAGATTACTTTGTCGAACACGTATCTATTATAGAACCAACTATGCCTAATAGCACTGTGTTCTGCCCAAAATTTAATAATTGAGCAAGTTAGCATTCTAATTTAATTAATACAATTTTATTTTTTCATTATTAGCGGGCCAATTTATACAAAAACAAAAATTCTGGAGTTTTGTATTGTAGTGTTTTAGGGTAAATAGAATTGCCATAATAAATTTAATACAGTAGGCGTATTGTTTTGATTGTGAAACAAAAATCATTTGTTTGTTGTTTTAATTCAGTTCACTTACTTAGGCTTGGGTGTTAAGTATAATAGGCTAAGTTCTTTATCACAGTAAATTGTCTCTAGCTCCAGATACTTGCATGTCTACATCAATTGTCATATTTTACTTTTCAGATGACTGTGAAAGTAGGCCTAGGAGACGTACAGCAAAAAAAGGTACATATAGTTTTAATTGTTATTTATATTCAGTGTATAAAAGCACCCCTTAACTCTAATCAACTAAAAATATAAAATTAATTAACCCATTTTTGAAAAAGACCCTGTGAGGGAACTGACTCCAGTTAAATGAAATATGTATTCTGTATTAAATGCTTATTCTGTATAAATATCAAGTTACTGATACCTTTACACAGAATAATTTTATTTAGATTAAGTCTGGCCTATGATAATATAACTGATTTAGCTAAACTTACTGCGGATTAGCCTGTAAGCCTAACCTAACTCTGAAATAAAATTAATTACTTTTAGAAAAAGATCAAAAGTTTATAGGCCTGGGTGTTAAGTATAATAGACTAGGTTCTGTATCACAGTTGAATTATCTTTAGCTCCAGAACTTACACCAATAGTGCATGTCTACATATATTTTCATACTTTACTTTCATATTTGACTGGGAACGTAGTAAGTTCAGTGTTAATTTATTCATGTTACCTTATATTTGGTGTATAAAATCACCCCTTAAACTCTAGTTAACTTAAAACTAAGATTAATTAACTGATTTTTAAAAAAAGTCCATGTGAGGGCACTGACTGCAATATAATTAAATTTTTTTTTTTTATTATAGATACTCCTGTAAGTCTGACAATTATTTTGTCTACTCTAAAAAAATTCCATTTATTACTTTTATTGTGATTCATGTATGAACATTACATAATTTTAATTTTCTTACAGATGTAAGACGGGCTCTGTTTCCGGAATGCGATCGATTTTCACAAGATTGTTTCAGACACACACAAGTGTCTGATCAAGTAAGTTTGAGTGGTAGATTAGGCCTGAAATTTATGCTAAATTTTGTTCGTAAATTCTGCCTAAATTTTTTGCCAGTAATTTAATCTATGGCTTTGATATGAAGTATAAAATGTCTGAAGACAAGTACCTTGAGTTCCTACTGAGTACACCCATTAGCCTATAGAAATATTAGCTAGACTGCGTACGTTTTCAATTGTAAAAATGAAATAGGCCTACCTATATTTGTGTAATGTATCCAATTTGTAAGTCATTTTATTCGTAAAATGAGGTCCTACCTAACACAAGATGGTAGGCCTTACCATAATATATTTAATTTGTACTCTGCTCGTATTTAACTAGTTAACATATTTTATTTTATTCTTCAGTCCCACTATATTACTCTAAATATACTTTCAAATTCAGGATTTTTCAGAGAAACGTAATTAATTAAATAAGATATGACTTAATAAGTTAAGGTTAATTTTAACACCTAATATAACAAAATTTATAATATAGGCCTATGGCTACTGTAATACGGAAGTAAACTGTTGTAATATTTTGTACACATAGTTACTTTCATAACATCGAGTCCATTAAATTGTAATTTATTTGACATAAAAATTTTATTTTAACACAGCTCTGCTTTAAAAATTAAGGACTAACAGGTTTTGCTGGTGACTAAAGAAAGCATCGTTCTTTTATCTTATGTAAAATTTATTATTGTATGCAAGTCTGATTAAAGCTCACTAAACTAAAATTATCACTGCTTACAGCAGCAGGTTCTTAAACCCGATAATTGATGTAGGCCTATAGTGTTATTTTTATTTAATTTCTTATTATCTGTATTTATAATCTGTAACTTAATGTGTAGAATTGTATTTATATTGTTTAACCTCCTAAATGATACTCAACTAATATCACATGAAATTTTAAAAAATTAGTATCTTAATATTCTAAATTTTATGGGGTGTGTTATACTTAATAGTAGATTTAAATGATACGGAGTATGGATGAATTATCCGTAATGTATTTGCTAGTTATAATACCGTTATAATCAGGATTATATTATTCAATGTTAATCATTTGAACAGTTTTTGTTTTTCGAGTTTGTGTGATTATATTAGAAATCTTTTTCAGGAATCTTCAGTGCAGGGATGTAACCAAGCAATAGTGACTTGAGTTCATTTAAATTAAAATAGATTACTATAAAATAACTACTAGATTATGCTGTAAATTTAATTTTTTTTAGAAATTTACACAAAATCCATTAACTTTTTGTAAATTCATAGTGCTAACCTACAAATATTGTGCTAGGTTAAGAAAATAAATTATTCTCTTAATTATTAGCTTAATATTATTATAATTATTAACTTAGTGAAAAATTATGTAGGAGTTTTGTAATGATCTTTCAGGTTCCTCCTGAACTTTCCAGAATTGACTGGGAAAAAATGACTATTATTGCACCATCAGTAGTATCGACATCAGATGATATTGATGTGGAAAACATATGAAGTGGAGAAGGTAATATAATCAAAGCAATTTAGCCTATAGATAATTAAAAATTTTTTTTTTCTGTTTGTGAACTTTGTAACATTAGCATATTTGATTTAATGTTTGTTTCATATGTAGTGTTAGGTTTACCTAAATTATCTTTACTTGACAAACTAGACTTGTATAGGTACTTTAAATCAATTAAGAAAATCAGCTTTGAATGTAGCACAATTAATTCATACCATATTTCATTAATGTTTTGTTTTCAAAGCATTTTTTTGTTTGGGTGTTAGCCTATTTAATTTGTGTTATGGCAAAGTTAATTTTCTGCATCAGGAATGTCCTATTTCATTGAGCAAGCTTTATAGGAGATTTTGAAGTTTGTGATAAAATAGCCATTAATGATTCTTTTGTCTTGTTAATAACAACAATATAAAGTTATTAACAGTCCCATTTACATTTTAAATGAGAAAATTTAGTAACATAGTAGTTGGAATCATTTTTAATTAGTAGTATTATGTGTCAATGCTTTCAAATCAGGGGCTTCCTTTGGAAAGTATAATCATATGATAATTTTAAGATAAGTATTGTTAGAAGCTCTAAATAAGTTTGTTTATATTATTTTTTATATAAAGAGTTTTGGAAGCTGCTGGAAAACAAAAGTTCTTAATAAAGTACATAATTAGTTTAATAACATTATTTCCCATAAAATTGCAATTATTTCATTTAGTAATTTGCACTTTTGTTGATACTGGCAATGATAATTATTTTTCTCTGTTAGCTAAAATTCTTTCTTTGTTACAGAGTCCATTGTTGTAGAAGCTCTTATATCGCCAGATGATTGTGCAAAATTTATAAGTTTGGAGGTAAATTTCTCCTTATAGAACTGCTGTATTCTTATATAGTTATCTCTCTCTGACCTCTATTTTGCACTATGAGGTGTACACTTATTTCCATTCTTATTTGGTATTCTTTTATCTCTTTCTACTATTATTTAGTTACAATAGTTTAATCATAGTAGTCTCTTTATAATTGGTTTAGTGTTTTTTGTACACTGGTCTGTCCCTTAGTGTATATCATTGACTAACATTATTTACACCTAGTGTCACATGACAGGTGTTCTTAATTACGATTATAATACATTATGTCCTTTCTTATAATATTCTTATACTATTACAATAGTGGCATTACACCTTACTTGTGGTATAGACATTAACCTTTTACTTCTATTTGGTATTATAAAGTGGTTTTGTTCACGTTTTACTTAGTGAATCCCCTTTTGGTCGGTTTTGGTTCATTTTATTTACTTAAATTCTTATTTAAAATCCATTTTGGGTATCTTATATTGGTACCTGTAGAAAGCTTATCAGTTCTTCTTGGTTTAAGGCACAAAACATTTTGGTTTAGGTAGGCTTTTCCTACTGATAGATGTGAATTTAGGTGAAATTTGTACCAACAATGTGTATGTTAGGTTGATACAAATTTACATTCTTTTAACCTTATTTTCTCAAGTTTGGTTTCATTAATGATAACTAATAACTCTTTAGTTATTGCCTTTTCTTATCTTACATGATTGTTTGACTATTTGAGTAATATTTGTTATTATTATGAGACAATTTTAATACTTCTTTATGTTACATGGGTGCTATGCATAACATGTTACTATGCTTTTATTCACAGCTTCTATTCAGTTAACAGTCTAGTTACTTTCATTCTTTTATAACATATCTTGTCCTATACATTTATAATATTATCTGTTGTATATTGTACAGGAATGGGTTTCCTCTCCTTAAAACCCCACTGTTGTGTTTGTCAATTTGTACATACACCTATGCCAATGTGTTTTGAATTATTTTAATTATGTAAATCTCGGAGATATTTGGAGTTGTGGGATGTATTGATGTAAGTAATTAATTATTAACTTAGCTCTCTAAAAACTATCAGTGTTTGTGTACCTGTAACTTAAATAATTAATGAGTTATTTTATAATTCCGTTCAACCCTATTATACCTTGAAGAGAATTCTGTCTAATTTTGTATTTTTACTCTCTCTCTTTGGTGTCAGATAATTCCGCTATAAGCGCTGTAGTATCGGCTCAACGAAACTTATAGGTTATTTCAATGTTTATGTTAACCAATTATTCTATACTTATTCAGTTACTTTTTTATTCCTAGCTCATTAAACCATACTCCAAATAACAAGATTTTGCCAATATATAAAGGTTCTTTATTTGTTTACTTCTTTAACATTGAATAATATATGTTCTAATTAACATATGCTTGAGCTATAGATTGTATGAATCGATTATTGATTATTCTGATACTTTATTTAAATTTAGTTATATAGTGTGTTTTAATTTGTAATTAATTTAATTCAGGGTGTGAAGGTTCTTGTAACTGTGGGGAAGATTAAAAATACATAGATAAGAATGCAAGATTTACAAATTTAAAGTGTTGTGTAGTTAGTATGATTAATATAATAATAATTTACCAGACTAGAACGAAGCCAATCGTGTAGGCGGTTGATTGATAAATTTACTGTTCTGGACAAATATGCCGTACGATTTTCTTTCTTCGATTTAATAGAATGGAATTCTTCTCCTGTCCACTTCGGAATTACAGCTTGCTGGATTGGTTTACAGCCCGATTGATGCTTCTTCTGCAACGCCAGGTTCCAAATACGTTCTTCTCTTGGTTGAAGCAATTAGTGTTGTTCCGTGTTTTTGAAAGGTTATAACTTCTGGTGTAGTGAATATTATTAATTGTGATACTGTTAATTCTTTCTATTTGGTTTAATATATCATCAATTCCCTTTGGATATGGGACAGTTCAAGTTCTTCCTTGTATAATCCAGTTATTTATTCTCTATTGTGATTTCATACTGTAGTGTTATTTGGATTAAACTGTACTGGTGATAGTCATAAACATTGTCATTAGGATTTTGTGTTTTATAATCGTGTCTGATGATTTAAAATATTCCGATTAAATAGATAATTCTTGGGTTTTTTAATCTCATCACATTCAGATCATCAAAGCAATTATTGTCAAATTAACAACTTCCTCTTCTTCTGTCGTCCCTAGCAACACACGACTTCTTCCTTCCACATGTTTTGAATATAGTGTTTATTTCATATATTTTTTGTCTATTCCTTATCAATTTGCTATCCTATCGGAATGTAACTTTACCGATAGTTGGTTTATTATTTTCTACACATATTCTGCTTGTTTTTTGATATAAGCCGGTTTTTTTCCTTTTTTTATATTTAATCCACTTTCGATATTAAATGTTATTAATCGATATCATGGCATTATGGTATTATCATAATTTGTATAAATTTTATTATATATCATTATTAATTTAATGTTTTTTCTAGCTCTTCAAATCGTATTCATTAATTATTATTAATTGATGTACCTAACCTTTATGTTATGAGTGGTTATATAGTGGTTTTGGCTGTTAGGCCTTTTATTGTAAACAGATCTACCTGTGTTTATAACTGGTACACATCTATAGCCCCTTTTACATAAATTCATACATATAATTAAATCTTAACTATTAACATTTACATAAACAATTATTTTTTCCATATCTAATAACAATTTTATCTTGACCTATGGATCACATATAAGAAAATTCAAATCTATTAACGTTAATTAGCTGCTTCACACTTCATTCTACAACAGTCATTGAATAATACATCTTGTTTCATTATCTTTCATTAACTCAACACATATTTGGTATAACATAACATAAACTTTATCATAACATTTGTTGTCACAAAATAATACCTCTTAACTCAAAATTCTTATTTGCTATTAGTAAATTATTGTTTCATTTTTTGTTTGTTTTTCATTAAACATATATCATCAACTATTGTCTAACTTACAGGTTCGGTTATTCTTGTTAATATTACCTTGCATCCTTATTTACCTTTATCTATGATTATAAATATAATTATTAGATCTTTGTTCTATCATGGGGTTAAATATTGACTTATTTATTATTCTGTGAACCTTGTTTTTATGTAACTTGAGTGCTAGCATTTCTGTTGCGTTACAATATTGGTCATCTCAGTTAGTCAGTTCTTGTCCATCTCTTCAATCTGTAAGTTGTTCAGTCATTGCATATACGGGTAAGATGTTCTATAGTTGACTGGCTCTTGGAATCTATATTTTATGCCATGGTTGTTAGGTGTCTTTCTCGTAGTATGTTTCTTCCTTGTCTTCATTGGTTCCTTACTGACCGAAAACTATTGGGTTGTTGGTTCCTGTGGTACAACCATTGTTCGGTGCATCTTCTTTTTCTTATAATGTTATTTCACTTGTTAGTTACCATTAGTTTTATTAACTCTTATTGTTGTGAGTTTATCCTTGGTGATGAGTAGCTCATGTAGTTTCATGCTTGGCCTTTTAGAAGAAACACTTGGTTTGTCTCTTTCACTCAATTATTGACATGTGTTAATATTTTGGGTTACTGAAATATTTGGGCTCATATGTCTCGTTACAATATTAACTGGTTGTAGGCATATAAACTTATACACTGTTGTGAGAATTGTACAAAAGTACCTTTAAGCTAATTTCAAAACACAACATTTCAGAATTAATCACATTTTTTTCACTTTATAGGCTATGTCACACCAAAAGAAAATGTACAGGTCACTTTCAACAACAGTTGACAACAGCTGACTGAATATTATCCGATGACAAAATACTTAACAGATGGGAGATAGTCACACCAACCAACCATTTTGTATATAGTCTTTAAAATGAGATTTTTTTGCTTGTACACGGAAAACCTGGATCACTGTATTAAGATATATATTTTAGATATGTAGGTCAATTTATTAATTTTGAGCTATTAATTTAGCTAGTGCTAAGCTTTAAAACACAGTTATTTGTATGAAAGAAAAGTACAATTTTGTAGGCCAAGTAATAAATCCAACTATGATTCTGAAAAATTGTCACGGGTAGGAAAATAAAAATAATAATAATTCACCGATCTGAATGACGTTTTACAGAATCGTGATAAACATAAAATTACTTTTGATAGTGATCCCATGCTCATCCCAAGTTGAAACTTTCAGAATATGTAGAGGAAAACAATATCTTTCACATATATTTTTTTGAGAATTTTAAAAATAGTTTTTCAAAATTCAGTAAATGCAATAATGATGTGTTTATAAAAAATATATATATTTTCAACTAATTATGTTTTATATCATATGAAAGCCCTTTAAAAGAGCTTTCAAATGAACTCGATGTCATTGTTCTAGCTTAATTAGAACACAAGTTGTGAACAAATCAATATTGTTGCCCAAGTCAAAAATTTTATTTATTTTTTTCATTTTTGAGCACCCATTACTCAGTAACCTTTCGTCAGAAAAATGTGAAATAATTGATTTGTGTTACTATTTATGAATACTACATGCATACTTAATTTCAAATAAATCTAAGAGGGTCAGGTTGTAGCACTTGTTGATTTGACACGGAATATCTCTTAAATGTAACTTGAAGTTTTCATTTTGTTGTAAACATACCAGTCTAGTTTTTCTATTTATAGTTTATGCTTTTTTTTTTTAATAACTTCAACTAATTGAACCCCTAATCAATCCTACACTCCCTCGCAGAAAAACCTATATTTAGTTCATTTATATTGTCATCTGAGTTTAGTTATGTTTGATGTAATAAATAAAATGTTTATTTCATCAAAGGTGTTTTCACTTTTTGTAATTATGTTCTTGTAAATAAATATTCTATGTACTTTATTAATGTAATCTTATAGTTACTGATAAAGTAACAAAGCCCAAATGTCTGTGTGGTATTTTTGTTGTAATAATATTTGTCTGATATGTATTATTTTTGCAATGTTTTTATGTATCTTCTATGAAGAAATAATTTGTTCATTATCCTTAATAATTATTAATTATTGATACCTTAGAATTGAAACTGTTTTGTATAAATTTTGTAATAAAAATCAATGTACTTGTAAGTCTTTTTTTATCAATAACCTATTGAAAATAACACATTCCTTGTTCAATGCAAGTAGGCCTACCAAATACCTACCAAAAATGTATATCCCCAATTTTTGATAGAATATTTGATTTTTGTTGCCATCGGAATTTTACTTTGATTTTACTTTCATGTTCCATAAGGAAATGGAAGTATGGTGATGGCAAACAAAAACGTGTTAGAGATTTTTGCAGATTCTGATTATACTACCCTCAAAACATGAAAAAAATAATTTATCGAAAAGTGTCTGTGTGTCTGTCTAGATTTTTTATGGCAAACGATAAGAGCCGCAAATTCAAACAGAATCAAATAATTTTTTGCATACAGCCCTGAATTGTAGAGTATTCAAGACCTATTGTTTTTTGTGAAGATCGGTTAAGATAAAGGGGTAGTTTACCTGCAATATTTTATGTTGTAACAAGAGAAATTTTTTCATGACGAACGATAACTGCCGTAAATTCAAACAGAATCAGATATTTTTTTACATATGTGCCCGAGTTATAGAGGACTCAAGGCCTATTGATTTTGGTGAAGATCGGTTACGGGGAAAGGGTAGTTTACCTGAAACATTTTTTTGTTGTAACGTAATAGTTTACCTGATAATTTTTTGTATATATGTACTACGTTATTGACAACAAAGAAGCAGTTTGTTTTTAAAATTCCTTCCCGGCCTGTTTGGCCGTAGACCAATGTTTTCTGCAAAACCAGACGTTTCGCCAGTGCCATCGACTTCCATCATCAGTGAAAATCAAGTGCGATAACGTGAGGTGGTATACGTTAGTGCCCACAGTAAGTGGCTGAAGCAGTAAGTAGAAAGAAGTAGTTTCAATGGAAATATTTCATTTCGAAAATGATTTTAAATATAAATCTTAGAACATGGAAGTCGTGTATGATTCTCCATACCAATATTTTGTTCTTAAGTGTGCTATTAAGTATTAGGAATCTTCTCCATGTCAAGGTATAGGATTACAGCCTGTTTTGCCTTCACTGAAGGCATCTCTTTTCCTTGCCCTACCTATATCTCGTCTTCCCTGAGGTCTGTATCTTATTACTTGTTTAGGTAGTCCCATGTTTTCCATTCTCTTGATATCCTGCCTCTATTTTATTTGTCCTTCCCTTATTCTGCCGGCTATAGAATATACATTTTACTTGGTACTTATATTTTCATTTCATATTTGATATCTAAGGGTTTGCATTATGAATACTCGACACAATATTTTTCTTGTTAGATTCGAAGTTTTAAGTAATTTTCTCTTAAAAAGTGTGTATGAACATTTTAGCACGACGAGATTGTCTGTTTTATTATTATTCTTAACGTTTTGGTTTTTATTATTAATTTTTGGTTTATTGATTTATTCTACCCAATTCAATCTATTATTGAATCCGATATGAATAAATTGGTTTACTTACTCTTTGACATCGTTTATTAATTTTGTTTAAATAGTTTAGAATGTTTTTTGTTCCATTTCATGAGTTCGATTCTGAAGAAGTTGCGTTGACTCTTCTATTATTAGCTGCGGTGAGTTGCTCTGTACTTTCCTGTATAGACACTAACATAAACACAACATGTACATGATACTTAATATTATTATAACATTAATAGTTAATAACATTTTATTATGGCCTATGCATACTGCGTTGGTCATTGTCACTTCTGATAGTGTCCTTTTTCTTCATCTTGTGGTTTTATTACCTTAACTATAGTTTGTTAAGTGAGTTTACTATACTTTAGGAAGTTACCTTTTTATATGGGTTGTAATCCTATCAAATTATTCTCGTTATTGCTTGAATATCTCTTATCATTGTTTTGATAGCACTGTTATTATTGTGCAGTAGTTCATTCTGCATTTATACTGAAAATTGCTTTGGTTTAAAGTAACCAAGATTACTTGCATCTAGCTGTCAACATGGTTTATTTATTATTATGGTTATTATTAGTATTTGGGTGGCTATAATCCTTGAATTTACTTATTCGAATAGTATTCTGCCTCATTCAATGTTGTTGGTTTAGTTCCTACTCTTTTATGATAAGTTTACAAGATAATTTTGTTCATCATGCATCCATTCTATGGCAAGCATATAGTTATAATATACAACAATGGATTATTGTCGGTTTTAAGTGTTTGTTGAAATGTTACACTGCTACAAACAGATTACTCAAGTTTGAATGTGTAGTCTGTACAAACACAATGAATGATTAAACAAACAGATACAAACAAACAGTGAAGGATTGTGTGTAACACTGAAATTGTTGACAAAAAGAAGAAACTGTACGAGTTGGCGCGCGTGCGTGTGCGCGCGCGCGAGAGAGAGAGAGTGAGTGAGTGAGTGAGTGAGAGGACTGAAAGAGAGAACATGGGCAGAGGTAAAAAAAATCTGTCGCATTAAATTCACGCCAACAACATTCTTAATGTCGTAAAGACACAACAGTCTTTGTTTACGAAAATTACTACCGTCGTCACGACACAAATATACAGGGGATCTAATGTGTGTTGGCAGGCTGACGCGTTCGTACTACTAATTCATTCGAAGGCTGTATTCACTCCTGTCTGTATTAAAATAATACAAATGTTGTTTTATAGTAATAATATAATAATAATAATAACAACTATCACGATTTGTAGGCTTAAGCATTCATAACATAAACAGTTTTCTAACGTTCCCTCCACTCAAAAGACTTCTACGAACTTTTTTTAACCTATTGATTTTACTCCATTTTTAATAATTCACCAATCCCTTCAGTTTATAACTTACTGCTTACATGTCGGAGTCATGTGATAGTATGAAACTTTTATTGAGCAGAATTCAGTATGACGGATATTCGTGGCATACCAACGGAGATGTGAAAGTAACGTAGTTATACTTCGATTGCAGCTTGGATTCACTAAATTCTGTTGCCTTCTGTACGAGCGGGTAAATTCTATGCAGGAATGGGAAAATTATTATGTAAAAAAAAGCAGTGATCATTAAAGACAGAGGCACTGAGTGTAGGAGATCAGACCGTTGTAGGTCAAGTACTAGTAAAACCTGGAAAAGCTTATCGTTCACTACTACATATTAAGTAGGTTTAATGAAAATTATGTAAATGGAACGGATGTAATTTCGAAACTGTTAATTTCCTTCAAGTGTGTACTAAAGTAAAGAATGTTACAATTTATAAGTTGGTAATTACACCAGGTAATGCTAACAACCAGTAGCCTACTGATTCGAATGTGTGTGTGAAGAGGGCTTTTGAGTCGATAATAACGCTATTACCTACTTGACACAGAAATTCCCGTGTCACCTGCATTTTGTATTATGCAAACGTTCGGAGGATGTAAATTTTTCAACAACATTGTTGGAGTGCCAACCTTTAGAATGAACCGTTGTGGCGGAATGCAAGATTGATTTAAAGAATTCAAAAATTCTTGGAGATAGTACACTATATTTTCAATATTAAATACGGTGTTAATAGATTCTTCGGACTTTTTATTATCCCCAGAAAATTTTTCCAAACTTGTATCATTATTTTCCTTCACAGATTCGATTCTTTGGGAATAACCACTTGTAATTTTTATCAAGTAAACACTTGACGTTTTGCACAGAATTTAGCAATTAATACAGTGTTGTACTATTTACTATGTCCCAGTTTTTCGTCAATTTCTGTGAAGCTATCGTCATTAGGAACACTACCGTCACCGAGGTGCAGTAAGTTTGTAGAAAAATCACCATCTCCTCCTCCTCCTAAATGGGCTCTCATATTGCTTTGCAAATTTAGTCTGAATAGCATTCCACATCGCCGAGGACTTTAAACACACTGAGACAATATCAGCGCGGGTTCCTCTTGCAGTTACCGGTAATCTCTAGCGAGAATCCTCTGAAATAACAAATGTTACGCTACCCACTAATTTGTTACAATTTCTTAAGTCTTGGAGAGTTTGATTGACCGTTTCTATACAGTCCACAAATCGCCTTCGTTTTACCGTTCATGATTAGTTTCCGTTTTGATCGCTCTTTCTTTTGTCATGCCTCCTCTTCAATACGAATTGCTTTTTTAATAGGAGTCAGTGAGAATACTTGACTTTTTCTTCTTGGCGCATTTCTATTTTATTTTTGCAGTCGCTTTCGGATAAGGGCGAATTTATTCTGGTGTCAATTGTGATAAGGTATTAGCAGATGTCTCGTTTATTTCCGACGTGGGAGGTCCGGCTACTGTGGTCTCTTGACAATCTTTTGTTGGTGTTAATCTTCCTTCTTAATTACTTTTGTCTCCTATCTCTCTGTCAATTACAGGTGAACACAAAAACTCTTCGATACTGAATATATTTTCATTTAATGGCCAAATTCCAGTTGAACTAAAACCTGCTGTCAGTTAGATGGTGTAGCTGCCTTTGAAAGAGCATCTTTTGCTAGCCCAGGTATGTCATGGTTTTACCTGGGTTTATTGTCATCCAGCTCTCAGCGGCTGCACCGAAACAGGCCATATAAACACTTGTCTAATGGCTGAAGTCAGATTGTAACGGGTATGAGGTATAAACTGTTTCATAAATAGTAAAAAAAGAGAGGCTGTAATTTATCTTGATGGATGTGCTACTCCAATACAACCTGCTGGTCCATAAATAATCAAAGTGATATCTACATAACACTCTGTGGATATAACGATAAGTGGTGGTTTCCAGCTGCCATCTATGAAAATACCACTGGTTTCACCCTTTTCCAAAGGGGTAACCCTGCTGACTTGTTTATTTCCCTTCAAACTGACAACTTTGTTAGGACAGTGCACTGTCGTTATGCTGCCTGGTTTCCTTCACATTCCAAATATGGTGACAGTATTGTGTAACCAATCTATTACATAACTATTGGTTATTATTAGATTACATTTTGTTTATCTTTTACAGTCTTTACTATTGGTAATTAGTGGTTATTTCTAATATCAATTCCTAATTTTAAAATTAAAGGTGTACCTTCAATTTCACCAGAAGGAAAGTGGTATGTTGGTACAATGTAAGTAAAACATTTTGTTCTGTTTTCTTTTTTTCATATTTGGTTCAAACGTACAAGTGAAAAACTTTCTGGGGCGATGTAGCTCACAAACCCTACAAAGACTCGGCGTTTTCCACAACTTGTATTTAGGAAAGAACAAAAAGAAAAATCAGATTTCTGTGTTATGATCTGCACTATTCTGTTAGTTATTATGGTTTGTACCCTAAGAATATTCGTATGTTAGCCTCCGAATACTTGTTTGCAAATAATGTCGATTTTCTGGTGAACTGGGCCGGTAAAAGATTGTTTTACTGGCTTCATGCAGCGACATTCAAGGTTGTCTTTTAGAGAGGCTGAAGCAACAAGTTTTGCAATAGCATTTTAATAAACATAACATAAAACTTTCTTCAATATTGGAATTCTGTGATAAGTCGCCTTCATTTTTACTGTCACAATATTTGGAATGTGAAGGAAACCAGGCAGCATAACGACAGTGCACTGTCCTAACAAAGTTGTCAGTTTGAAGGGAAATAAACAAGTCAGCAGGGTTACCCCTTTGGAAAAGGGTGAAACCAGTGGTATTTTCATAGATGGCAGCTGGAAACCACCACTTATCGTTATATCCACAGAGTGTTATGTAGATATCACTTTGATTATTTATGGACCAGCAGGTTGTATTGGAGTAGCACATCCATCAACATAAATTACAGCCTCTCTTTTTTTACTATTTATGAAACAGTTTATACCTCATACCCGTTACAATCTGACTTCAGCCATTAGACAAGTGTTTATATGGCCTGTTTCGGTGCAGCCGCTGAGAGCTGGATGACAATAAACCCAGGTAAAACCATGACATACCTGGGCTAGCAAAAGATGCTCTTTCAAAGGCAGCTACACCATCTAACTGACAGCAGGTTTTAGTTCAACTGGAATTTGGCCATTAAATGAAAATATATTCAGTATCGAAGAGTTTTTGTGTTCACCTGTAATTGACAGAGAGATAGGAGACAAAAGTAATTAAGAAGGAAGATTAACACCAACAAAAGATTGTCAAGAGACCACAGTAGCCGGACCTCCCACGTCGGAAATAAACGAGACATCTGCTAATACCTTATCACAATTGACACCAGAATAAATTCGCCCTTATCCGAAAGCGACTGCAAAAATAAAATAGAAATGCGCCAAGAAGAAAAAGTCAAGTATTCTCACTGACTCCTATTAAAAAAGCAATTCGTATTGAAGAGGAGGCATGACAAAAGAAAGAGCGATCAAAACGGAAACTAATCATGAACGGTAAAACGAAGGCGATTTGTGGACTGTATAGAAACGGTCAATCAAACTCTCCAAGACTTAAGAAATTGTAACAAATTAGTGGGTAGCGTAACATTTGTTATTTCAGAGGATTCTCGCTAGAGATTACCGGTAACTGCAAGAGGAACCCGCGCTGATATTGTCTCAGTGTGTTTAAAGTCCTCGGCGATGTGGAATGCTATTCAGACTAAATTTGCAAAGCAATATGAGAGCCCATTTAGGAGGAGGAGGAGATGGTGATTTTTCTACAAACTTACTGCACCTCGGTGACGGTAGTGTTCCTAATGACGATAGCTTCACAGAAATTGACGAAAAACTGGGACATAGTAAATAGTACAACACTGTATTAATTGCTAAATTCTGTGCAAAACGTCAAGTGTTTACTTGATAAAAATTACAAGTGGTTATTCCCAAAGAATCGAATCTGTGAAGGAAAATAATGATACAAGTTTGGAAAAATTTTCTGGGGATAATAAAAAGTCCGAAGAATCTATTAACACCGTATTTAATATTGAAAATATAGTGTACTATCTCCAAGAATTTTTGAATTCTTTAAATCAATCTTGCATTCCGCCACAACGGTTCATTCTAAAGGTTGGCACTCCAACAATGTTGTTGAAAAATTTACATCCTCCGAACGTTTGCATAATACAAAATGCAGGTGACACGGGAATTTCTGTGTCAAGTAGGTAATAGCGTTATTATCGACTCAAAAGCCCTCTTCACACACACATTCGAATCAGTAGGCTACTGGTTGTTAGCATTACCTGGTGTAATTACCAACTTATAAATTGTAACATTCTTTACTTTAGTACACACTTGAAGGAAATTAACAGTTTCGAAATTACATCCGTTCCATTTACATAATTTTCATTAAACCTACTTAATATGTAGTAGTGAACGATAAGCTTTTCCAGGTTTTACTAGTACTTGACCTACAACGGTCTGATCTCCTACACTCAGTGCCTCTGTCTTTAATGATCACTGCTTTTTTTTACATAATAATTTTCCCATTCCTGCATAGAATTTACCCGCTCGTACAGAAGGCAACAGAATTTAGTGAATCCAAGCTGCAATCGAAGTATAACTACGTTACTTTCACATCTCCGTTGGTATGCCACGAATATCCGTCATACTGAATTCTGCTCAATAAAAGTTTCATACTATCACATGACTCCGACATGTAAGCAGTAAGTTATAAACTGAAGGGATTGGTGAATTATTAAAAATGGAGTAAAATCAATAGGTTAAAAAAAGTTCGTAGAAGTCTTTTGAGTGGAGGGAACGTTAGAAAACTGTTTATGTTATGAATGCTTAAGCCTACAAATCGTGATAGTTGTTATTATTATTATTATATTATTACTATAAAACAACATTTGTATTATTTTAATACAGACAGGAGTGAATACAGCCTTCGAATGAATTAGTAGTACGAACGCGTCAGCCTGCCAACACACATTAGATCCCCTGTATATTTGTGTCGTGACGACGGTAGTAATTTTCGTAAACAAAGACTGTTGTGTCTTTACGACATTAAGAATGTTGTTGGCGTGAATTTAATGCGACAGATTTTTTTTACCTCTGCCCATGTTCTCTCTTTCAGTCCTCTCACTCACTCACTCACTCACTCTCTCTCTCTCTCGCGCGCGCACACGCACGCGCGCCAACTCGTACAGTTTCTTCTTTTTGTCAACAATTTCAGTGTTACACACAATCCTTCACTGTTTGTTTGTATCTGTTTGTTTAATCATTCATTGTGTTTGTACAGACTACACATTCAAACTTGAGTAATCTGTTTGTAGCAGTGTAACATTTCAACAAACACTTAAAGAGGCGCGCTTTGGGTGCAGTCGCAGAAGGACCTGCCGTGCTAACTTAATGAAAATAAAAGGAAATTAATAGTGAGGTAGTCATGTTTAATTAAAGGTAGTAGTGAGGTTTGCCCCTATTAGTGAGGTAGATGGGGAAAATTGACAGAGAAAGAGTGAGGGGGAGAAGAGAGACGGGGGAGAGAGAATTACGAATTTTTAATTATTCTCATTCATACCGAATATCATTTGTAAGAATATAGTTATGCAGTTATTGGTATACAGTAGTACCGAAGCAACATGTTTCAAGTTGACTCCCATCCGTTGGAAATTTATTCACCATTCTGATTAATAAAAATTTCTACAAGTACCAATAATATAAATAACAACCTGCAGAAGCAGAAGAGTTTATATCTTACAGAGTTGAAGAGTTGTAATGTTACATTAATTATATTTTTGCTTTCCGTATATCACAGTGAGCAGTAATCTAATTTTTTTGAAATAATACGTGAAGGCTTATATATTAAGAATTAATTTTTTTTATAGTTTCCGTAACTTGCTTGTAAAATAATTAGGTATCCAAAAGGTAAGTTACATATTTTAATAGCAACTTATAAGTTCCTCATCCTCGGTTTTTTCCTTTCTTCAAAATGTACCACTTCTTAATTGCGAATAAATTATTTAACGTAATAATCGTTTCACCAAAGGCTGTTTGGATCCTGTTAATAAAACTCTTGAGTCTGCTGCACATAATCCTCGCTTTAGGTTCATGTTTCGTTAACTTTCTACATTACAATAAGTTTAATTATTTTCAAGTTCCTTATAAGTAGCCAACTGTAGTAAACATCATGTACTTTGACCTCTCTCTCACTCTCTCTCTCTTTCTTTCTGTTATTCTTGTTCTTCTCAATAACTGTATCTCAGGAAGTCTGAACGTAACAGGTTCTTAAGTAAACTTCATATGACTTAACGTGCAAAATCTTAAACATCATTTGGGCTTCAGTTATGTTATAATTTTGTAAGAAAGCTTTACAAAATACTTTTTACACTGCTTCTGTATACGAAACTAGGTGCAGGTATGTAATCAAATTTTTTAGTAGGCCTATTTATTCTAACACTGTTACAGTTTCTTGAAAACGCCGTATGTAAACAAACATTAAAACTTAGTAATAAGGTTTATCAAACTACTATTTTTCTTGGACGCATTAACGCAAATCAGTAATCTAGAGACCAATTTTATATTGAAAAATCGATGTCTAATAAACGGAATTTGATATGCAAAAATCCATCGGTTAAGAAAATAAAGTAAACTTGGTTAGTAACAAATAATTTTGGCAAAAATTTTTAATTTGATATAGGCTATAATTGATTCCAATTTTATTACAATCTGAGAAATGAAGCCAAATAGATTTTCATAAACGTTGGTCTAGTAACAAAAAAAGTTTCATTCTTCAGCGCACAATATTATAATTTCCCTTTCATCCCTGAAAAAAGACTGTATTAAGCTACTATCATACTTGTCTAGTCTACACTATTTAATGGGTATATTATAGGTTTCACAAAAATTGATTATCTTACACATGGTTTTAATATATCACTAAACTTTGTGAAAAGTCTGAGTGAAAAGAATTATATACACAACGGTTGATGTTAATACAGGTCTTAATTCGTTTCAAAATTTATAGATAAATAAAAAATTAAAATTATCACATATATTGTGTGGTGTATAAAATAAATTGTAATAATCCTTTCTAATATGATTACTTAAGCCATAATATCCGAAGTTGGACCGTTCCTTTATTCTTCTGTAGCCTCCTACATTCTTGCGTATCTGCTGTCATATTCGCGTCTCACAGTCATAGTAGACAGTAGGCTATAATATTATACCTTTTCGCGTTGTCTGAGACTTGTCTCAGAGGATAAGACTCAGGCTGATCTGGGGCAAGCACCCTTCCGCCGATTGGAGATTTAGAGGAGTCGCACGCCAGCGCAGCGCGGACCGGTGGCGAAGTAGGTGGAGGCATTCAGGATAGAGTGTAGTGTATGGATGTGTATTTGTGTGTTTACGTAGTGTGCAGAGCCAAATGGGTGATGGTAGAGCCATAATAAAAGTATAAGTCAAACGACAGCCAAGACGAAGTCGAGTAACGCAGGACGCCAAAGCTGGAGGGAGGTGTCAGAGAGGCGTCAAGGTAAGGCGGGGAGGCACAAAGGAGAGGGATAAAGACCGGATAGGTAGATAGGAAAATTTAAGATGTTAAGTTATCAAGAAGGAAGCCAGGTGTAGTAAGTATGACGAAGAGACTTAATTATTTCTATTTCTCCGTTGGCGGGGGTTTCTGGGAGGAGGTCCATCGGGAATGGTGAGGAGACGGTTTATGACAAAGGAAGGTCTGCGGTAGTTACAGGTAGTATTAATATTATACAATACCTCCTTCACATTTAAGTTGAGGAATTCCAATCAGCCTTCCGTTGCGTTACTTCTCTCTTGAGCCCTTGATATAATTCGTTGCCTGCTCTTTATTGCAGCTGTAATATCTCCTTCGTTTTATAATTCGTAACGTTAAATATTCTTCCTCACCCTGGAATTTTCCATTCTCTTTTACTAATTTCTTTTCACTTCATAAGACTTTTCTATACAAAAGCAAGTATATAAAAAAGTTATAAGGTCGGGGATTAGCAACCAAACGGCATTGTTTAAAAACATTTATCTACAAGTTTCTTTTCTATAGTTCATCGTACACACCCTTGCGAGATAAAAATAACTACACGGTAGTTTCTTTCGCAATTTTTCGCATTATTTTGAGACAATCGACTGGTGATTTAGAGATAAATACTTAATATTAATGGGGTCTCATACATTTTATATTATATCTGTTTTCTATCCTACTGATAGAATTAGAAAAACGGTAGCTATCTCTCTTTTCCTTTTAAAAGCACAATACATATTAATTTACCAAGTAGCAGTTTCCTTCTTCATTTAAAATTTCTATCAAATCTACTGTATATTGGACAAAACAGAAGGGGAAACATACGTGCTTACAAGGTAGTGTAAACATCCTGTAATGCTTTCAAATCAAAATACAAAGGAAGGGGAAGTGAATACTGTAATGAGTAGCCCCTACATTCATATTTATGCAGGTGTAGGTGATGATTAAGGCCCGGATTTTTATGTAATTACATATTTGAATGCTGAGTGCACATTTACACGGAAAAGCCAGATATCGGCGAATCATACCAATAGGTGTCTTATCCGCGAGTTTAATTTTACATATTTTTACATATTTTGTTCATATTACATATTTCACTCCATCTTACATATTTCTACATATTTTACTATACTTTACTTCAATTTGAAAATTGAATTTCAAAAAATAGTTAGGCCTATAACAACATTACTCAGATGCGCAAATGTGCAATTAATCAGAATCAGGTCCAATTAAATTTATTACAAGAAAAGGCAAAATATTGCATCTGTTGCAATTGCACACATAGATTCTACTTTCAAGAAGTAAAATTTTTTACGAGCTCAAGCGACAAGTAAGGCATTTTGCACGGGATGTTAGATGAGAATGGTATGCGCGGCCCCACTCATTTACGTTTTGTTCGCACGTTCAGCGGGCTCGGTGGGGAAAGAACGTGCTGTCCGCGGTAAATAAATACTCTTCGCAGATCTTGCAATTCTCGCAACGGATTCCATCTACCTAAACAAACAAATATCTATATAACTCTATGCTATTGTAGGGCACAATGTGATTTTTGACGCCAGTATTATCGACGCTCTCGGAGTGTAAGCCTACACGTAAATAACAATCTGGCGTGCAGTGTGGTGTGTTGAAGTTATTGTCAAGTCAGTGTTTTCTCTTTCGCCTACACTTCTGCGCTTGCTTGTTTCTTGCCTTGGCGGATTCTCGTTGTTGGACAAAAGACGTCTTAAATAATATATTGTGCGGTATTGTTCAACGCAAGTTCTTAAGAGTTTTAAATACAAATATCCTTGTTTTATCATGGCACCGACCGCATCATCTTTGTCATCTAAGTTAAAATCATGGGTACAGATTGACAGTGCTTTTACAACTGACGATAAAGCTGTATTTTGCCAAGTTTGTTATGGCCAAATGGTGTTAAAGAAGAGAAGGTACTGCTGTTGTATACAGATGCAGCAGCATACATGTTAAAAGCAGGTAATTCTCTAAATGTGTTTTACCCCAACCTACTACATGTTACATGCCTGGCTCATGGATTGCATCGAGTAGCTGAAACTGTCAGAGACCTTTTCCCCGAAGTAAATACATTAATATCAGCAACAAAAAAGGTGTTCTCGAAAGCTCCTTACCGTATCCAATGATACAAACAAAGGCTACCTTACACACCTCTGCCTCCAGAACCCGTAATTACAAGATGGGGAACCTGGATCGAAGCCGTAAATTTCTACAGTGACAACTTTGAAGCTGTGAAGTATGTGGTGGAAACATTATCTCCCGATTCTGCAGTGTCAGCGAGCGAATCCTTGTCTGCATTCAACAACTCTAAGGTGATATGTTCAGTTTCGTACATCAAAACGCATTTCAGTTGTATCAAGAAACTGGAGACTGCAGGTCTGACTCTCCAAGAGGCCATAGGAATAGTTGAAGAAGCAGTTAACAAGTTAAATGCTGTGCAGGGTGAAGTCGGTGACAAAGTTTCTACTAAATTAAATGCTGTGCTGAATAGAAACCCTGGTTACTCAACTTTACATACCATTTATCGCATATGTAACGGCGAAACTGTAGAATCGATTGAGAATATTCTTCCAAGTACGATTCCTCTATATAAACATGCGCCGGTGACGACATGTGATGTCGAGAGATCCTTTTCTATATATAAAAACATACTCTCAGACCGAAGACAGTCCATGTCAACAGACAATATAGAAAAGTATTTAATAATTAATTGTGCAACCAAACAGTGGAAAAAAAACTTACATGGACACTTTATTCTTATGCAGAGTTATAGTAGAGTTTTATATATATATATATACAATATAGATTTTCAAGTCAAAAATCTACCTTTAATTTTATAGTAATTTCAACTCTCCTAGTAAAATACTTTGTTAAATAGTTAATAATTCTCAATTTTTTACTTTATACTCATGTCCTATACTACAGAAATCCATAGGTAAAATACTTTGTTGTTGTTAATTTTATAATATCAAGGTTTCTTTTTTAATACTGTTTTCTAAAATATGTTTTCATAAATTTTCTAAAGTACAATAAACAATTGAAAAGTAATTCATTTCTTATGCATGCTGTCTTATTGTAAACTCTTCAACAAAGAGTTGAACTTTCAGATACTGTGTATTCTGAGGGTTAACTTATTTTCTGTAACAGAAGTGGTAATCTAACTGGTGATTAGTGTCAGCCCCGAACTTGATTAGTATTTTATGGATTACATTGACTTTGCTCAAAATATATTTGCATGTTTTGAAAGTGATTTTAAAAAGTTTAAAATGAAGCACCTATTATTTTCAAAACCTTTCAAAGAGGGCACTGTTATGTTCTCGTAAAATGTAAATTATATTGTTGATGTGAAAGTATTTTAATACTACATATTTCTTAAATATTACATATTTAGCTACATATTTTCCTTATTTTTCCTACATATTTATGTACATAAAGGGAGACTGTGCGCTGCGCCGTACGCTAGACAGAGAGGGTATAATAGCAACTATCTCGCTCTACTTTCGTCAGTGAAACACGCGGCTGATGAGTAAATTTTAGTCGATTCATTTTTGCAGTTCAACCTGCGATAACTTCAAAACCAATAAATATACAGCAATTCTGAAAACTGCATTGTGTTCAGTAATTAAATCTCTATAAGTAGCCAAAATCTCAATTAATATAATTAACAATTACAGAATTGCAAAAATTAGTTTGGAGATACGTCCGGATATGGAAGGTTCCGGATATCACAGGTCCGGATGTGACAGGTTGTACTGTATTTACCTTATAACAATTCCCCCTAAATAAAAGGGAAATCCCCAAATTCATATTTCGAAGCCACCTGTTGTAGATAAAACGGTATTTATCTTGGATACATACGTTTAATCTCATACAAACGTTTTTATGTGTGTTCCCATCAGCACCGACACACCTGTACAGGCTTCTCCATATTTTTCTACACCTGTCCAAATATGACTATACTGATTACAATAGTAATTTCTTCTACGGTTTGTTTATGACCATAAGATATGTCTTTATAGTTCCTTTTAAATACCATTATTTTCTGCTCATTCGTACAAAACTTTTAATTGTTGAATGTGCCAATTCTGATAATCTTTGCCAAACCCAAATTTTAATGTTATACGGCGTCACCTTATTATGTAGCAAACAAAATTAGAACAAATCACTGTTATTTTAGCAGTAGCTTTTTTAAGGAGCCCAGAGTAGGCCTATACCTACCCGACACGCACACATTTGAAGGATCAGTATTTTGTCTTGGAGTTCACTCTCCCAGCTGAGATACCCATGTTTTTAGGGACCAGGAACTCGCATTTGAATTTCTATCATCAGCTACATAATGTAAATCCTAGATAAATGTACAAGCCTATGCTCTAAAAGCCTAAGATATGATGTCCACAATCATCTACGTTTTACTAAAATAATGGTTGCAAGTTAAATTTTTTGATTCATGTTGATGCTTTTGTCTCGAAGAAACCAGGTAAATTAATCTGCTTTTCGTATCCGGCCGACGATGGTGTGCTCCCACTTACGAACAGTGGCACTTGCAACTCGTTTCACTTGCGAACACTCAAGTAGATAAGACACGTAATTAATTTTTGATACGTGAGAGTACCTCCCACTTGCGAACACACAAACAACGATGTATGTACATCCACCCTGTATTGTGTTTATGTTTTTATAATTCGTTAAATGTATTTTTTGTTACCAACTACGTTTACCAAGTTACAATTTTTAAAAAACTCACACACACACACACACACTTGCATAGCCGCTCCCTCACTCTCTCTCTCTCTCTCTCTCTAAATTAAAAAGGAAGGTTATTTTTTATTTATTTTTATTAGTCAACTTGTAGAACGGACGACGTGATCTTGAGAAACATCCCAACTTCAGAATCTTTTTCATATCTTTTAGTTTATCGAATTCAGTATACTTTTTCGTCCTTTTCATAGCTTAAAAATTTCACTCCATCGTTCTGAATACATTTCTCTGCCTCAGATTATAAACATTTGATAATGTTTTTTATTCTTGGATGTGGTCTTCCAACGTGGCTGTTTAGTTTCTGATGCGTGCTTGTACGGTATTATTCATTGTATGACGTCGGAAGTAGCAGTTCCGTAACTCCTGTGGCACTAATCATTGTCTAGCTATTGTTCTACGAAACAATTAAAGAATTAATCGAGTTTCTCTTCCTCTGGAACTTGACCATGGATATACTACCAGCCACATTCTACATCTTTTCGAAGGAAAGCAAGTGTAGCACACATTAGGATTTTTGTGCTCCCTAAGTCATTTGAATGTGTATACTCGTGCAAAGTCACTACTGCAGCTTTTGAATTTTCCATTCATGAAAAATTACTTTTAATCTTTCAAACTCTCTTTTCTATTGATTTAACCAAAAATCGGGAGCTTAGCTTGCACAACGTCTTCGCCCGGACGGAAACTACTCTCGTCAATTTTCAAACCGGGACAATTGACAAACTGGCAGGGACCCCGGGATCAGGTCGTCAAACCGGGACAATCCCGGTCAAACCGGGACGTATGGTAAGCCTATTTATACATGTATTTATCGGTTTTCAATATTGATGTGAGCATTGTACTGTAGAATTAGGAAGCGATTGTATTGAACGAATCAGGATTATCAAATGATATACGGTATTCCTTTTAGTTCAACAATTCCGTCATCTCGTCTCCGGTACTTTGGAAAACCATTGTTATTTTCAATAGCTTAACGTAAAATGTTGCTCGGTTATTATGTGTACATATTCCATCAATCATGCAAGGAACATTAGGATTACGAGCTCTACAAGATCCATGTATCATTCGAGATAACAATTTTATGAATCCTTGGAAAAGTGATACGGCACAAAACTTAGGATAAGCAAGAGGTAGTGTATTAACTTTTTAAGTTGTATATTATTATTATTTTTATTATGTTTTTACTATAAAATATTCATATTATTTTAATATGATTTTTTGGAACACGTTTGGTGGAAACGTAAAACCGGCCAGCTGATAAATAAGAGGTTGCGAGTTCAGACGTAGATGTGTATATATTTTATGTGTCAGCCAAAACAGTGTTTTGTAAACGTACACGTCTGTCATTACAACATTAAGAATGTTATTTGACCTTGAGTAGGTACTCATGTTGACGGGAATGAGAAATCTTGTGGTGTTAGCGCTGAATAGACACAACACAGGGGGGGCCATTCCGGCTTCCCGCGCTAACCTAGCGATCAGCTGTTTTTGCCGCGTGACGTCCGACTGGTGGAAGAAATACGCGCGAGTCTTGATTTACCATGCAATCTTACCTGAGACAATGTCCTACTTAGCATCTCTCTGCTGTTTACACGAAATATTAACAATAATTGTAATGAGCTATTCATATAGAAAAAGGATTAAACAACAAGATTAAATGGTTTGCGGCAAAAAATAATGGTAAAATCTATTTCTACATTTAATAGAAAAGTAAGCAAGTCTGTCCACATATAACATTGACAAAATGGCACAAGATGTAAAATTAAGTCGGAATTTTTTATTATTCGTTAATTTTATATTAATAGAATTATTTCGATTGTTATTAATTTACTTAGAAACCTCAGATGATACTGATATTTTTCAGTGAAACGTGCGTCAGGTGTTAAAAAGAATATACGAAATTATACTACTTGCAGAAGAAACAAATTGAAAACATCACAAATTTTATATATATATATAATATGCCTGCGTGGGTGGGTGCGCGTACGTGCACACGCGTGCGCGCATGAGTGCGTGTATAAACATTTCTATGTAGTATAATATATTTGAAACAAGCATCCAATTATTATAATTATAATCAATATCATAATCATTTTCTTTATCTACATTTTCTACATTCTACATTATCTACATTGAAATTTATTGACATTTAAAAGATACATTAAATATACTGTATTGAAAAGGACACTGTGCGCTGCGCCGTACGCTAGACAGAAAGGGTATAATAGCAACTATCTCGCTCTACTTTCGTCAGTGAAACACGCGGCAGATGAGTAAATTTTAGTCGATCCATTTTTGCAGTTCAACCTGCGATAACTTCAAAACCAATAAATATACAGCAATTCTAAAAACTGCATTGTGTTCAGTAATTAAATCTCTATAAGTAGCCAAAATCTCAATTAATATAATTAACAATTACAGAAGATACACAGAAGAAGAACGTGTTTTTTTAGACGTTTCTATTGGTTTACTACTAATGTACAATGAAGATATACTTATTATATCTTTATTTAGTATATAGTTATTTACGTGTCAAGAAAAGAACGTGTGAATAAAGTGATCACAACATTTTATACCTTATATGTTTTCTGTCATTGAATGATTAACCCACTTTTTAATAACAGCGTTGAAAAATAGTTGATTACGTCTTTCAAAGATTATTTTTACTACGGTACTGAAATTAAAAATAACTAAGATCGTATACAGGAATTAAACGTAGGCGACTGGAATACACAGCCGAGACACAGCAGCT
This sequence comes from Magicicada septendecula, assembly GCA_034769895.1. NCBI lineage: Eukaryota > Metazoa > Arthropoda > Insecta > Hemiptera > Cicadidae > Magicicada > Magicicada septendecula. The sequence goes on from CM068367.1 coordinate 1,362,034,126, forward strand.
GCAGGAATTGCTTACGTTCAGTAGACTTGGCAACGTTGTGACCTTCGTGACTTTATATACATTTTGTGGCAACACTGTGCATATTTTTCATCAGTAAAAGCTAAACCGATATCCGTGATAAAATAGTAATGCATTTTTTTAAACGTGTGAGTGGTTTGTAACGATAAAGTTAACAGGGTAATTATTATTCAACTTTTTTCAACAAACTATCTTGAAACGGATATATATTTTTACGGTTTTTTATGCTGATTACGAATATGTAAGAATAAAATGTCTAAGCTTACTCGTAACTTTTATATATGGGGTCTCAAAAAGATGAACTTCTCTGGTCAGAACTTGCATGTTTAGCTAATGATGGATAAACGTGATTATATATATACATATATATATATTATTTACTTACTTATTTATATATATACACTTAGCGGTCCCTAGTTTCTTCAACTCAGGCTTGATTTTACCCAGGGTATGTTCAACTAATTTGATAAACTTATATATGTACATCTTTAGGAGATGAAATTACGGTGACGCATATATGAGGTGTCAGCGTGCGAAAAAATTATACAAAACTTTATACATCGTATATTTGCTATACGCTGAACCATCACAACCTAATCGAAATATACACATCTTTATAATGAAATATGGGTAGTGAGTCGGCCATATTGGCTTGATTAATGAATTTTTCGATTAAAATTTTAATGTTTGTACAAAGACAGACATTACCGCGAGTGTGCTTTTACTCTGTTTAGTTTGTGCTACGTAAATACGCTCCATTAATGCCGCGCCACGTGTGATTTATATTATTTTGTTTTGGTTGTTGTTGTGAGAGGGACAAAATTTTATTGCTTTTTCTTTAACGTTTACGATGGCAAGTCGCAGTAAAAGAATGTTAGAAGCGCTGGGAATAATAATATATGGTACGATGACACTTTATTTAGTGTATGTTTTCCGTAATTTGTAGCCAATCAGGTGTTAGGTTATGTTTGCATGTCTAGGTTATGTTGTTAAATAAGGTAACTATTGTAGACCTAACTATGCCTAATATCATTCTGCTGCGTCCAAAATTTAATAGTGAAGCAGATTAGCATTATAATTTCATTAATACAATGTTATTTTTTCATTATTAGTGGGCTAGTTTTTACAAATACAAAAAGAAAAATTATTGAGTTTTATTGTAGTAATAAGTCTATTTGTAATAATAATTTATATTTATTTAACGGATCAGTTGCTTGATGAATAAACTAGTGTTTGTCACGGATCTTTAGGGTAAATTGAATTACCGTAATAAATTTAATACAGTAGGCCTATTGTTTTAATTATGAAACAAAAATCATTTGTTTATTGTTTCAGTTCAGTTCACTTATCCCCAGTAAGTAAAAACTTTACAAAGGTATACAAAGGTTTACAAAATGCATAAGGCATTGTCATTTGCTGTCAAAAAATTGCATTCTAAGATAATACGAAGACTATTTAAATTAGATTTGTTCCTATACTGCATTAATAAAGAGTCATTTATGCGTCACCTTTGCCATAGTTTAGGCCTAACAATTACGGTAAATAAATATCAGGTTACAAATACCTTTACACAGAATAATTTTATTTGATTCCCTAGAATTAACTTTCCGTTAGTTTTATTCTGATGTTTTGTTAACAACAGCTAAATAAATATGCATTAAGTCTGGCCTATGATAATGGAAGTGATTTCGCTAAAAGATTAATTATGATAACAAAACTAACAGAACAGCTAAACTTACAGATTAGTCTAAAAGCCTATCCTAACTCTGAAATAAAATTAACTACTTTTAGAAAAAGATCTAAATTGTGTAGTGTTATGTAGGCCTGGGTGATAAGTATAATAGGCTAAGTTCTGTATCACAGTAAATTGTCTTTAGCTTTACACCAGTAGTGCATGTCTATATGTATTGCCATATTTTAGTTTTTAGATGACTGTGAAAGTAGACATATCAAACTAGAACCTATCAAACTTAGAGCTCTAAAAGTTACGTTCAGTTTTAATTGTTACTTATATTCAGCATATGAAATAATATAAGTAACCTCTTAACACTAGTTAACTGAAAACATAAGATTAATTAACACATTTTGGAAAAAGACCATGTGAGGGCACTGGCTGCAGTTAAATTAAATGTGTATTCTGTATTAAATGCTTACAGCCCCTAGGATACTTAGTAATGTGTAAAAGTAAAAGTTGTATATCTTTAATGTGCTTTAATTGAACAATTAATGTTTAAATTGCATCCTGCTTTGATATAGTTCATACCAATGGAGTAAAGTTTACAGTTACCTTACACTGTTGCCATTACTTTTAGTTTCCTATGCTACTATTATTTGAGTAAATTTTCTGTATTATAATTTTAGGAATTTCGGAAGTTAAAGTGCAGCGAAAAGGAGAGTTATCAAAACCTAATATACTATGTCAGACCAAACAAAATTGTGTGGGAAAACAGACGAAATTTTGCGCATATTGCTTAAGAGTTGTGACTCATTTCAGCCATCGCATCATGAAATTTCACAAGACAGAAGAAGTTAAGAATTACGTGAGTATGTGGTGAAGAGCTCAGTACCCTTAACCAAAAATTATTTTAACCAGATCAATGCATTCTGCACTTGATGGTTTGATTACTAGCCGTCCTAAAATTCAAATTAAAAGCCCTCTATTGTTTGATAGGCCTGATAGTGATGTCATGTACGATGGTACAAAGGTACTAGATAGTGAAAACAAGAGATTTCCATTAATCAACCCAGAACACTTCACTGCAACAGATCTGGGACACCATGCAACCACAAGTTCGTAACTGTATGAAAGAAATGATACATTTACTGAAAACTTGCTCTACGTTTACGTGCCCAGATGTTAATGTCCACAAACCAAATTATAATTTGCCTTTAGCATTAGTACAGAAGTCACAAGTCGGGAATTGCCTTCTTAAAATGACACTTCCTAATGAAGATGTGTAGTTTTGTGGTGGTAATTACAATCGGCATGACCAGGGACAGGACACCAGTCAAATATATAACAAGAAAAATTATGGACGCATAGTCCAGAAGAATTATCTGATTGCGATTCTCTTCCTTCAAACGTAATTTCACCAAAAGTGAAGAATATAAACTGAACTAGGTAGTCAGAGGAGGAAAAAGAAGTCCTCTAAACATTTTGGAAAGTATTTCATACGAAATGAAGGACCAGAGCATAAAACCATTATAAAATTATATATGAAAATGAGCCAGAACTGAATAATAGAAGCATACAACAACTGTGAACTTATGTCAACAATATAGTTAAAGGAAAAAACAAGATTCCTTCACCAGTTGTAAGAAAAAAAAAAATCGTCAATGAATAATTAAGGTGATCTGATTTTTGTGTTTTTATTGTTCAACAGTCATAGTTTAAATACTTTTTAAATTATTGTAATATGTTTATTCTTAGTTAAATATTTATATAAACAATTACTAATACCATATCATTAACCTAATTTGTCAAATGAGTATTCTGTTTCATCTTTCCTCTAATTGTGTGTATAAATGTTAAGTTGATGACATAGTTGATTTTAATTTATTGGTTATGAGATCTTATGATGTACAGTATTTCAGGAAACCCCTCTATAAACAGCTTAAGAGCACTAACAGGTTCCAATAAAAAAAAATTCTGTTTCCAACGAATACTAAACTTACATATCTAGGTCAGTATTTTATTAGGAATATATAAATTTTCATGTATAAATACATCAGTGTCTTGTAAAATAAAGACAGGAGTATATATATATATATATATATATATATATATATATATTTATTACTCTTTTGCTTAATTTCTATCCATTGTTAATTCCTATTTCCAACTATGCTCAATCGCTAAACTAGACTAATCCTAAAATTTAGTGTTCTCTAAAAATTAAATGATTCCACGAGAGTTGTGAGTTATAATATGTAACCAGTTTACTTTGCACTTCCTGACATACTGGAAGTACGCAGTAAGCAACAAAGGCGAACATTTGTAGTTTTCGCTGTCAGTTTAATTGGATAATCAGTTTGACTAATCAACCAAACGCATTTGATTTGCAAAATCGAATTTTAAAACGACTAACTAATAGATCGGGCATCATTAGTAAATATGGTGTACACTACACGTAACTGATGAGGGTGAAACTTGCTAGCTACTTGTCAAAATTCAGATAAAAATTCAAATCAGATGTAAAATAGTGGCAGTCTGTTAATGTGAAATGTTCTCTCTCTATCTCTCTCTTTGTGTGTGTGCAAGAGGGGTGAAATATTAATGTATCATTTTAAAAAGGTGTAGTTTAAATACAACTTGAAGATTTCATTTTGTTGTAAACACACCAGTCTAGTTTTTCTATCTATAGTTTATGCTATTTTTTAATGATTTACACTAATTGAACCCCTAGTCATGCTTAGGGTCCTACATTCCCTCACAGAAAAACTTATATTTCATTCATTTGTATTGTCATCAGCATTTAGTTATGTTTGACATAATAAATTAAATGTTAATTTGATCAATGATGTTTTTACTTTTTGTAATTATGTTCCTGCAAAAACATATTCTATGGACTTTATTAATGTAATCTTATAGTTAGTGATAAAGTAAAAATGACCAAATGTCTGTCTGGAATTTTTGTTGTAATAATATTTGTCTGATAAGTATTATTTTTTTATGTTTTTATGTATCTTCTCTGAAGAAATAAATTGTTTATTATCCTTAATATTTATGTATTATTGATACCGTAGACTTGAAACTGTTTGTATAAATTTTGTAATAAAAATCTATGTACTTGTAAGTCATTCTTTATCACTAACCTAATGACCATAATACACATTTCTTGTGCAACGCAAGTAGCCTACCAATTACCTACCAAAAATGTAGATACACCAATTTTTGATAGAATATTTGATTTTTGTTACCACCAAAGTTTTACTAATTACAAGATGCAGCCTACAATAAAATACTTGCATTTTGTTTTGATAGTTTTTCTTAAGTGTGATGTTAAGTAGGCATATTATGAATCTTTTTCTTCTTCTCCATGTCAAGGTATAGGATTACAGCCTGTTCTATCTTCACTGAAGCCATCTCTTCCTTGCCCTACCTACATCTCGTCTTCCCTGAGGTCAGTATCTTAATTACTTGTTTAGATAGTCCCATGTCTTCCAAACTCTCAATATGCTGCATCTATTTTATTTGTTCCTTATTCTGCCGGCTATAGAATATACATTTAACTTGGTTCTTATATCTGCATTTCATATTTGATCTCTAAGGGTTTGTATTGTGAATATTTGACGCAATGTTTTTCTTGTTAGATTCAAAGTTTTAAGTAATTTTCTATTAAAACGTGAGTACAAACATACAAAAATTTGACTATATTTTTGCCACAAAGAATATTTTATGATATATTGTGTATAAATACACATATAAAGGTATACAATACACTTGATGTGTTTAACAGTCATTGTAAGACATTATTACTATATAGAGGAGAGCGGAACTAGTTGATACAGACATAAGTTGATACTTTGTATTTCTTCAAGTCTCCCTTAGCCGCAGCACCTCGGCAACTGTATAACCTCTTTGTTACAGCTTGTAGTTTATGCTCCTCCAGTCTAAGTGTAGCAGTGTACGATAAAATTCTCTTTGTTCCCTTTTGTATTTTAGAATATGTAAGCAAACTTTTGTCACTATTTTGCTATGGGTGTTGACAGCTATGTTCTTTGTCGGTAAGTGTACAATTGAATTATTACTTGACCTGTTAATGTAGTAAACCTATACTAATACAAAAGCAATGGCAGCAAGAGGGGCAAGTTATGTTTCTCTATAAAACTCATAAAAGACAACTAATTCATAACCTAACAGATCCCAGAATTAATTTTGTGTTAGTTACTTGTGATCCTGTAATGAAAATTAAATTTTTATTAAATCCTACAAAACTCTAAATTTTAAAATATTATTTTTAAAATGATAATGGCTCTTTTTTGTACCGCCTAGACAATTTAGGAGATAGATAGGATAAGTTGCCTAAAGTGAGTTTTCGACACACAAACACACTGAAGATAGAGTGGCCAGCACTACGCTTCAGCCAGTAATTTAAAATTAAAGGTGTACCTTCAATTTCACCAGAAGGATAGGGGTGTGTTAGTACAATTTATCAACTTACCCACATGTAAGTAAAACAGTTTGTTCTGTTTTCTTTTTTTCATAGTTGGTTCACACATACACGTGAAAAACTATCTGGGGCAATGTAGCTCACAAGCCTACAAAGACTCAGCTAGGGAAGATGTCAAGGGCGTTTCCCTCAAGAATACTGCCAAAATGCACCAAATTGATTTTAATTTAGGCCTACTTGTCAGTACATTACGAAACCAACTGATTATTGGACAATATGTTATGGTAAACCACAACTAATATTTAGGGAAGAACAAGAAGAAAAACTAGATGCCTGTGTTATGATGTGTACTATAAAATTTAGTTTTAATAAACATAACATGAAAACTTTCTTCAATATTTTAATTATGTGGTCAGTCGCCTTCAACTTCATTGTCACAATATTTTAACGTGAACGAAACTGGACAGCGTAACAACAGTGCACCGTCCAAAAAAGTTGTCAGTTTGAAGGGATATAAACAAGTCAGTAGTGTTACGTCTTTGGAAAAGGTGGAACGGTGACAGTGGTATTTTCATGGAAGGCAACTGGAAACCGTGTAGGCCTACCACCACTTATCATTTTCCTCAGAGTGTTATGTAGAGATCACTTTGATTATTTATGGACCAGCAGGTAGTATTGGAGTAGCACATCCGTCAAGATGGATTAGAGACTCTCTCTTTTTACTATTTATGAAACGGCTTGTACCTCATATCGGTTACAATCCGACTTCAGCCATTAGACAAGAGTGTTTATATGGGCCGCTCAAGAAATATTCTGGTGCAGCCGTTGAGAGCTGGATGACAATAAACACAGGTAAAACCATGACAATGTATAACAAAATACAACTATTTCATTAACGACTCGGAACACAAAGCTTTTATGAATAAAAACATAAAGTTTTACCTTACTACCTGAACCGGTTTTCACTTTTAAGAAGCTTCTTTAGAGGTTGCCGCTGGTAGCGCTGTCCGTCCTGTTGTGGGTGACGGAATCGAATTTCGAAATATCAATGTTGTGTGTGTGGGGTGAGATATGTTCGAATAATGCGTGCGATTTGAATAAATTGTGTCTGTTCGTTTAGGATGTCGTTTTTATTTGTTTTCGTGTGTTTGTATATTTCTAATTGTTCTAGAGTGTCTAGTTTTCGGCCTTTTGTGTGTACGTGTAGAATGTTCATGTTATTGTCGATGTTTTTGTATGTGTGGTTTGCTTCAATGAGGTAGATGCAAGAGGAACCCGCTCTGATATTTTCTAAGCGTGTTTAAAATCCTCGGCAATGTGGAATGCTATTCAGACTATAAATTTGCGAAGCAATATGAGAGCCCATTCAGGAGGAGGAGGTAGTGATTTTCCTACAAGCTTACTGGGCTTCGGTGATGGCAGTGTTCCTAATGACGATAGCTTCACAGAAACTGACTAAAAAATGTATAACATACCTGGAAAAGTAAAAGATACTCTTCCAAAGGCAGCTAGCCCATTTAACTGACAGCATATTTTAGTTCAACTGGAATTTGGCCATTAAATGAACATATATTCAGTAACGAAGAGTTTCTGTGTTCAGCCGTAATTGATAGACAGATAGGAGACAAAAATAATACAGGAAGATTAAGATCAACAAAAGATTGTCAACAGAACACAGAAGCCGGACCTCCCACGTCGGGAATAAACTAGACACCTGGTAATACTTTAGCACAATTGACACCACAATAAATTCGCCCTTATCCGAAAGCGACTGCAAGAATAGAAAAACACAGCTAAGAAGAAAATAAAGTCAACTATCCTCACTGATAATCCTGTTAAAGAAGCAATTCGTATTGAAGAAGAGGCATGAGAAAAAATAGAACGATCAAAACGTAAAACTACTCATGAACGATAAAACGAAGGCGATTCGCGGTCAATCAAACACTCCAAGACTTGAGGAATTGTAACAAATTAATGGGTTGCGTAACTTTTGTTATTTCAGAGGATTCTCGCCAGAAGTTACCGGTAATTGCAAGAGGAACCCGCGCTGATATTGTCTAAGCGTGTTTAAAGTCCTCGGCAATGTGGAATGCTATTCAGACTGTAAATTTTCGAAGCAATATGAGAGCCCATTTAGGAGGAGGAGATAGTGATTTTCCTACAAACTTACTGGGCCTCGGTGACGGCAGTGTAAATAGTACAACTGTATCAATTGCTAAAATCTATGCAAAACGTCGAATGTTTACTTACTATTACAAGTGGCTATATCCCAAAGAATCGTATCTGTGAAGGAAATTAAAGATACAATTTTTTTTAAAAAATTCCAGGGGATAATAAAAAGTATGAAGAATTGAATAACACCGTAATTAATACTGAAAATATAGTGTACTACCTCCAAGACTTTTTGAATTCTTTAAATCAATCTCGCCTTCCGCCACAACGGTTCATTCTGAAGGTTGGCCACTCCAACAATGTTGTTTCAAAATTTACATACTCCAAACTTTTCCATAATACAAATTGCAGGTGACATACGCGAATTTCTATGTCAAGTAGGTAATAGCGTTATTATTCATTCAAAATCGCTCTTCACACACACACACACACACACACACACACACACACACACACACACACACACACACACACACACACACACACACACAGCAGTAGGCTACTGGTTGTTTGTATTACCTGTTTAAGCGTACCTGGTGTAATTACCAACCTATAGATTGTAACATTCTTTACTTTAGTACACTGTCGAATGAAATTGACAGTTTCGAAATTACATCCGTTCCGTTTACATAATTTTCATTAAACCTACTTAATATGTAGTAGTGGACGATAAGCTTTTCCAGGTTTTACAAGTACTTCACCTACAACTATCTTATCTCTTACACTCAGTGCCTTTGTCTTTGACCAGTGTTTTTCTTACGTAATTTCTGCACATTTTTAATTTTCCCATTTCACCACAGAATTTTTCCGCTCTCCCAGAAGGCAACAGAATTTAGTGAACCCAAGCTGCAATCGAAATATAACTTCGTTACTTTCACATCTTCATAGGCATGCCACGAATATTCGTCGTACTGAATTCTGCTTAATAAAAGTTTCATCACATGACTTTTTCATGTAAGCAGTATAAACTGAAGGGATTGGTGATCGTTTATTTTTAGTGTGAAGTAGAACTGTTTTATAATTAACCTTTGAGAGTCTATAAAAACACCATTCTTCTGAATGATGCGTAGGCCTATGTCACAAAGCTCCTAGTAGAGTTAACGTCTTTGCAGAACAGTTAAGTCTTCGTGCTGAGAGAAGAAATTTTTAAATTCATACTGCCTGTCACGGAAAGCACTTATTTTAGAATTTTGCTGTAAAAGGTTTAACATCTATATCTTGACTCAAGTATTTTTGTTTGACTTTTTCATAAACATATATCCCGAACAAGATCGTTAATTTTTTCTGGTTAATTGAGGTTCAGTATTTGTATTTTCCACAAAATCTAGACATCTTTCTTCTTTGCTTGATATGGTTCTCATGCACGATACTTGATGAAACATAAGAAAGGGAGTTACCAAAAACTGCGGTAGAGAAATTCTGACTTTTATTCGGAATCATCCCCCAAAATACATAAGACCTACTAAAAATTGTACATTTAACAATGTCATTGTTGACCAGTATTAGGCCTATCTGTTACGTCTATGTTATTGTACGTTTTATCATTTCGTTTGTTTTTAGTATAGGTGTGGACAGGCCGTTTTTTAAATTGCATTTTTAACGGACTGGGGTGAATAGTACAAGTGTCTATCTTGCCTGTATACAGTGAAATCCAGTTAATATTTAGATTATGTACTAAAAAACAAAAAGGGTGGAAAGGGTTACTTTTTTGTAAAAATAAATAAATTATTTTATTATTAAAAATTATGAATACAGATAATGGAATGATTAAAAATGGATTAAAAACAATAGGTTAAAAAAGTTCGTAGAAGCCTAGAGACGAGGGAACGTTAGAAAACTGATTATGTTATGAATGCTTAAACCTACAAATCGTTATAGTTATTATTATTACTATAAAATATCTGTATTATTTTTATACGGTTTCCTTAAGGAGTGAATACAAACAGCCTTTGAATTAATTAATAGTACGAGCACGTCAGCCTACCAACACGTTTGGTAGAAACGTAAAAACTAACAGCTGATGTACAGAGGTGTAGCTAGGAGGGTGGGCAAGAGGGCAGCCGCCCCGAGCGACATACCCAGGAGGCCGGCAAAGTGAGCATAGATTTGACAAATTGTTATCAGTTTATAAAACTACAAACAACTTGTTTCTTTGATATGACTATCCCTTTCATAAAAGAAGCATAACCAGCCAGCTTGTCCGTTATCATAAACCTCGCGTGATAAACAGTAGACTATTAGTCTATTTCTACGTAATTATGGTTCATTATGATAAAGTAAATCGCACTTAGATGTGTTTTTCTCCAATCTCTATTTTGATTTTGTTGCACTTTATTTCCACGAGAAAACTATCAAAGGAGCCACGTCAATAGTAAAAATGGGTTTTCATCGCGACGAAAATTAAATCCTCGTATTCAGGATCATGAAAATAGTTCTGCTTACCGCTCTGCGTTTTTGGAATGGAAGGAATTGGAACGTTGTTTAAACAAAGTGGGATTTACTGATGATCTACTTCAGGAACAAATGAGTAAAGAAGGTAAGTCATGGATAGAAATCGTGGAATGGGTCATTGCCACAGTACAAAATCTTGCATAACGAAATCTGGCACTGAGAGTCAGTTACTAACGATCCAGATCCTAAAAACATTCTGGCTTTGTTAAATACTTGGCTAAATTTGATCCTGTCATGAGATCTCATTTGGATTCATTCTCTCGTAAATCTGGGGGTATGTCGTATCTTTGGCCAACCATTCAAAATGAAATAATAATCCTTTTAGGAGAAAGAGTGTGCAAATATATTATTGCTGAACGTAAGAAGGCGGAGTACCCTAGTATTATATTTGCCACAACACCAGATGCTGCACATATAGAATAAATATCTCAGATTATGACATATGTTGAAAACAAACGCAATTCTGTTCATATCAAGGAAACCTTCATAGATTTTATTCCTTTAGAAGTGAAAACAGCGGAGGGGATCACAGAAATGATTACAAGTAACCTTGAGGGAGATGGATTGAATCATAGGTCATTCGTATGGCAGACAAGCAACAATAGCTGGTTCGGGAGTTCAGAAGAGAATATTACATTTCAATATACTAGCTGTGTTTGTTCTGTTTGTTACGTGAGACAATCATTCACTTAACGAGGTTGGAGTTCATGGAAATCATTCACTGCAGCTCATGAAAATTTTCAGGCAGTGACATTTTTTGGGACAGTAGAACGTCAATTCACTTTCCACTCATAGATGGAGTGTTCTTAAAGACTTCGTAAATATTCCTCTAAAAGGACATTGTGATACCAGGTGGAATTCAAAAGCAGATGCGGTGAAAGCAATATCCATTCAGCAGTGACCGCTGCACTAGAGAAACTGAGGGATACACCGACAGAAACAATTGATACGAAAAAGATTCTGCATTAATAATTAATGCGATAGAAAACTTTAATTTTGTTACCTTGCTCTTTTCCTCTGTATTATTCCTCCATATTCTTTCTTCTATGGACAAAATCCATAAAATCTTGCAGACCAAAGGAATAAGCTTTATTCAAGCATTGGCACGTCTGACAAATTAAAAGTTTGGAGAAATGAGCTGCGTGAAAATGTCATTATTAAGGCAGACCAGGTGTGTAATAAATTGGGTGTCAGTATCACAAAAAGGATAAGAAGGATGCGTACTGTGCCAGGGGAGTATGCAGACGATTCCCCAAGAAATGCAACGTTCTCTAATAGAAAGTTTGGAGAAACTGTCAATTAAATTTTTAAGCCGTTTGTCTAACATAAAACAGTTAGAAAAACGTGTTGGGTTCCTCTGTAAATTTGAGGCGTACGTAAATGAAGGGGCTATACATTTTAAGCAACAGCTTACCCAAATCAATATAAAGTGCATAGTGCTTGCAAAACTGTATCCACCTGACCTAAGCAGTGTAGAATTGTTCAGTAACTTGACAGACGTCATACGTTTATTAAAAATGGCAAAAGTTAACGGAGAACAAATGGACTCTACACCTCAGGGCATGCTACAATACACAATAGCTTTAAAATTTTTCTTACTTTACCAGTTCAGTGGCTTCTTGTGATACATCTTTTAGTAAACTTAAATTGATTAAATCGTACCTACGATCAACAATATCTCAAGACAGGGTATCAAATCTAGCGATACTTTTAATTTGAAACGACAGTGCTTCGTCTTTAGATTATAGTGGTTTAATAACCGACTTTGCAGCAATTAAGACCAGGAAAGTTACATATTAAAATGTCTCGTTTTAAATATTTATTAAATATTAAAAATAAATATTAAATGTTAATTAATTGAAGACGGAACCATTAACCTGTAATGGTAAGTTATTAATTTTATTATTTTTAATGTTGTTCTATGTTTAACTTTATGTTGCTTTAGGATATTGATTTGAGGATGCGCTTTAGACCTACAAGGAATTTGCATGTTTGTTAGAACATTTTTATGTTAACTGTTTTATGTTATTACATTTTTATAGTCTACATTTGTTACCAATAAATGTACACAAACTGAATACCAGTAATATTATAATATGTAATTTCTTAATTTTGACTTAACAAATATTCTTAAGACGTTTGCTGGACGTGCTTCCTTGCAAAAATCTACACATTTGCATTTATTAAGTACTTTGTTCACTGGATAGCCCTTCATTTTTTCTCTTTTGTCCCCTTTTAATTCTAAAGGTAAGGCGGCCGACGATCTCTTTGCCCCGGGCGCCAAAAAGCTTAGCTACGCCACTGTGTACAGATAAATAAGAGGTTGCATGAGTTCGACGTTAGATCTGTATATGTTTCAGCCAAAACAATAATACGTTTTGTAAACATAGACTGGTGTGTCATTAAAACATTGAGAATGTTGCTGGCGGGAATTTAATTAATGAGAAACCTTATCTCTATGCTGGAGACCTGTGATGTTACGCAGAACAATGGTAGAAACAATATATATTATCACTACACATTATAATCAAATGCACAAGAAAACAAACAAATAGGCATGCCTATCTCGAATTAGTTTTCCGACAATTATCTTACGTCTCCCTTCACACACACACACACACACACACACACACACACACACACACACACACACACACACACACACACACACAATCCGACAATTATCTTATCTCTCCCTTCACACACACGCGCGCGCGGGCACACACACTGTTTACTGTTTACAGACACATGCTTTGACTTAAACATTGACCACTGTTATGTGACCTTGCACACTTTTGTTGGCGGGATGGATTTTCATGGTCGATAAAGCTTGTCATCTGGCTATGTTGTGTGATGAACAGTAGACAAAACATATAATCACGGAACTGACTCATATAAACAACAGAAAAGACAGTGAGCAATGTGCTTGTGTGCTTGCTTTTTAAACGAGATTTTATCCGTACCTACTACACTTAACACGTGGCTGTTCGGGACAGGCTTAACAATAAGGTTTTTCCTGAACTGTGCTGATACTCTCTCAATTACTCTCTGTTTCTCTCTGTTAATTTCTCTCTCTCTCTCTCTCACTTTCTCTTGTGCGCGCTCGCGCGCGCGCGCACACACACACACATGCACGCGATCGCGAACTCAACAACAGTTTCTTCTTTTTTGTTGTCACAATTTCAGTCTTACACACATACACACAAACTTCACTGTCCTTTATCTGCTCCCTCGCACTTTGTGAACTCTTCCATCCATCCTAACCTATACGTCAAATTAGATCGAAACTAGACACAATGTTGTAATTGTTTAAGCGATCTGCGTAAACCAGAAAAATTATTGGGTCACTTGAGTGAAAGGAGAAATTTAAATTTATTGGGCTTATAACAATTCCCCCTAAATAAAAGGGGACTCCCCAAATTCATATTTCGAAGCCATATGTTTTAGATAAAATAGTATTTTCTCTTGGATACATACTTTTAATCTTACACAAACGTTTTTATGTGTGTTCCCATCAGCACCGACACACCTGTACATGTACAGGCTTCTCCATATTTTTCTACACCTGTCCAAATATGACTATACGGATTACAATAGTAATTTCTCTCTGCGGTCTCTGCGGTTTCTTTTCGACCGTAAGATATGTCTTTATAGTTCCTTTTAAATACCATTATTTTCTGCTCATTCGTATAAAACTTTTAAATGTTGAATGTACCAATTCTGATAGTCTTTGCCAAAGCCCTTATTAACGTTATACGACGACGCCTTATTATGTATCCAACAAAATTAGAACAAATTACTGTTATTTTTAGCAGAAGCTTTTTTAAAGAGTTCAGAGTACTATTATAACTACCCTACATAAACATTTGAAGGATCAGTATTTTGTGTTGGAGTTCACTCTCCCAGCTGAGATACCCATGTTTTTAGGGACCAGGAACTCGCGTTAGAACTTCTATCATCAGCTACATAATGTAAATCCACTTACGTGTAAATCCTAGATAAATGTACAAGCATATGCTCTAAAAGCCTTAGCTATGGTACTCACAAGCATCTACGTTTTACTAAAATAATGGTTGCAAGTTAAATTTTTTGATTCATGTTGATGCTTTTGTCTCGAAGCAACCAGGTAAATTAATCTGGTTTCCGTATCCGGCCGAAGATGGTGTGCTCCCACTTACGAACAGTGGCACTTGCAACTCGTTTCACTTGCGAACACTCAAGTAGATAAGACACGTAATTAATTTTTGATACGTGAGAGTACATCCCACTTGCGAACACACAAACAATGATGTATGTACATCCACCCTGTACATGAGGGGGGATTATCTGTTTATACGTGAAGTAGTAAAATTGTTGAAGTTGCGCTTCTTAAACGATAGATGAAAACAGTACAATTTCATTTTCTCATGTACAAGTACAAAAAACCAATTTAAAAACTGATATCGCCTGTCATAACAGCTGACGTAAAGCAGCTATATTGTCTTCTAACTTCGAAATTCTTCTGTTTTTTTATTATTTTTAAATTTGTATTTAATTTAACTTTTATTATTATTCTTATGATTTCAATTATTTTTTAATGATTTAATTGTGTTTATGTTTTTATAATTCGTTAAATGCATTTTTTGTTACTAACTTACTAACTACGTTTACCAAGTTACAATTTTTATAACACGCGCGCATGCACACACACACATACACACTTGCATAGCCGCCCCCTCTCTCTCTCTCTCTTATTCTCTAAATTAAAAAGGAAGGTTATTTTTTATTTATTTTTGTTAGTCAACTTGTAGAACGGACGAGGTGATCTTGAGAAAATCCAACATCAGAATATTTTTCATATCTTTTAGTTTATCCAATTCAGTATACATTTTTGTCCTTTTCATAGCTTCCAAATTTCATTCCATCGTTACATCGTGTTCTGAATAGATTTCTCTGCCTCAGATTATAAACATTTGATAATGTTTTTTTATTCTTGGATGTGGTCTTCCAACGTGGCTGTTTAGTTTATAATGCGTGCTTGTACGGCATTATTCATTCTATGACGTCGGAAGTAGCAGTTCCGTAACTCCTGTGGCACTAATCATTGTCTAGCTACTGTTTTACGAAATAATTAAAGAATGAATCGAGTCTCTCTTTCTCTGGAACTTTACCATGGATATACTGCCAGCCACATTCTACATCTTTTCGAAGGAAAGCAAGTGTAGCACAAATTTGGATGTTTGTGCTTTCTAAGCATCGTGAATGTGTATACTCGTGCAAAGTGACTACTGAGGCTTTTGAATTTTCCATTCATGAAAAATTACTTTTAATCTTTCGAACTCTCTTTTCTATTGATTCAACCAAAAATCAGGAGCTTATTTTGCACGTATTCGCCCGGACGGAAACTACTCTCGTCGGACATTTGTGAAGTTCGTCTTGAAGAACAACATTGTCTGAACACATAAGTTCTTCCTGCACCTACTATGTTCGGTTCCCATCTCAGTATACTAATGATGTCTTCAAATTACAGAATTGATATTACTTTTTAGTTAAAAGGGGGAGAGAGAGAAAGAGATTTGGCTATGCGCGCGTGTTTTGTGCGTGTGTGTTTTTACCACACGCGCGCGCATACAAACAGCCACCCCCATCTCTCTCTCCCTCTCCCTCTCTCACCCTCTCTCTCTCTCTCTCTCTCTCCCTCTCTCTCTCTCCTTGAATTAGATACTATTAAACCGTCAAGTCATTTCCAGGTTATGACTGTTCAATTGTTTACATTATCCGACTGTTGTGAAGAGTAGACAGTTGTCTAATTAAGAAAAAACTATCACTGTATTTTACAACTAAGAAAAAACGAGAACACTGTGGGTACCCAGATCCCATGCTAAGTCCTGACGGTGACCGAACAAATTGACGGCAATTCTAACATATTCAGAAATCTAGGTTTAACAGTTTTTATGTAATTAGTACTTATCATTAATTATAGCAGGTGTGAAAATGATACTATAGTCACAAATTGAATACAAAGTTTGTTTGTCTGACTTGAAAAACTGAAAAAAATTGCATTTTTGGTTTTTTGTACAATATTATTTTCAAAAATCTCCTCTTTAATATGGTGTAATTATTTTTTTCCTATCTTAATTATAAGTTGGTCAAATAAATTATTTTATGAACACCTTACCTAGTATTTTTGGTGACTCTGACCGAAATGCATTATTGTGCATATATATTGTGTTATGAACAGTAAGCATAAAGTATTTATTTTTCTTGGTTGGCTACTCTGCTGCCCAGCTGTTCTTGATATCCCAGCTGTGTTTATTGTTTGTTGTTTTGTGGTGTAGGTTATGTGCTTGTATTTTGTTTTGAGTTGGTGATAAAAGTGTTGGTGTTATTGTGATTGCGATTTATTTAGTTTTATCGTTATAGGAAACAATAGGAAACAAGAAGAAGGTAGGAACTCGCAGTAGGTGTTACATTAAAAAACAAAGTGTTTGAATTAAAAAGATTTGTGTTGAAAATTCAACTTCTACTCTTGACACAGGCCTAAGAACTCCTGAATCTACTAGCTCTAATCAAACCCCAAAATCTTCAGCAAGAAAATTCAAAGTGAAAGATAATTTTACCTATTACGATAGAAAATATGAATCACTTGAGTATGAAATAGTTAACCTAAACCAGCTGTTAAAGGTTATCAACGAAGTGGCTGTTTGTCATTGCTGCTTTCAAAATTTAAATTTTGATAAACACCAATTGTTGGCTTAGCTACAAAATTAAGAATGTTTTGCTCGAATTGTACAGAAGTGGATAAAACTTTTGAAAACTGCGAAAAGGTGGTACTAAATACTGGTGAAAAATCTGAAATATTTTATGATTTGAACTTACGACTTGTAAATGGCTTACGGTCAATAGGTAAAGGGCATACCGCAGGCCAGATTTTATGTGGAGCAATGAATCTTCCTCCTCCACCCACAAAATACTCCAATCATGAGACTGTAGTTGGCTCTGATA
Organism: Magicicada septendecula; assembly: GCA_034769895.1. Lineage (NCBI taxonomy): Eukaryota > Metazoa > Arthropoda > Insecta > Hemiptera > Cicadidae > Magicicada > Magicicada septendecula. The sequence continues at coordinate 1,362,051,864 of CM068367.1, forward strand.
CTGAACAAATGTGCAGAGATAGTATGAAGAAAGCTATGGAAGAAGCTGTATCTCAGGCTGATGGAAATACGGATTTATGCGTTGCAGTTGACGGGTCCTGGCAAAAGCGAGGGCACACATCACTGAATGACGTTGTGTCTGTAACTTCTGTAGACACTGGAAAGGTACTGGACATTTCAGTTATGTCGAAATACTGCCAGTGTCCCTTGAGAGAAAGAAATAAGCATGCAGATTCTTGTGGGGCAAATTATTTAGGAAGCAGTGGGGGTATGGAGGTTGCTGGTGTTTTGGAAATTTTTCGTAGATCAGAACCTTTGTATGGTGTGCGATACGTGAATTATTTAGGGGATAGCGACTCCAAGGCTTTCTTATCTGTAAGAGAAGCAAAAGTGTATAGAGATAATGTAGAAATTCATAAGTTAGAGTGCATAGGCCATATACAAAAACGAATGGGCAGTCAGTTGTTGAAACTAAAAGCATCAAAAAAGAAACTTGCTGATGGAAAATCAATATCGGGGAAAAATCGTTTGACCACAGCTGCTATACAGAAGCTTCAAACATTCTATGGGTTGGCAATAAAAAGAAATATCCACAGTTTAGTTGCAATGAAACAGGCTGTATGGGCTGAATATTTTCATGTAATATCAACAAATGAAAGGCCTACTCACCAACTCTGTCCTAAAGGTGAAGACACATGGTGCGGATACAATCAGTGTTTGTTAACTAATCAAGTATATGATCACAATAAACATTTCTATTTACCTGTAATTATTATGACTGCAATAAAGCCCACATCCAATCCCCAGCTGCTTGCATAATGCTTGAAAGTAAAACCCAGAACCCAAATGAATCAGTAAATAGTGTCATCTGGACAGTGATACCAATACGAGTATTTGTCACTTCACAAACACTGAGATACGGTATTTTTTCTGCAGTTTGTGTTTTTAACCTTACTAGGGTGTTCAAATTTTAGCAACACTTAAGACGTTTGGGTCCAAAATGACCCATACGGGAAAAATTATTTAAAAAAAAAAAAAGTTTCTTGTTAGCCTATGCATATTTATGTTTTATACATTAGGCCTAAGTTATGATAATGACTGACCAAAATAATCACCTAACAATGCAGTATATCAGCATTTTTATCATATATGTTGCCTTGCACATTTCATCATATTTTATTTTTATATATGTAAGTATATATTTATTTGTGTACTAAAACTAACATAATTCTGTATTTTTATTTGTTATGAATACAGTAAAGATTTCTAAGCACGAAACGAACACATTATTATATTCTGAAACAAAAAACTTTATTGATAATCTAGCTATTAAAATTCTGTTTATTGGAAATTTAAAAATCTGTATTATTAAAGAAATGTACATTATTTCATGAACATAATTTTTATGAAATACTATTCTATACGACAAAGATTAAAGTCATTTGTAAATTATTATATAACACAGGCAAAAAACAAAATGGAAAATCTTATATTTGTATGTTACGAGACTATCTGTCAGGTAAACTGTTTCTGTTACGTAAACTTACACAATTTCACTGAAATATTTATTACATATATGGGTGAGGTGATTCTTGCAAGTAAACTTGTCACATTTTGAGCACTTCACAGAAGACTTATTGTCAGTTTTTGGGCACAACTGGCACCTCCCTCTTTTTCTCTGCATTGTATCTGGATTCTTCATAATAGACTGAGTTGGTACTGCACGTTCAGCTTGTACGCGTTCAACTTCATCTCTTGCAGCTTTTCCTCTTGGCATATACTGTCGTTTGTCAATGTGTTTTTTGATCAAAGATTCTCCAAGGTTTTCTAAAAATATTCTTCTCCGGTCATTGCATTTTGGCTTCTATTGAAGGTTGATGGAAGTAAATAAAACAAAAGAATTGACACCCGAAATATCAACTGTATTTGAAAAGACAACTATGGGCCAACGATTTGTTTTCCTTTTTCAAGTATAGTTTGCACACATCTTATCTAGAGTATCAAAAGCCCCTTTAGGTTTGTTGTAATCTAAAATAAGCAGTGGTTTTTTATCATCATTACAACTTATTTTGTCATCGTGGTGTAAAGTACTCTGTAGTACAACACACTTATTCTTTTTTGGAAAGTAAGAGACCAGTGTAGTATCCCTCGTAAATGCAAACTTTGAGGTCAGTGCAGGTACATTTTTTGTTTCTAGAAGTGGGGGAGGAAGTGTAGGCTTATTTTTCTTGATAGTTTCTACCATTGTAATACCTCTTCTGAGAAGCGTTTGGCCTAATCCATACGCTGTAAAAAAGTTATCACAAGTAACATTGTGGCCTTTGAGACCAACTGTCAAATCCAGAACTGCCCTAAGACCCTGGTTTTTCTCTGGTAGTGCACCTTGTGGCTTTCCTAAATATGGCTGGATATTCCAAACGTAACTAGTGGCATTATCACATACAACCCAAAACTTTATGCCATATTTAGCTGGTTTTTTAGGCATGTATTGACGGAAAGGGCATTTTCCTCTAAAACCAACTAACCTTTCATCCACTGTGACATATTCGGTAGGATTGAATATTTTGGCAAAATTTCAACCCATTTCTCCCACAGCTCTCTAACAGGTGCGCATTTATCACTAGCGCGCCTACTTGATCGACTTTGACGAGCATCAAAACGGAAAATACGAGAAATAATTTTAAATCTTTCCAGTGACATTGTTGCCCGAAATATTGGCCTTCCTTTTGTTTCATCCCACAAACTCTCAGTTGACTCATTATGTGATTTATAAACACCTGCCAGTAACAAAAGTCCAATATAAGCGTCTAGTTCTGTTGAGTCAATTTTTTTCCAATTCTCCCCATAAATACGGTTGCCTTCTTCATTTGTTTGGGTCAGGATTATATTTTCAATTGGAGGGGGAAAAATACTTTGAATGCCGAATATTCATCAGTAACACGTGCAGTTGCATACCTGGTTGGTCCTGGCGTAAGTGTCATTACATCATGAGAAGGACGTCTTCCTATCTGGAGCTCAGGCTTGGTCTTCCACTGAATATCACCGTTTTTAGATAATAAAGTGTTATTTCCTGGTTCGTGATGTACTTCTTCATCTTCTGAATCTGAAGACACACATTCAGAAATATTATCTTCAATTTCTGAAGCAACTTCTCCTTCGTCGGAGATTTCCGATAACACTTCTTCAACGTCCATCATTGTTCATACAAAAGCCACTTCAGTCAAACACAAGTATGGTAATAAAACCAAAGAAAGAGCACTAAAAATTAACCTCACTCACACTCTGCTCAAGGAGCACTGACTGACAGACGGAGAGGGAAAACCTTCTAGTAGGTGGGCAGGCACTGTTACTAAGTGGAGTAGGTGGGAGAGAATGTAGCAACCAGTGTGACCTTGTACTATGAGACTATGCATTGAATCATCAAACGAGACAAAGTAATGAAGCTTTTGAATCCAAAGTACAGCTTATAATATTAATAAAATAATTACTTCACCTATGGGTCCAAAAGGACCCGAACAACGTTTTTGTATAAAAACGTGTCATAAAATTTTATAAGCGGTTTAAAAAATTTATATTAGAGAATGATACTTATTTATAGGTATTTGACAAAGTCACAAAACGGAAAGTTGATCTAATAATTTTTTAACAAACAGCAGCGTAAAACAAAATCTTTTGGGTCAAAAAGGACCCGAACACCTCAGCAGGGTTAATGATGGCTTCATTAGTAGAGTAAAAATTATGGAAATTTAGGACTAAATCCAGGGAAAAACCTAGTCAAAGCTATGCATCGGTTGGAGACAATAAGACTTTGCCGAAAAAGCTGTCACTGATCTGGAAGTAAAAATCAGGAAGGCAAGAACATTAAAGAAAAGGAAATTAGAGGACTTGTTTGAGGAGCAGGAGGACCCAGACAACCCATCCTAGAGTGCTGGACATTACTAAACTGAAATATGTCATTGGTAAGTTGTTACTTTTTCATTTTCTTCGATTACCGAAAATTTGTTTTTAAAAAATTTGATGTAAGTTATCTCAGCTTCTATAAGGCCTATCTTCATGAAATTTTTACAGTGGTTTAAACAGGTCATTCTCTAGTTTCGCGCACAGAGATTTAAAATAATAATAATTATTGACTGAGAAATACATTTTTTTAGCGTTTTTTTGAAGTCAAAAAACATCACCTGGAAAAAAAATTTATAAATCCAAGAGTCTTAGACGAATAAAAAATCCCTGTGTGCGGAACAAAACAAAGGTCTTCTCTTCAAATTAAAAAAAATTGAAGCTTTATCTTATTTGTGTCCTGAGAAAAGTTGCAAAAACCTAACATTGAGTTAGATAGGGAGTAGGACTCCCAGCGTTTTGTAAAACAAAAACTGTGCAGATCTGGCTTAAAGATTTGGAATACTGTCATACTTTTACGGTGATCACAAGTAGGATGAATTTACGGTGTTCACAACTGGTATTCACAATACTGAATTTTGTAAGATAACAATGTTGTTAAGGCTGATCGCAAGTGGGATGAATTTACGGTGTTCGCAACTGGAAAGCTACTGGTTGCAAGTGGGAAGGCCACCCTCCAATGGCATCCTCTATGTTTGTGGTCAAAATAAGCAACAGGTCAAACCTGTTCTCTGTCATGGGCTGGATCTGTAGATGTGTGGGGTGCCTCAAACCTATGATTTACATTTAATTATGCTGTTTGTTTCATACATTTTTCGAATACATTTTACGTTTCATCTGTTTCCCAGTAGTGTCTGTAGTCTACAGTAGGTCTTACTCTGTGATTACAAATTCGACTTTTAATTTCCCTTTTGTAATTAAATTAATAATGTATCAACCAGCCCTGCTCAGTGCGTCAACTTGCCTCATACGGTAGTACATTGATACACTTTACACTTCATACAAAACATTACGTATTTCTTTAATAGTTAACTCATAGCTTACCAAATGGTGCCAATGATTTGACAATGAATTAGGCTTCAAAAAAATTTTAAATTAACTTTATTGTTTAGTTCTCAAAAATAATAAAAATTAAAAACAAAAACGTTTAGGCCCGATTTTTATAATATTGTAAAGGTGCATATAATCACCATACAAGTAAATACCCACATAAGATGTATTTAAAATAAAGAACTAACACTGAAGAGAAGAAAGGAGGAAAAAGGTATAAAGAAAATTGTATTTTAATATGATTATCCAGTCAACTAAAGAAAAGTAACAATAAAAGCAACAGTTGAAAGTAGAACAAGAGACCTAGAGAGCAAAACTTATAAAATCACAGTACAATACGATTTAACTCCAATGACCCAATAGATGGTAAGTGAGAGGATACAAACACCAAATACTATAATCCCAACAAGGACCCAAGAACACCAATTATTATGATCCCACATGGACTAAGAAGACAGAAGAAGAGGATAGAAGAAAATGAAGAAAGAAGAACCAGTAGTGCCAGAACAATAAGGTATATAAGTCAAGAAAAGTGTTTACAAAGGAGTACCTTAAAACATAGTGAAACACATAACAAACTATGACTAGTGACTTGACACTGACCTGTAAATATAAAAAGATGCTCAATAATAATGAAAGAAAAGAAAGACATAATGATTGCATAAAACCTAACTAATTGTAGGGTAATAGAGTCAAAATAAACTCAATGCATAATACCCCAAATGACATGCTAAGGAGACCAGCATTAATAGCTGATTATTCTATAAATAAACAAGATAAGAATGAGTAATATATTAAATAATGATCAGATAAGACTAATGTGCAAATAACTGTGGGTGAAACTTGATAACTATAGCAAAATATAGAACTAACAGTAAATTTGCATGATGCATTGTTGTCAACATACAGGGGTTCCAACTAACCTTACATATGGTACAGAACCATGTGCAAATACTAATAAGTTGATAGTAAAAGCCTGAAGTTTAGTAAGTAAATTACCATAATGAGAAAAGACATATAGAGGTAATCCCAATACTAAATGTAATTAGATTAAGAGTGTTATTAGTGCATATAAAGTGTAAATACATGGGACTGACAGAGACAGCAAAAGTGTACACACACAAAACACCACAAAACCACTTTAATTTAATTATCCAGGAAAAACCTATCGTATAGAAAGATCAAATAACTCCTGTTACTACTATTACTGGGTAATACTAATGATATAAGATGACAAGCAAGTCAGAATAAATACAAATTCATGCAAGTGTCTGATCACACTAACTGTAAGAAGTAAAAACACTTCAATCAAGGTAAAACCTGTATATTATGAAAATTCCAACATAAAACAACAATCAGTCTTATCCAATAACGATAAATATTAAGTAGGAGGCATTAAAACATAAAACTAAATTAATTATATGCAAATTTTGAGAAGGACCGGGTATATCTAGGCCGATGACCAACTTAGCTAAAAACATTCAAAATAAGAAATATATACAGTGTACACAAAATCAGAGGTGTACAAAACATATAAAAGACCTGTCACAAGATTTATTAAACAAAAGAAATAATCAGAGTGGGCGAATGTTAGGAAAAAATATGTAATTAAAACAATCCCAAACATAGGCCATAAGAGCTTAAACCTAAACCTGACAAATCATTGTATTAAGACAAAAATAACAATTATAATTGTAATGCAAGTACATCTAAGGTTAAAGATGATCAACGTACAGCATATACAAATCGAATAATGACAAATAAATGTTTATTGTAAATAAAATAAGTAAAAATAATAACGAAAAACTGTAATCCGTTAAAATAACACACAGACATGCTTTGTAAGGACTTAAAATAATCAGTAATGTAAATGCAAGTGCATGGTCTGGTCATATCTTTTGTAAATAATAGTATAAGATTGTTAAATTAGTTTTAAGAAATCATGTGTAAATTATGAAAAATAGTAACGCCGGTGAAAAAGATACGTTACAATATGTACGCATGCCTTTTAATAATAAATAGTTTTATAATAATTATGTTCAATACATATAGGCCTAAGTGTGTAAAACGAATTCCCTATACAAGAGTTTTAAAGATTTAATGAAGATTTGTCTTAAATTTTTTCAGAGTTACATAATTATTATTTGTTCAGATAATAATAATATGAAGGCTACATGCTACATGAAAATAGTGATTCGTTTACAATGTCATTTCGTAAATGTACCTGAAAAAGATGGCACAGAAGATAATTACAAATAATAAATTTAAGAAAAAATATACATATATTTTATTCAGAAAATATTAGATATTTGTATTTAATCTTTTATTTTATTTTATTTTTATTTTACCGAGAATAGGTACTATTTATAGAAAACCGTAGCAAAAAATACTTGTAATAAAAGTCTATCTGTAGGCCTATTCCTACTTTTACCGGTAATTTTTAACTACATATTATACTAATGTACAATGAAGATATACTTATTATATCTTTATTTAGTATATAGTTGTTTACGCGTCAAGAAAAGAATGTGTGAAAAAAATGATCACAACATTTTATGCCTTATATGTTTTCTGTCATTGAATGATTAACCCACTTTTTAATAACGGCGTTTAAAAAATAGTTGATTACGTCTTTCAAAGATTATTCTTACTACGGTACTGAAATTAAAAATAGCTGAGATCGTATACAGGAATACAGTCTTGACACACCAGCTGCTTTTGTAATATTGCAATAATTGCTTACGTTCAGTAGACTTGGCAACGTTGTGACCTTGGTGACTTATATACATTTTGTGGCAAAAGTGTGCATATTTTTTATCACAAGAAGTTAAACGAATTCCGTGACAAATTTGTAATGGATTTTTGTAAAGGTGTGATTGGGTTTTAAGGACTAACATAACAGAATAATTATTATTCAATTTTTTTCAACAAACTATCTTGAAACGGATATATATTTTTACGTTTTTTTATGCTGATTACGAATATGTAAGAATAAAATGTCTAAGCTTACTCATAACTTTTATATATGGGGTCTCAAAAAGATGCAGAACTATTGTTAAAAGTAGCGTGTTTAGGTTATGATGCTTAACTGTGATTTTATATATATATATATATATATATATATATATATACATATATATATAGTTCCACTCTACCTGATCTTTGGATTTTGGAAATTATAAATTAGGCGTAATACACTTATGTTTAAGCTTACTTATTAATTACAAAACACCAAACAACTTGACCAAATTAACATTCCGCGTTTATACTTGGCCTGCTAAATTGTATCTAAACTTAGATTATCTAACAATATCAGAATTATCATTGTTTCTATTGATAATACAACCAGCAAAGACTAAAACCATATGGGTGGATTCTAAAACCATATAATATTTGGTGAAAATAAATCACAGTTCCACAGTTCTCATTAGTAATTATTGTCATGTTTTACAAAGATGGTGTATAGTTTTTAAAATTTTACAGTGATTCCGTCTTCCTTGGAACAATGTGTAGTAGACCTATATTTATAGCTTACAAAAATAACCAAAATACAAAACTTTAATACGATAGTCCTTTATAAACTACGGCTTGGCCAATACTGCTTATAAATATGTCGGTAAATTTCATTGTTTGGAATATTTAACAAAACTACATTTGTATTTGTACGCGTAGGGTTACAATAACCGATGTCAGATAACAAAAGAAGAAACGCTTCAGCTCCAGACCAAGGACACTCCCCATTAATTGTCATTGCTTCCCGTAAAAATGGTATATCACACAGCTCTGACACTTTACTAATTTGTATTGTAATAGTTTCCCTATCCAAAAGTTGTAAAACTAATCTGCGTACCTCTCTTTTTAAAAATATTCCACTTCAGTTGTGTAAGCCGGCCGTTGAGATCCAGTAGTCGTCCAGATGTTCAGTCTGCAGGTAGTTCATAACCGACCAGGTGTTGTAGATATTGTCTCCAGAGGCCTGTACTTTGTAGCCGTTGTAATAATTTTTCACAATTTTGTGACTGTGCAGAATGTTGAAGTAATATAATTTTTCCCTTACCTCGTTGTCTGTCAGTCCGCAGTACTTAACAAGCGGATGGTTTTCCAGAAACCGGAAGTAAACAATACTAGTTGCTCTCGTTAAAAATATATTTGAGAGCTGCAAGCAATTGTTAATCAAACCTGTTTCAATGTTTCTGTTGTTCTCCAAAAATCGAAACAGGAACTCATTAAACATGGCGATAGTTCTGAGTACATCATGTTGTAGAAAATCATTTCTTTGAAAATCCCATGGCAATAATCGCCAAACCAAAGCATCAAAGTCATCGATTAAAACTGTTGCTTTTTTGTTGAAATGAGAATATAACATTTGTGACAAACTTAGCAAACTGTCAAACAATCTTTGTCCTGTTACGTGTGTGAACGTTCCGCCACAAAACGTATATTCTGAAATAAGCCTTTTCTCTCTAACGGCTAGGCGGGTACTGTTTCCTAGGTACACGTGTTCTAAATATGCATCACGTATTACCTCTCTCACCGCACCTAAAATATCATTATAACAATTTCCTGTTACTTTCTTAAAGATAACATAAATTACGGGGTATTTACCACAATGTAAATGAAAAAAAGAGTTATTCCACGTAAAAATATTTAGATTGTATTTTATAAACAGGCTGCAACTATCAGTCACTTTGGAAGTTATCCGCCCGTTTTCTGCTTGGAGGAAGGCCTTCAGCATTTTCAAATTGACTGTTTTACCAAAACGCCTAGGTGCAGATACACAAGCAATATGCGATTCCATATTCAAGAAATCCCTTATGATCAGCGATTTGTCGATGAAGCACTCAGATTGTAAGAGATCTTTTAATTCCGATTCACCTATAACGCATCTTCTTTTCGTCGTTGCCTATAACAAAACAGTCAAATGAATGCTTTCAAATATTTTATTAGATTTATAGTAATTATTATTATTGTTTAGAGTAAATGATATATTATTTAAATTCAATTGTTTCGTACAACTAATTATTTATTTAAATACTAATTTAAAATTTTTATTTAGGAATATAACAAAATAATATATCCATGTATGGATATCCAACGCAACACCATTCCTGTCACCATTTTTTCAGAGCTATGAACAAACTAGAGCAAAGTTTTGATAATGTCATAAAACAAAATTACTAATTTAAAAAAACTATTTCTCAATTAAACATTCCCAGTAGATTGCTAATGCAGCAAATTAAGGACGAGGGAATTGTTTTAACTGAATCGCTTTAATAAAACGATGTGTCAGTTGAGCTTATAACCACACAAGAACTGCAACGAAAGTGCAATAAAAACACTGATAAGAAAGTTTTGAAAACGTTGTTGGTTGTAAGTTTATGCAATTTTATAAACCGCGAAATATAAAGTAAAATGTGTCAAAATCATCAAGGAATGTCTTAACGTAATAAGAATGATCTGTTGCTCAAGGAACAAACATTATTTCAACATAAATAGAAGTAACTAAAATCATGCCGGTCTGAATATAGACATTTTATAAAATCTTTGTAAATGTAAAATAAAATGCCTACAAATGTGTACAAATTTCATTTACAATATTACTTGTAATACTGATTTAAAAATTTTAAATCATTATTTCTCATTTGCTTAAGTCTATTTGTAAAAATCTCTTTCAATATTTAATTTTTTTTTTAATTTAACTTGTCTTCAAAGTATGACCAGTCTCTATTCTTTTTTTTTCTTTCCTCTTTTTTTCTTTCACTTTCTTTCTTCAAACGTTGGGTACCTTCAACGTCGGATGAAGCCAACATAAAGTCATTTATTCCGTCAACATGTCTCTTACAGACACCAAGTAGGATCTTGACTACAAACGCGGTCTTCCCTTTGTATTCTCCAGTTGGTCTTCCGTTTGTATTCTCCAGTTCGTCACTACAGTTGACGCAATCCAGTCTTGGTCTTTGTGTTCCGTCCCTTCAGACGGACCGAGCTTCAGTGTTCACTCTCTGCTTCCTTCCGGCTTTCTTCATTATCTTCATCGCTAAACCTTTGACGTAGTCTTCTTTCTACCATGTCGACAACCGACTGGAACAGATTTCTAATGCATATAATCCTATTTCGTTCTGCCATAGCTCTTGTAGTTGCCTGCCTCAATAATCCCATTTCACTGGATTCCAACCCGCTCTTATGTTCGTGCATGTTGAGGTTACCTGTACCGTACAGTCATGAAGGTAATAAAACTATTATATATCCTCCTAGCAAGATTTTGTCCGTGATTTCATTTTATTTGACCTGAATTACCTTACAAAACTGCAAATGTTTCTAGGTTGCAAAGAATAAGCTTTAAATTAATTTTCTCCGTGCTTAGTTACTAAAAACATAAAGTTAATCAATTGCCGCCCTAAAGTTATCAGAATTTATTATTAAATAACACCACGAGAAGCACATGTTTGCACTCTCAACAAACTTATTTACAAGAGGCGATTCCCCGTAAATCAGCTGTTAATTCTGTTGTAGCGGGGAAGAAGTGTCTCAACACCGAGTCTTGCTTCATGGTTAGCAGGAACCGTCGCAATGCTATCGACACCAACATCACTATTACGAGTGAACAATGCAGTGCTTACTGTGTTACGCAATAATGTGTTGTCACTAGTCTGTATTCTGTGTGACAACTGGGTGCCGCAAGTCGAGGTAAGTTTAAGTCTCCGGTTGTAAATCAATAATTTATTCTTTATTGACAATTGAATATTCCTGCCAGAATTCAGATAAGTGGGCTTTAATTCCAGTTCCTTTATTCCGTTATTCTGTTTCTCTTTCCTTCTTACGTAGTTTTATGTTTTAAATCATTTCCCTTAAATGTTAAAGACTTTGTATAAATTGTTAGCCTTAAGTTAAACCAAATTCCGCTGTTGGTATTTAGCATCAAAACAAACAGTATATTTATTTTGATTGTTATTTTAACAGTACCTAGTGACGTCATTTGAGTGTAAACATTACTTAAGTGAGCAAAATAAAGCAGTAATTCCAGTTAAGAATTTATATCGTCTTTTCTTTGTAATAATTGGTACAATACAAAACATTAACAAAATAGATAAACTATTTTCAACTCATTATTAATGAAACATTTTTAGGATATATAGAAGCAACCGAAAAACTGACCTACGCTTAGAAGAAAATAGTGTAAACAGTTGTGTGGAGAACGTACAGTATTCTGTTCACGTTATATAAATCTATTCGCTGCCACAGCTGAAAGGAAGGGTTGGTAACCTGCAAGAAGGTACAATGACATAATCGTACTATTTGTAGTGAATTCTTCCGGAGGAGAAAAGAATAAAGAGTTCTGCCGCTTAGAAACAAACATTTAATGAGAATGACTGTAAAGCAGCACGTGCATAAGATCTGTTGCTGTTCGATGTGCTGAGACTGAGAGAGGGAAAGCAGATTTACCTACTACTAGATTAGTTTAATAGCGTTTATAGAACTGGAATTATAGCAGAAGAGTAACTGCTACTAACATTTATGACTCTGCCAAGGAAATGAACGCAAAGAATTTCAGACGACGGCCACAGTTTAATGGGCCGTAATAATTATTTGTATTAAAAAAATTTACAGGGCACGGAAAAAATGCTGATAAGGCTTCAGAACGCCTTTGTTGCCGTGGAAGCTGTGTTTGCTGTGAATGTTACGTTGCAAAGTTTCCTCTACGTTAAACTGTTTGACTCCGTTTGCTTAATTGCCTATGACAAAATCTTTGACAAGTTACGACATGACCTCTCAAGAGACTACTTGATGGAATACTCTAGACTACATTAAAATCAGAGTTATCTTAAATTCTGTAACACTCAAGAAATTGCAAACAGGGGAAATAGAATACATCCGAATATCTGAAGTAAAGCGAGATTTAATAGGAGAAGGTGTTAGTTGCTCATCCTATTTAATAATTAGTCAGTACGGGTAATGAGTAAGGCAGTGGCTGATGTAAACTTAGGTAAACGGTATACCAGCAAGTAACATAATAGTGGCCGATAAGACAATTCTCTTAGTAAAAACTGCAATGAGATACTATTGGGACAACGAACTATGTTCATTTGTTGGGAACGATGAAAGAAACAGAAGTAAGAAAATAGCCATTTGAGCTATAGGTACGTGAAGTAACAGGGTGAACATTATTGATGGAGAACGTCTTGAAGACGATATTGCTAACAAGAGTAACAAGTAAGAGTGGAGTTATGATAACAATTGAAAGGCGAAAACATCAGTATGTAGATCATTCGTATATTAAGGGCAGAAATATTCCAACTGCTCCTAGTGATCATGCAACATAAACTTGTTTGACAAACGTGTAGGATATTGGAAAACTACGACATACGTGTCTTATAATTGCACCAGCATTCATCTTTAGTGATATGCCACTTTGATAATAAATATATTCCCACGGCGTTTGCCAGCCCCCGTAACGAAGACCACAGGTAAAGAAAAAGATTGGTATACTGGAGATAAATTATAGTACTCAAGCTTTTGGCCTGTGAAATCCGGACTTTACTTCTTTTTGCTCAGAAACTTATTGCTTAGTATGAGAATAGTCAATAAATGTTACATATGAAATATGACGTTTAATGTACAATTGAATGACAAGAGCTGTGTGATTACACATTAGTAATAATATTAACTTAGAATTATTTAGAAATGAATTCATGTACTTATAGAGTTCGTGATGGTAAAGTTAGTTTGGAGAATATTAGGAAATTGTGCAAAAAAATTCTGGCATTCCAGTGAATACTGTACCATGTAGAGAATAATTATGAGCTTACCTTTGGTCCCTCCTCCGTTGCATTAATAAGTGTCGCATTAACAAGTGTCGAGTTAACAAGTGTCGCATTAGGAATTGTTAGATTATTAGGCGTTTCGTTAACAAGATTCGCATTAATAAGTGTTTCATTGCCAAGCGTTGCATTAATAATTATTGCATTAACGAGCGTTTCATTAGCAGTTGGTTCGTTAACCAGTATCGCATTAATAAGTGTCGCGTTAATTAGTGTCGAATTATCAAGTGTCGCATTAATAAGTTTTGCATTGACAAACGTTACATTAGCAGTTGTTTCATTACAAAATGTTGCATTAAAATGTGTTGTATTCACTAGTGTTTCATTAAAAAATGTTCCAATAACAAGTGTTCCTTTAACAATTGTTTCATTAACACGTGTTGTATTGTCTGTACCTTTTGTACTGTACTGAATTATACTGCATGTAATGTAACTGTTTGTTCTTATGAAAGAATAAAGAAATATGAAAACTGTCATCTTCATATTTGGTAAAATGAAAAATATATTTCCTACTGTTTTATCCAATGCTACTTTAGAAAGAAGAAATTCTGCTAACGTTCGAGGACCGACAAATTAGTACCGATGTGAAATAAGTAATAATTAATAACGTGACAATATTGTGCCTTTTAATATTAATAACGATAAACGTTATATAAAGTATTTGAATTGCCTGCAGAAAACATTTTAATTTTTAACTGAGGAGAAGTATTATTAATAAAGACGTCTTATCTAAATTGCTATTTGCGTGAATTATTATGAACGAAATAACAATATGTCAAAATATAGTTTACAAAATTTGTGGTATTGTTCTATTACAAGTAGGTAATTAAATTTCTACACATTTCTAAACAAAATTAATAATTCTTTTTATTCCTTGTGACGACAGTAATACATACAATCCGTTCCGTTCAACTCGCAGTACTTTCTCCTGCTAATGTTTGCAAATGATCTCGACTCTTACGTGGATTTAATATGTGATCTCAGTTGTATGATTCTAGATTCGTTACACTTACAATATTATGGATCTATAAAGCAGCGGACAAAGGAACCAAACTATGGATCGCCCCGAAGACACTTACTTTGGCGGCTATAGTGTCAGGCTCCTATCGAGAGGTCCCTTACTGGAAACTGGGAGGTTCTATAAAGTCAAGGTGCTAAGTTGACTTTGCCTGCGGGTATGAGTACTTGGGGTAAAAACCTTGGTTAATAGTAAAGGGTTGAAAGGTAGATGTGGCCGTGTACCCAGATGTATTCAACCACCATGGAAGCAGTGTACGGGGTGGACCAGGTTTGTCAGTGTTACCAGTACGTAGGATTTTATTCCCGCTATTAACTTAAACAATAATCTGTAATACTGTGTAACCTCTATTACTGTATACAGCAATCAATGACCTTTTTTTTGATTATTAGGAATTTCCTTGTGGTAATGAAAGAATCAAAGCAGATAAATTACGACTATAAATTATTAATCAATTTCAAACGCCCCCTACCTACCTTGTAATGAATTAAAAATAGTCTCAATAAGGGAAGAGAAACATTTATATAACTGTGTGCTTGTCTATACTATTTCTCAGCAGAGGTATCATTAGCAAAGCGTTGCAAACCCATATTAAAACATGTACGTCTCTGTTATAGAACCAAAGAGTTATGGAACTATAGAACGCTAATTAAGAGTTACTGGCGTACGGCATATCATAGAGGACATCAACGCATTGCATTGTAACGGGTACAGTAACGGAACACTAGCACCCAAACAAACGCAGACGCTGAGGATTAAAGTATAATCAATTCTACACTTCCATTCAATATAGGCGCCCACCGGATATTACATACTACAGAATATCCGGATAGCCTTCTGAGCTTACCTGATAATAGCCTCCGTAATCAGAGACATCAGGAACAAGAAGAGACACACTGTAGAGACAGAAACGTAATTAGGCCTATGTGGGCTATAGCAACTGCAATATTTTCTTATAAAGAAAAGAAACAATCGACTTCTCCTACCAAAGTTTCCTATAATGTTACAGAAACTTATCACGCCGAATTCAGAACTACGGATCACACTAAGCCAGAAGATGGCACATGATATTTTGCCGACCCATAAAGTAACAGAGAAGGCTGTTTGCAAACACCAACGAACAGCTGAGACCGCAGCTACTGTCTGTGGAGCCATTAACGAACTTTGTGTAGACAGAAGCATCAGAAACTAATTACGCTTCTTCTTCTTCTTCTTCTTCTTCTTCTTCTTCTTCTTCTTCTTCTTCTTCTTCTTCTTCTTCTTCTTCTTCTTCTTCTTCGTCTTCAGCATTACCAGCCAGAGTGAGCTTTCCAACACTAATTTTCAACAAAGTCTCCTGTCCACTGCCATCTCAGTGTAACCCCTCGCACCCATTCTTCTGAGGTCTTCTGGCACATCGTCCAACCATCTTCTCTTATGTCGATCCCTCTTTATGCTTTTATATACCTGCGCCCTCAGAATTGTCTTTGGCATACGCTGATCATCCATCCTCTCTACATGCCCTAACAATTGCATTTGTTGACTTTTTACAGAACTCACAATGTTTTCGTGATTCAATATCTTATCTACCTCTCCTGGTTATTTCTGATTCTCCTTTCGTCATCTTCTTTAACCGGGCCATAACCATGTTTTAGTAACCTTCTTTTAAACTTTCTAGTGTGTCTTGTTCCTTTTTTTATCAGCGTCCATGTCTCGCCTCCATAAGCAATAACCGGTCTGTTAAGTGTCTTATATATTTTTATTTTTGTGTTACAGCTAATGAAGTTGCTTCTCAGTAGTCTGCTATTGGCATAATGTACCCACGTTTTTGTATCCTGTCGTGTATTTTTGTGTTTACGACCATTCATTATCTATCAAGTTACCCAGGTATCTGAACTTGTTAACTGCATCAAATGAATTATCCTCTACGCTCCACGCATGTTACTGTCGCAAAAACAGTACATACCTACACATGATCACGCAAGCGTAAAAAAAAAAAACATTTACACCTTCGTCATTACGGTCGTAACGCGTAAACCAAATATTGTTATCGTCAATAGAAAAATGAAGTGAATAAGACAAATGTGTATAATAGAATTCTGTTTGGAGGCATTTAGAAACCATACACAGAATAATATGGATACTCTTTAATTGGGCGACACAAGAAACTAAATTATTGACAAACAGAATTACCACTGTTGCACACCACTATAGAAAATTTATTCCGATTAGCGCTTTCAAGCTTCTCAGCTCATCGTCAGATCGTCGTTTCCGATCTGACGATGAGCTAAGAAGCTTCAAAGCGCTAATCGGAATAATTTTTCTATAGTGGTGTGCAACAGTGATAATTCTGTTTGTAATTATAACCACTAACACAACATTCTTAATTAAACTAAATTATTGTTTCGATGCGCAAGTACTTTCAGCTTGCTTCATCATGAATTGCGTAATAACAGTAACTGCTTCGACACGGTTCTTCTGTTAAAAAAAACAAATAGCGAATAAAAATTACCTCTTACTTTCGAACACTCTTTTCGGTATTTCTAAGAAAATTCTCCAATAAACTATATATATATATATATATATATATTGACTACCCACCACAACATAAAATGGCAGAATTTTATTCCCTATTCAACAGAATGTACAAAATTCCCACAAACAAGAAACTGACAAAGAAAGAAATATAATATACCAAATTGGTTATGAAATTGGATACAATAAAAATACTGTGAACAAAGTAGAAAATAAAATGAAATATAAAATAAAAACTGAACAATTAAGAATTAATCAAACTGAACAACACATAAATAATAACAACAACAAAAAATGGGCCACATTCATATACATAAATAATAAAATGACAAAACTAACAAAACTATTTAAAAACACAGATATAAAAATAGCATACAAAACTATTAAAAATAAATTAAAAATCTAAATAGGTCACACAACAAAGATAATACAACAACTAACGGCATATACAAAATTGAATGCCAAGATTGCAATAAATGTTACATAGGACAAACAAAAAAACAGCTGATAAAACGTTATTTTGAACACCTAAACGCATACAAAAAACCAGAAATATATAAATCCAATTTAGCCACACATGCAATAAACAGGACATGAATTCCCAGACATAACCAATGTAACACTAATAAAACATATACCACACAAAGGCACCATAATGAACATTTGGGAAAATTTACAATTATGCAAATATAAAACAGAAAACAAACTAATACCTGAACAAATACAAATCAATACAAAACATGACACAATATTCAAAGTACTCAACATTAAAAATACACAAAAAACAAACACATACACCACAATCACACACAATAAAACCAATTTGAAATACCAGAAGCCAACAGGAAGCCACAATAATAATAGTCAACCAACAACACATATGTACTTCACCAGACAAAAAAACCGGAAGGCTGAGGATGAGTACAAGATGGTACACGAAACATGTTCCAAATAAGCAAAAATAACATCTTGAGGTAAATTTAATGTAAATATTAAATGTAATATAATCGGTTCATACAACCGATTGTATATGTAATATACAAATCGGTTCATAACGTTATCCTACGCCTTCCGTTTCCTAGTCTCCATTGGTCTTGATCTACCCAAGATTCTTCTTCCAATTCCCGGTCTCTCATTTCCCGGCTGATGTCTTCTCTCCAACTCAACCTAGGTCTTCCTCTTCGCCTACGACCGTATGGTGTCCATCTCAAAATTTGCTTGGGGAGTCGATTATCCGGCATTCTTTGCACATGCCCAAACCATCTTAGCTGTTTTGTTTTTATGTCGTCGACAATAGAGTACTGTACCCCCCATTATCTCCCGGATTCTGACGTTTCTTACTTTCTCCAATTTTGACCTCCCTGTCGATCTTCGCCGATAATCCATTTCAGTAGCTCTCAACAACATTTTTGTTCTTTGTATTATTGGCTATATTTCACGCCAGTATGATGTAATTGGGAGTTGAGGCATTGGGTTAACTCCCCAATACTCGGAAAACCGTTTATTGTAAAAAACCTAGTAAACACCTTCGGAAGGATCGGGTAAAACGGACACGACTAAAGCTACGAAACAGGACACCGAACTCTGGTACTTGGAACGTACAAGGTCTCTCCAATAAACTGCCATAAACAAAATATTCCGTGATTAAATCTAGTACAGAAACAATTATCATTGTGTTTATATTGCAAAGGGACTGCAGTCAAATGAAACAGGCGGCTTGAGGAAGCCTGTTTGAAAAAAAAAAACGAAATCCACCCGAAACTTTCCACAACGCACCATGTCGGGGAATAGATAATGTTTACGTACGCGCGCTTACAACGCAACACGAACCCCCGAGAAAGCCGAATTTTCGGCAGTGTGTTTCGCACAACAGTTTGCCCATAAACCATTGAAACACCCACTTAGCACATCGTCTGCCACGATGTAGATGTAGCTTTCTTTGGGTACGAACATGCCGACGCAACATTACTGGTAGGCAGCACCATACTGCGTGACATTACTCTACTGTGAGACATCGCGACAAGTCAGCGACAAACATACCGAGGAGTTTATCCTTACTGTAAGACATTACTGTGAGACATCGCGACAAGTCAGCGACAAACATACCGAGGAGTTTATCCTTACTGTAAGACATTACTGTGAGACATCGCGACAAGTCAGCGACAAACATACCGAGGAGTTTATCCTTACTGTAAGACATTACTGTGAGACATCGCGACAAGTCAGCGACAAACATACCGAGGAGTTTATCCTTACTGTAAGACATTACTGTGAGACATCGCGACAAGTCAGCGACAAACAAGAGTGTATCCTTGCAGTGTACTGTTAGGCGTCGTAGAAGAGGGAAGTCACTTTTTTCTCTCGTATAAATTCCAGAATTTATATTTTTTACTGTTTATTTATGTATGTGTAATACACATTGTGTATGCATATGTTTTTATTTTTGATTGACAGAAGTGTACTCATTAACTGATTATGTTATCTAGTGACAGTGACAGTGACGAAACTTATATGTCTTTATGTACAAAATGGTGGCTAATATCAAACTCTTCAAACCGCCGTATAGCGCCCATTTCATTTAAAATTTAAAATCAAAATATTAACTATGAAACCGGAATCACAACGAAAAACGCATATGAACTGACAAGCCCGTCCACTTGAACTTGGCTGCGCTATGGAGTGAGGGTCATGTGACTCAGTGGACCAATCAGGTAGCGCGCCACAGTAATGTAGTAATGTAACCACAGTTACAGTAATGTAATGTTTTCCTTTCTTCTGTGAGGAAAACAAAATAATTAGTTCTTATCTCACTGCTGCACAGTAATGTACTACAGTAAGCATCTTCTACATGTTCGCTCCTATTTAAACCTATACATTTGTTATGGCGTCACTGTCGTACAGTACGGTAATGTCGCACAGTATGCTGCTGTCTACCGGTAATGCTGCGTCGGCATGTTCGTACCCTTTCGGGCGGTATCACCGTCGAACCGGAGCCCATCTCGCCGGAAGACGTCACTGAGAAAATCGTTCAAATCAAGCTCCGGAAGGAATTACGAATACCACACTGCAGCGCCTTCCGTTGTGTGGGACACAATTCCTCACTGAGCTGTTTAACGCTTGCCTCTGGCTCACATGCTTTCCGGCAAAATATAAAACGGCCACCGTGATCGTCGTGATACCCAAGCTGGGAAAGATTTCTTCTCGCGCAGAGGACCTCAGACCCATCAGTCTCTTATACACGAAGTCGAAGGGTTTGATCCGGCGTCGGATCCGCGACCATTTGGAAAGACTGGATGTGTTCATCGCGGAACAGTTCGGCTTTTGTGTAATGCACTCCTCGACTCATCAACTGAGGAGACAATAACAACATGCTAACCTGACATGAAATGAAATTTAGGTCAAAAGAGACCTAATACATCACAGAAAAGATAAATAATATGAGGTGTGTGTGTGTTCAAATAAAATCTGCAGTAGGAGGCATTTAAAAAAGCGAAGACGCTGTTACACACTTTATAACGTTATAGATATGTTTTAAATTGATTTTGAAATTTGTGTAAAGAAGTTTAACTACAAGACTTAAATTTGTTTTAGTACAATAAATTCCTACCTCCAGATAAGACACTCTGTTATATATTATTATTTCTAATACACATCTATGCATCCTCAATTTGTTTCGTTACAACACACACACACACACACACACACACACACACACACACACACACACACACACAAACACACACACACACACACACACACACACACACACACACACACACACACACACACACACAGACGTGCGCGCGGGCGCGTACATATATATATATATATCTACACATATAGGCCTATATATATATATATATATATATATATATATATATAGTAACAAAACAAAATTAAATTATCTGTAAAAATGTTGTTTAACTAAGCTCCACGTTGGAAACCAATTTTGTAATTAAAACAAAATATCTCCTGATAGGTGTAATTATATAATAAGCCACACGTTGGTAGCGTCAATTTTGTAACAATTCGTAAAATTCGATTTTCGGGGTTACAAAAAAAATTATAATAAAACTTAAAAAAAAATTATTAAAAAAAAAATGTTTTGGTTATTTTTATTTTTTATGATTTATTAATTTATTAATTTATTAATTATTAATTATTTATTTATTCTTAATTCCTTTAATTATTAATGGAATTAATTTATTACTTTAGAATAACAAGAATTGTTTCCCAGCGTTAATTGGATTATAAATATAATAATCGATTAGTGGTTTTCAGTTATTCATTGATTATACTCCTTCGTAATGTTCTTCTCTTCTTTACTGGGAGTCCTGGTTTCAAATATAACCTGAAATTCTTCTATATATCTTTTTACTAAGAAATAAAATTCAAAATTATAATAAAAAATGAATTTATTAACTTTATAGCGATTAATCGATCTTGAATCGACCTACTGATCCACAACTCGCAAACTCGTATCTCAGGGCAATTGATTTCGTTATATAAATTATTAATATTGCATTACAGGTGCAATTTAGCTGTTATTTAAATAGTCAGAGAAAGGGCAAAGCTGAAAAGTACAACACTTACAATACAAAATTCTTAATTATAAAAAATAGAAATATTATTTAATATAAAAATGTTAATAAATTAGATTTCTCGAACCAACGACTCTGGACGATGTTCTGCCGTCACCGCAGTTGAGGTTTGGCATATTCAAGATGGCCGCCCCCGTGCTGCGTATGTACAAGGATTCTTCACTGCAGAATTCCTTCAAATAAATGTTGATTACTTGTGTGTTCCTCTTCCAAGCAGTAGTGATTAATTCCTCTTCGTCACAGTGTAATTGTTCTGGATTAGTGGTCAGTTGTTCGGCACGGCAATCAGTGTTCAAATGTGTTCTCGTTCCGATAGTTATAAGGTTTTACAATGTCCAATTTATGTATCGATAAAATTTTGAATTCACGTTTATATTGTTCTACTATCTGGATTACGACTTCCAATCTTCATAAATAGATTAATTTGGTTTATTCCAGTTTAACTCAGTGTTGATGACTCTTATTTTTAAATTTCTCTGTTTTATTTTTATAGGTTTAGTTCGTATGTTAAATTATTCTTCTATCTTTTTTAATGAATTAATTTGTGTGAGCTCGTTCCGAAGTGTACATCTCAACGTTTAAAAATCAACTAACTCTCTTTCTTCTCCATACAAAAGGTCCTGGAATATTAAATTGACATTGTTTTTATCATCTGGCATTTCCGCCTCAATGATATGTTGAACTAAAATAATTGACTTTTACATTATATGATTAATTACATTTTGGTTATTACTTATTTTTATTGAATACTAATTACATAATCACTTTCCTTATTTAATTCTGCGTTATTTAATACCACATATGATATACTTTATAGTATTTTTTAACTCAAAAAGTCATATTTACAGTATATTTGGATTAGGCTTTAACTACTGTACTTCTTGTCACATTTAATGGTTTACAATTTCTGTTAAATTCTAATTATCATTGAACAAGATCATTGATTGACTTATTATAGGTTGGTTTCTGTAATTCTCAGTAATTTTATGATTTGGTTAACTAATTTGAATATTATTTTCAATTTAGGCTTTTCCTTAGACTACAGTGTTATTACACTTGCATTTTTTCTGATAATATTTTATACATTCCTTCAATACCTTTACAAAGTATTGTTACAGTTATAATACACAGTTATTGATTTACATTAAACAATTTCATCAATTTAATTAATTTCATTAACATATTAACATATTTACATAAGGTTGGTGAGATTCATTTAGCCTATATTTTATGTTAGTTCATTTACAATGCTTATTATTATTCCAGCTTACTAATACCCTCTCTGACATTAAATTCTTACAACATCTTAACTAAATTACCCTTATTTAATTACAGTAATGTTTATTATTAATTGGTATCATTAAAACATAATAAATATATTCTATAACAAGAAAATAGACTCAATCTCAAACATTCATGTCTTGAGTTCAATGAACTGTTATCATTCACAAAACCTATCTGTTTTTTCATTTAAATTATTTACTAAAATTAATTTTTATGCAGTCTTTTGCTGTTTTTTTTTTTTTTTAGTTTAGGGATTTCCCCTTGTTCACTCCACTATTTACTGCATACTCTTATCTTATTATTTGTCTTTTTATCTGATATTGTAAGGTAAAGAATATCACTTACATGAGATCACCAGGATCTCCTTTTCATTATAAAAATAAATTGCACTGGTACACTTTTAATTATATATCTAGAACCTTTACTTACACATACTTTACATTGACTCTTATTTTATTGCATTGTACTTTTCTTATTTATTTTCATCTTTTTTGGGGGTTTCTAATTTTATTATATGTGGTTGTTTTTCCAATAGTTATTCTTTTATTATGGATGTTTGTCTATCCGGGGTATTTCCTTACATGCTCCTATTCTACCTGGGTATAATTACTCTATACATTGGACTATCATTATTTTCCTATAATTTATTATATATTGTGTGGTTGTTTTTAATTCACTTTATTTCTTCGAACTATGATTTCAATTTACTGTGGGCCTTGATTAATTTTTATAGTAATTTTCCTTGAAGTCATTTTATTTTTATTTTATACATGATTATTTTTTAAATTAGAACAATGTGGATTTTCTGTCATGCTACAATATATATATATATATATATATTATATATTTTATAATGACTTTACCTTAACATGTTTTCTCCTTATTTGGAACATGTTTCGGGAAGCCTCGTGGTTTGAACACACAAATACCTCACAAGGCTCTAAATCAGGAACGTTGAAGATAGGGACACAAGGTTTCCCGAAACATGTTCCAAATAAGGAGAAAACATCTTGAGGTAAAGTCATTATAAAATATATATTATATACATCAAGAAACAGACTGTAAAAAAAGTCTTTGGAAAAAAAATAGAGAGAGAGAGAGAGAGAGAGAGAGAGAGAGAGAGAGAGAGAGAGAGAGAGAGAGAGAGAGAGTGAGATTGAGAGAGGAAAGAACGACAAACAAAAACATACAGAGAGACAAAGAAAGTATAATAACATGATTTATTGAATGAGAGAAACGGGTTCTTAGTTGTAATAGGATCGTTTGTATGTGTCTCTCTCTATCTGTCTGCTGGAACTATGTCTCGCCACTACTCACGAATTCATCAGAAGTAAATGTAGCACTGAGTGTCCACAGTTTTACCCCACAGACCGGTATTGTTTTCAAGAGTGATGCCCCCCCCCCAAAAAAAAACAACACTGCAGAACTCAGTGTGAAGTATCAAATTAAAGAAAATGTTAACCAAAGTCTGAATTTAGTGTTCAGTTTTGAAAAAGGTTAAAAT
Organism: Magicicada septendecula; assembly: GCA_034769895.1. Lineage (NCBI taxonomy): Eukaryota > Metazoa > Arthropoda > Insecta > Hemiptera > Cicadidae > Magicicada > Magicicada septendecula. The sequence goes on from CM068367.1 coordinate 1,362,076,550, forward strand.
GTTCATACATGTTGACGAAAAATGGATCAAAAAATTTTGTAAAGATTTTATAACCCCAGCAAAAATATCTAATTAGACAGACTTTTAACAAAAAAAGAACTATAGTTATAGTTATACTTATGTTAAGGGTTGAAAATTGTAATGTTCTGGCTTCAATCATTAAAAAAACAAGTTAACAAAGAAAACGTTGTAAACTTCCATGCCGCATCAGAGAATAATGATGATTTTAACATACATTTGAGTGCTCACTTATTTTGATATACTTTTTAATTTACGGAAAATATGAGTCAAAATTTACAATCAAGATTTAAATAAATATGTGAAAATTTATATGGGACATAAAATTATAAATTTTATTGAGAGTAAAAGTAATTTTGCTCAAAGTCATTTATAATATATTTTGTGTAGCTGTTATTTGTGTTTCAATATGTTGTATTTTAAAATATGTATTGTATAATTGAATTATTTAGTTTTTGCATCCTTACGGCAGTAGTACAATAATATATCTGTAATAAAAGATGATGATGATTATGAAAATTAGAGGTGCAAATGTAGGTAGTGGAGAGACAAATCGTTTACAGAGAACGGCGTAGGAATATACGATAGCAATATAGACTCAGTAGTTTTATACGTATTAAAGACGTTGCTGAGGTCTACAGAAATGGTTCGTTTTGTATGGAAAATTGTCAAAATTTAAATAAGTACTAGTTAAAAATGTCAGAAGAGTCCTTCAGATGGGTATTTCGTTGTCATTATCGCAAACGAGTGTAAATTTAGATAAAACGTCTTTAATAATAACGTATATTGTTGATTATAAATGTTTTCTAAACTCTCAATACACATTTATATTTATTGTCAATCTTAATAAAATCAAATGCTTGATAATAGTATTAATTAATATATGGGAGACACAACGTTGGTTTAACATAAAAGTTTCTTGTTTGTATCTTGCTAGAAAACTCTCCGTTTTAGCAATTTAACAGCATTACTTCTTTGAAAAACATTATTGTGTAAAACAGCTAAAAAGACTTTAAAAAACTACAAACATGGCTGTCTTAACATTTCTTTATTATATTATAGTAATAACTAGTTATTTTTTGTTATCGGCACTTACTACTGCAACAGAGGACCCAAAGGTAAGTTCATATTTCTGTTTCATACAAGGAATTCACTTGAAAGGCATAATATTCTGCAGTAATATAATTTTTCCTTAGTCTGAGAACTGACTCCACTACCAGTAACTATAAAGTTAGACGATATAATTTTTAATTCTAAATTAATATTAGCAATTAAACACCACACAGATCTAAACTAAATAACGTCCGGTGGCCCACAGTGCATTATTTTGATTCCTAGTGTTTAGACTATATTATGTCTGTGTTATACTAATATTTTGCTTCAAGTGCAGTATTTGTTATCAAGGTTGACAATTATCTAGGCTATACTGTTTCCCGAGGCTGCATATCTCTCAAGATGAATTCAGACACATTTATTTGAGAACACTTTACTTCAGCCAGTTACGAGGTTACGACAAACGTGTCTGCAAATAGACCTACATGTATCTTTCCCATAGTTGTTTGTTGTAAGATACCATGGAGAAGTTTATATATATATATATATATATATATATATATATACTGTTAATGATTTCGAGGTTCGGTCATTATGTATAATTATGTATAATTCGGTCATTAACAGTATAATAATACGGTCGATAATTAATATTCCTATATATATATATATATATATATATATATATATATATATATAACGGATCTTTACAGCTGTCGCCGTTTCTCCGTCCCCAAATTCCATTGTAACCTATCGTAGCATGTATGTACTTCTAATTTCTTGCAACCATTGCTTCCGCTACGTCATCTCGCCAACTCCTCCGTGGACGTCCTCTTTTCCTCCTCACCGATGGTATACAGTCCAATATTTTGCGGGGCCATCTGTCATCTTCCAGTCTCTTCACATGCCCAAACCAAGTCAATTGTCTCCTTTCTATTTCATCTATTATTATATATATATATCTTTCCTTAGTATATGAATGAACTAGATGTTAATGTTTTCGCCTTTGTATTGATAATATAACATCACTTAGCCTTCCATTCACGTTAGCACTTCCCTGTTCGTAATTTCCCCACCAATCATGTTCATTCTGTGCTTCCCTACACACATAGCTCAAATGCCCCGATTTTCGTAATATCCGCCCTTTTTATCGTTAAGTACAGATAGAACATACCATCTGTTTGGCTGTAACGTTAGCTGAAAGGTTATGCGTATTGTGTATTATTATGAACGTGCCTAAAAACAATTAAATGCTGTTTATTTTTCCCGAGCTATTGTTATTTAACTCTTAACAGTTCATCATCATCATCATCATCATCATCATCATCATCATCATCAATATCATCTTCACGGCGTAAACCAAGCATAGTTTGTTCCGGTCTCAAATAAGCAAAGATTACAGCTGGTTACTCCAGCGCTTCCTCGGACGTCCCACACCTCTCCGTCCCCTCGGCTTATAGTTCCATAATTGTTTGGGATGCGGCAGTCAGATTTTCCCACCAATTCAGCTGATACTGGGCGATCCTGTCGAGTATACTCATAATATTCAGTTACTGCCGTATATCTGTTTTTCGTCTATGATCATGGAGAGAATACCCTGCCACGTGCCTTAACAGTTTAAGTAGGCCTACAATAAATCGTGTGTCCTTACTTAACCAATGACTTCCACATGATTTTTTTGTGACATTTCCCCATGTAATTGGTTAATTTTACCATTAGTACATATTTTCAGCATCGTCATAAGCACATCATTTGACAAACGTTGGAATATTTTATGTCGTTTGCTGGTACGCCTATTACCTAAGTTTAGACCCGTTAGTGTCTTGTTCGTTGCCAGCACTCAATAATGGTTAAAGAGACAAAACACTTCCTCCGCTAACACCCCACTTTATTTAAGTTTACGCAACATATTCTGGTCAGTGTCAAGTAGATTCTTGTATACTATAGCAGTGTGAGATAATTTTCATATCTCTGTTGTCTGAATGTTTTCTTTAAGGTCATGTCGTATCTTATCGAACGCTTTATCATAGACAATGAAGCATACTTAGACTAAGTGGTTAATGTTGAGGAATGTTTGTGATACAATATTCAATGCAAATAAAGTTCCCACGGTACCGAGGCCGTTCTAAAGTCCTTGTTTCGCCTTTCGTTTTAAGAAATTAGTTGTCAATAATGTCAACTAGTTTTTCGTGTTTGTAGACACGTGACACACAACAAATAGAAAACGTCACCTTAGCAACATATACTGATGATACTCTCATTTTGGCAGCAGAGAGTAATGTAAGAAATCTGCGACTAACATATATGGAAAGTTGGTGACGATATTAGCAGTTCACTAAAAATTTGGAGAATAAAACTAGTTGAGCATAAATCAGTACATGCAAATTCTTAAAATACAAATTATTAAGGATATAGCTGGCAGTGACTGTCAAGCTGCAGGTATCTCGGGATGACTCTTCACTTTACAATCAAGGGATTGGGTACAACCGTATAATCAATTAATTTGAATTATAGGAGTACACAACGAAATAATGATTCAAAATAATAAACTCAAACATATCTGGATATGCGGTATGATACGTTGAAGTTTATTCTTAAACATACAATAAACAAGGTCAAATGAAAAATTTTAAATAATTTCCTATAAACTGAAAATATTAATAATAAAATACGACAGTCACAGTTACAAAACCCTTTATAGTCAAGAAATATGCTACCTTATATATGTATAAGGAATTTACAAACTTACAACTCTTACACATGCTTAAATTTATTTGATTCTACTTACTGTAAATGAGTGTGTACTTTATTTGTGAACACATTTTTTTGATATTATTGCTAAATTTTATTCTTAACTACATCCCAATTTTATTTTATTTGAAGGTTGTTCTAAATTGCTTACACTTTGAAGAAAATCCCAAAAGGTTGATTTGTTTGTTTTGTTACAAGTGGCTATGAAAAGGATATGCATGTTACCTGACCAGAATTTAAACATATCTTACTGTCTGACTGTTTCGTTGACAAGTCACTGCTCATAAAGGATTTTTTGGATTTCTTGAATGGGCATAAGAACTTCCGTTTTCTTCGTGTAATTCCACCGAGAGGCTTTGGGAAAACAGTGAATTTAAAAATGCTGAAGGCTTTCCTGCAGCCAGAAAACGGGCTGCTATTTTCCAGTCAAAAAAAAGAGTTGCAGCCTATTCAAAATACACAATCTATCTATATTTAAGTTGAATGACATATTATTTTCCTCCCATTGAGGGAAACATCCAGTAATTTTTATTAATTTTAAGAGGAAAACAGGGAATAGTTTTAGTGATGTTCTAGATGCGTTCAGAGACGTAATACGTGATTCATTTTTAGAACACGGGTACCTACTAAATAGCACGCGGCTGGACGAGAAGGAGAAATACCGTATTTAGTTATATTCTGATAAAAATTTCTACAAAAACCTATCTGAATTACAATTACAGGAAGCTTTTGGATATTTATCAGAAAAGTTGTATTTGCATTTCAAGAAAAAAGTAATACTCCTAATTGACGATTTTGATGCTCCGGTTTGGAAATTCGTGTCAACGGATTCTCCAGCATTGGACGTGCACAGAACAATTTTCTTTATCGACCAAATTATATTCAGTTTATTTTAAAATATGATGTACATTGAAACTGATTTTATTAACAATTGTATGCGTCTGTCACGTGTATTATTTCGACAGTATTATCCTATTATTAAACATTACTTTCAGGGAAATCATAAATATATGAAATATTATGGACTGACAGAGGAAGAGGTAAGAGAAAAATTAATTCACTTCAATATACTACACAAGCATGGAGACGTAAAGGCTTATTATAATCGTTACCGGGAGTAAGTATACAGCATGTACAGCACCTGGTCGATTATGAACTACCTGCAGACTGAAAATTTGAAAGACTGTTTTATCACCCCGGACAGCTTACATAACTTAAGTAGCGTATTTGTACACACAGAACCATAGAAATTAATTTCCCAACTTCTGCATTGGAAAAGAATCCAAATACATAATTTGGAGGAGGTATCGTTTCGTGATATAATTATTATAAGAGAATTATAGTAAAAAATAAAATCATAAAATAGTTTTAGTGATTTCCACTCGTCAATTTATTAAAATTATAAAACCATAACAGCTGTTTCGGCAGCACAGTGCCTTCATCAGATGGTGTAAGCTGACTAATTTTCGTACAAACAATACAGAATATAAAATATAATACAAGTGCTGTTGTATAGAGAGCGATCGTAATCTCGTGTCAATAAGACTTATACACATTACACAAATATATAACATAACATATACCTAGTCTATTTATACAAATTAAGCAGAGGCGAGCTATTTAGATCTAACTGATCATTTAATAATACATTTAAATATTTGTGTTTATTAATTTCAAGGGTTTCTAATAAATCAAACTTTGGACCTTTATCAGATAAATGTAAAATTTCAAAATTGTCATTATATCTATGGTCTTTTTCTAACAAGTGATTTGCATAATTTGATTTGCCATCATTATATCTAAAACTATAATTGTGACCATACATTCTTTTTTCGAAAGATCTACCTGTCTGTCCGATATACACTTTATTACAAGACCCACAGGATAATTTGTATACACCAGACTTTTGCAGTTTATCTGTTTTACTCTTATTATTTTTAATATATTTTCCCAAAGAAGACTGCGTCTTAAAAGCTATATTTACATTCCTTTGTGCGAAATATTTACCAATATTATCAGAAGCAGAACCTATGTAAGTGAGAGTGTGATATCTTTTAATCTGTGTTGAGGGAGGGTAAACTAGTTTTAAAGCTTGTGAATACAATTTTTTGTTTAACAAGTGATCTATGAGGCTAGCTTGGTAACCATTGTTGACAGCTATTTGTTTAATAATGTTAAGTTCTGATTGGAAATTTGAGTCTGATAACGGAATACTAACTAGTCTGTGGATAAAACTGTGAAAAGCAGCCAATTTATGTGAGTATGGATACATTTAATATATTTAATAATACATTTAAATATCAGTTATTTTAATATTAAATGATCAGTTAGATCTAAATAGCTCGCCTCTGCTTAATTTGTATAAATAGACTTGGTATATGTTATGTTATATGTTTGTGTAATGTGTATAAATCTTATTGACACGAGATTACGATCGCTCTCTATACAACAGCACTTGTATTATATTTTATATTCTGTATTGTTTGTACGAAAATTAGTCAGCTTACACCATCTGATGAAGGCACTGTGCTGCCGAAACAGCTGTTATGGTTTTATAATTTTAATAAATTGACGAGTGGAAATCACTAAAACTATTTTATGGTTTTATTTTTTACTATAATTTACAATGGATTTTCACCAAGTAAAGGTATCAAGCATTAATTATTATAAGAGATATAATGACAAGCACTATAACTTTAACTGTGCAGAAGTTAAACGTTTCCTTCTGTTTTTATCTCACAACGGTTATTTTAACATTCATCATCGTTTATATATAACAGTCTAATTTTCTCAAATATTCCAAACAAACAAATTCACCGGCATCTTTATAAACAATGGTTTGCAAATTCCAGTTTATAAATAACTAAAATCTTATTTTTTTTAAAATTATCATGTATTGTGAACCCTCAAATATGTTACTGTTCAAATTTATTAAATAATTTGCAAAAGCAAGGCAGATACAGTCAATGTTTTAAAATTTCCAAAACTGATTTGTAAAGGCTTACAAATGCCGAACAATGAGATAAATTTACAAATTATAATCATTATTATTATTATCGAAAAATTATTTACAAATAAATGGCACGGTATAAAGGTGTAATTAGACTTGCCGGTGGTAATCAGAAGAAGCAGGTAGTTGTTAATATGGTCCTTAAGACTTAGTGTAACAGGCGTGGAATATTAAGATGGGTAGTTCGAGACACTCCTGTATAAATCGAAGTTCAATAATCAAAATGTTGTTTCTTCAGTTCCAACTGCGGTATTTTGTATCTAATCATAACACCGAATAATTTCAAAAACTATGATTTTCTACACGGTTAAACGGTTATCCCTTTACTGCGGTGTGCCATGGTTCTCTCTCTGTCTCTATCTCTTTCACACACACACACACACACACACACACACACACACACACACACACACACACACACACACACACACACACACACACACACACACACACACACACACACACACACACACACACACACATCACTTCCCATTTTACCTTTTCTTTCTCTGTGCCTAAATATACTAGAGTGAAGTATATTAATACATACAATTTTGTGACTTTTCAACATCTGTCGTCTGATTGTATTTGAATTAAATTTCACAGGCTTTAATTTCCAAAGCCAGAACCTTTTTTGAACTCCAGCTCAGACAAACAAATACAGTACGCCTTACGAATTTTCCACGCAATGTCCCATGGTTTTATGCGCCATGTAAACAACGGTACTATACACAAGACTACAAAATCACGTCGTCTGATTGTATACGTTGCGGAAACACAACGTTATTGTATTTTATCCTCTACTTTAAAGCACGCTTTACTGTACATGTTTGTGCGAGTGCGTTACTATATGTTGCAACGAGGATGGTATCGAACCACGTAGAACAGCTGAGAACATTCCCCACTCTTTCCCCCGCCAAGTGTGGCAGCTGTTGCTCCAGTCAAGGCCGCTTTCAAGTAGGTTCCAGTATATTCAAAACACTTGAGATACGTATCAAGTGTCGTGTTACGAAATGCGGAACGCTCTCGTGCGTTCGATGGTGTCGTTCCACAAGCTTCTCGTCTAGCCCTGCCGGTGTGCGTTTCTGCAAAGACCGCACTGAAGTATCCTGTAGAATTTTAAAGTGTTTGTTAAGGGCGCATATTATAGAACTCTGCAGACTATAAATAGCCCATACCTGCCCCCTTAGTTTTTAGTTTATGTCGGGCGATTTACATAGGCATCTCAGGTGGTGTATTAGTGAAAAATGATTATAGTGCGCAAAACTTTATAGTTGACATTATTATAATTGTGAACAGATTAACTTGAATTATTGTACGAGTATAATCTTGTTGAATAATTTGTTGATTACAAACTGTTAAATGTGATTATGAAAGATGGTTTTTAGTGATTTCGTTGGTGTCTTGTATATTGTTTTCCGCTGTACCCTACGACGATCAGAGAGACAGTCGTAAAAATGTTGTTCCGACCGTCTACTTGATCGTCGTAGGTACAGTGGAAACAAAATAAATACAAGACACCAATTACGTCACTAATCACCAGCTTTAATTTTTACAGTTAAACAGTTCGTAATTAACAACAGAGTCTACTACAACAAATCAAATAAAAATTGTTCACACGCAATAAAATGTCATTAATAATAAACACAATTGTATTACAATATACCGCCCGATTATAAAACAGAACACTTTACTAATAACCACTTGAACGCACACTGTAATATATCGCGACTATAACTCGAACCGCTCTGTAAATATATCGCCACTAATATTGACTCTAAGGCCCTGCCGCCATGTATTTATACCTTCGCTCACAGACTAGAATGTTCCTAATTGCGTCTTAGTGCTCGTCTGAACTACGTAATTAACTGCGGCCTTGACACAGTCCGCGCGGCTGGCGCCTTCGAGAAACCTCTCGAAAATGCGTCGACAAGCACGTATGCCACACGCGTTACTTCGAGATTCTTCTGGCACATTCGACAAACACGTAGATTGTTCTGTGATGTCGTAACACTGCTCCCCCTCCTTAAGCCTGTTCGTCCCGAACTGGCAAACCGTCTCTGAAGTAATACTCGTCCAGCGATCTAGGTGAACGTCCTTGCGAAAGATAATTCTCCCGTTCTTCGATTTCAGTCTGGTGTGAGCCGAACATCACGTTCCCAGGAATGCGGGTCTTCCGCTCAACCACTATCACTCCCGTTTTGGTGGAATCACTCCCGTTGCGTCATGTACTGATGACCTAGACATCACTGATCCAAGTTTGCTTGGTTCTCGTCAACAACCTCTTGCGTAAACTCATCTTCAGCCACTTTGCCATCGGGCGCTTCTATCAGCTCAGGAACAATGGTCTCAACACCCACAGTTGGCTTTCCAATTACTTCTTTTGTCGTTACACTTATTTGTATTTCCTCTGCTAGTTCTTCCTCTATTTCCGCTTGCAATAGGGAGGGTTCCTCTTGCCCAGGCCTGTTCACTTTTTCTTCGACTAATGCCACTTGCTTATTCGAATGGTTGGTAGACCCTGTCATTTCAGCCATGCAAAGATTTTTCTTCTATTGGCCAATCTTCAGGACATTCTCTCTTAAGTCCACAACGAATCCGTAGGCAGTCATAATGTCCGTGCCAAGAATCACTTCATCGACAATGTCTGCAACGAGCATTTGGTGGCTAAACTCGATAAGTCCCAGGCGTACACGTACGTCTACCTTTCATAGCACCTTGAGGCTTCCAGTCACAGTCTGTATTGTACAAGAGCTAATTAGAGGCTGGCGGTTAGTGACTAAGTCAGGGCGCGCAATGGACACTGTTGCGCCAGTGTTAATTGTAAACGATGTTGTTTTACCTACCGCAAATCCATTAACAATCAAGTTTCCACTGGTCTTACGTACCGTGGAAACTGTGTGCCGTTCTGGGGCTTTACTTCTCCAATTAGTGCGATCACTCTCTTCTCTCGGTATTTTCTTCTCCCAACAGTCTACCTGTAGATGACCACGTTTTCCAGAGTTGTAACATTTCAGTCTTCTGTCTTTTCGAATTCGTTGCGACTCTCTTGAACTTTTGAATTGTTTATCCGACAACATTGTTTTTCTGCACCCATCGTAACTGCAATGTGATACAGGGATCTTCTGACTGCAACGTGATGGTACACACCCATTTAACGTAGCGGGACGCTGACTTGGCGGCTTCAAACTCTAGGGCGTGAACAAGAGCTTCTGAGCTATTTCGGTGTCTTGCCATCCGTAACACTTGCTGAAGTTCACAATCTCCGATGCCATCAATAAATGTCTGCACCGCAAACCTTATTCGGAAGTCTTCTGGTGCTTCAGGATAGGTCAATCTAATAAATCTGTTGATACTTGCTTCAAACTCTTGAAGACTCTCCCCGGAACGTTGTCGTCTTGTTCTCAACTGAGCATAGTACACCTCTCGCAAATGTTTATCAACGTAGCGTAATTCTAGAGCTTTTATCAAGTCTGCATAGATGTTCTGGCTGTCAGGTGGAACTTTCTGTAGTAGTTCCGCCGCGGGTCCTTTTAATGCGAGAACGAGTGACACTGCCTTGTCTTTCTCTGTCCAATTATTTGCGCATGGAGCAGCTTCAAATTGGCGGAAGTATGTTGCCCAGTGACTGCTTCCGTCAAAGTTTGGTGCTTTGATATGAACTGTCCTTACTGCAGGGAAAGTGACTTTCTCTATTAACTTATTTTCTGCGTCTTTTTCTGTCTTTATCACTGGTACAGTCTGTTCTAAAGTTGTTTTGTTTGTAACTTCAGGCACTGCTCGACTTCATTTTTAATCTGCTATTTTATATTTGTAATCGAGTCTTCTATTTTTGTTGACATAGCTTTTTCCACACTCAAGACAGATTTTCCTAATTCAGCTATTTTATTTAACATGGATTCTTCTACGTCAGATATTCTGGTAATTTGATCGTTAAGCTCACCTCGTAATTCACCTACGTCACCACGTAGGAGACCCAGTTCTTCTGTAGTACGTTCTTGCATCTGCTTTTGCTCTTGAATTAACGCTTTGATATAATCTGCTTCCTGCTTCCGTTCCTCTGCCTCCTGCAGGACGGTTTCCTGTCTCGCTTCCGCTTTCTCGTCTTGTCGTTTTTCTGCTTCTTCCTGTGTCTGCCGCAGCAGTGTTTGTAAAGCTTCCATCATCTGACTGGGATCGATGTTTACCGATTAATTACGAATCACACTCGTCTTGTACAAAGTGTCCACTGTTTCCACTGTTATCCGTTTTATCCCACTTCTGACACCACTGTTACGACGGTCTACTTGATCGTCGTTGGTACACCAATTAAATCACTAGTCACCAGCTATAATTTTTACAGTTAAACAGTTCGTAATTAACAACACAGTCTACTACAGCAAATCAAATAAAAATTGTTCACACGCAATAAAATGTCACTAATATTAAAAACAATTGTATTACAATATACCGCCCGATTATAAAACAGAACACTTTACTAATAACCACTTGAACGCACACTGTAATATATCGCGACTATAACTCGAACCGCTCTGTAAATATAACTCCACTAATACTGACTCTAAGGCCCTGCCGCCATGTATTTATACCTTCGCTCACAGACCAGAACGTTGCTAATTGCGTCTTAGCGCTCGTATGAACTACGTAATTAACTGCGGCCTTGACGCAGTCCGCGCGGCTGGCGCCTTCGAGAAACCTCTCGAAAATGCGTCGACAAACACGTACACCAAACGCCTTACATCGAGATTCTTCTGGCACATTCGACAAACACGTGGACTGTTCTGTGATGTAACAATATGTTTTTGAGAGTGCTTATCAACGCTTCAATTAAGTTTTAACATATGTTACTGCATAATAGCTCAGTTGTTTTAATGTGCACAACTGACATACAATATGAACGTTACTGTGAATGTTATTAGACGTTAATGTTAGTAAATAAAATAGTATAATCATCATCATCACCATCACCACTATAATGACTATGCCTTAGACCTGTTATGGAACCTCCTCCGTCTACCGACATCTCTCTTCCATTAGAGTGATAACCCAAGACAGCCACAGGATATCAGGCATGAGATTCAAGTGTTCACCATCTCCTTTTGTGGTTTTCAATCTTCAGGTGTAATGATACAATGTTTAAATTGCGTCTAATATCCTCGTTCCTTCTCCGATCCAAGAGAGAACAACCATGTGTCCCTCTTAGAAATTCCATTTCGGCTGCCTGAATCCTCTACACGTCCCTTTTACCAAGAGCCAAAATGTCACTAGCATACAGGAAGCACAGTTTTATCAAATTTCATTCGGGTATCCTTCCGTATTTAATTTTTTATTTACATATGAATCGTTCCACAGATGCGTCTAAATTTTCTTAGGTTACTATGCCAATAAATACCAGTCCCATATGTGATATTACAACCCAGGCAATTAAAATGACTAACCTGATCTAAAATCTTATTATTCACGACTATCTTAGTTTTCATAGGATACCTGTCCTGAAATGCCATCGGTTTAGATTTTGTAGCAGAGATCTGTAGCCCATAGCCTTGTACGGTGCTATTGAAAGTAAATATCGCCCGCTGTAACTGGTCTTCTGTTTTCTGTATCATCACCTTGTCATATGCATAGAACAATGCAGTCACATGAATATTTCCCTGAAATGATATTCCCGAGTCGGTGTCAATCGCCGAAATAATTCGTCCATGTAGATATTAAAAAGAGTCGGTGAAATAGGGCACCCTTGTCTCACACCTTTATTTTTAGGAATATCTTCTCATAATTTACCATTCAAATTCACGACAACTGCTGTCTTATATAATAAGCCACTAAGAGCTTTAATTAATTGGGAAGGGAAACCCCTTTGTTCCGTTATACTCCAGAGTAGCGAAAGTTTCACATTACCAAAAGCTTTCGGCACATCTATGAATGCTAGGCGCGTCTCCAAGTTAAATTCCCTTCTCTTTTCAATTATTAATTAAAGTCTAAAGATAGCATCTAAGCATGATATCCCCTTCCTGAAGCCATTTTGTTCTTCTGATATTAAAGCGTCAACTATTCACTTCAGTGTCATATTTATTATTTTAGCGTTGACCTTATATATAGTATCCTAAATAGAAATTAAACTATAATTATCCGTCTTTGTCCAATCTTCTTCTTTTAATAATGAAATTACAACCTTTTTTGACCATTCCTTAGGAATTCTGTGTTCCTTCCAACCAGGGCCGGATTAAGGTATCTTGGCGCTCTAGGCTAATTATATTTTAGCGTCCCCTCACCTCCCATAGGCTACTCTTACGTTTATTTCCAAGGGGCTGAATGAAGCTTTAAACACTCTACAATATATTTCTTAGTTAGGAATAATTCAAATATCTTATCAAATAGTTTAAATAATTGAAAACTGAGGCAATTTTTCAGCGATTGTTTTACAGTTACACCTTCAACCATTTGTAGTTTGCATGGCTTCTATAAGGAAAAAATTAACTAAGTAGTTACAGAAATGTAACAGTTTTATTATTGGTACATTTAACATCATTTACACAAAGAAGACAATCAGTTAAATATCTTGTGGATTTGTTAAGACTCATGTAAAGTTCAAGCTAGATTCTTTTTTATCGCTTTAGATTGAGCAAACTTTTTAATCACCTCATTAAAATCAAGTCCTTGCAGAAAGTCATTTTCCATGAACAAGAGGGCTACACTGGTCAGTTTATCCTGGCGCCGGCGATAGAACCACTAGTTCTATGAGCGCCGGCCGCCGATGACTCATAACCGGAGAAAACAGTTTGGAACGCACTTCTATTATTTATGTACAGTTTTACCATAATTTCTCGCAAACAGGCGCCTGTGTTCAAAATGAACTCAAATTTTTATCCTTGTAATTTATTACGAATTTTACATAAGCTGTAAACTTTATTAGTTTTTAGCAAAAATCTTGCGCCCCCCAAAGTGCCGCGCCCTAGGCTACAGCCTAGTCAGCCTAATGGTTAATCCGCCCCTGCTTCCAACACATATTCAGAAAATATAATAGACGCAAATACAACGGAATGCCTCCAAACTTCAAAAGTTCTGTATTTATACAATTTTGACCAGCTGCTTTACGATTTCTCAAGTCCTTCAATGTCTGCAATCATTCTTCCAAAATTATACTGTTTTATTTATGACCGATCGTGCATGATTAATGTCTCCCGTTTTGCTTTCTTACTCTTCCAGAGTACTATAGCAAAGTTGGGAATAATGGTCTTTCCATGTATCCATTCCAACTGGAATGGAAGATACTGCTCCCTATTGTTCAGTGTTTTCACTACTTTGTAAGCCATAACTTGCCTACCGTGCACATCATGTTCAATAATCCTATCCCATGACTGCCTGTGTAACTGTCTGACAATCAGTTTTGCCATGTTTCTGGTAGCCTTACACGCTTCTTCATTACCAGGAGTTGGGGGAGTTTAGGTATTGAAGATATGCCCTCTGTTTTTAGGCCCCTGCTTGTTTCACTTTTTCTGTTCATATTTGTGACCTCTTCTTCGTCTAAATCTTCTGTTGACCTCTATTGCTTCTTTGGCTGCTTGTGTTATTACATGTGCTCGATATTATCCTATTCCTGTTCTAAATCATCACGTGTAGGTACCCAACTCTAATGCTTACTCATTCTATCTTGATAGAATCGTCGAATACTTTTTTTTCTAAATATGGCTTAAAAACGTCTTTATTTTCCTGTCTATTAAATGATTTAAACTTCTTCTCTCTCGTATAAAGTCTTATGATTAACACTACTAAATAATGATCAGAACCAACATTGAATCCTCTATAAACACGTCAATAGTTTGGCTTGCTAATTTCTTACTTATAATTTGTGACGGCAGAGGTATGCGAACATCTGCTCTCCGGTACCAGCGGCGGACACAGCGAGCCAATCAGGGATCAGCAGCCGAGACGTTACAACTGACGTGCTCGGAGCGAGTCAATCAGCGATCCCGGTTAGTGCATAAAACCAGCGCCGGAAAAAAAAAACCTGGAGTCAGCCGGAAGGAACGGCCGAAGAATAGAACCGGCGTTTTGCGTCTTCGCCCTCCAGTTCCGCGCCAGCGATAGGACGTCGCTGCGCCGGCAGCCGACGCTACAGCCGATGCCGAAAGAAGAGGAGGACTGCAGTACGCCACGAACAGCGGGCGCAGCCGCCGAACATCTCAGCGCGGCACTACCAATATTAGCGTTCTCGCCACCCGGTCCTTTTTAGGGCCACCAAAAACACTAGAGTGTACGATTGGCGCCATTTGTCAAGCGGCAAGCCTTTTATCCGGTGACAAATTATATAATCAATGAGACACCTAAGTTCTATTGCTAGCCAGCTATATTTGTAAAAATATTTCTTCCCGAAAAAGGTATTAGTTACTATTAGCTTGTTAATGTTGCGAGTTATCACAGAACGTCTCCATCAACATTCACTGTGTCTTTACCATAAACTCCCAATACATTAGAAATTGGGACTTTCCCAAACTTGGCATTCCTATCACCTATTAAAAGAATTTCAAGGTTGGCATTTTTATCAATAAATTTTTGGAGGTTCCAATGAAACTCTTCTGTTTCGTCTTTGTTCCCCTCTTCAGAAGCATAAGGAATTATTATCATGTGGTGAATGGGCTGAATTAAAGATAATACTTTATACGTTTATTCTCGAAATCACTATATGCAGTTGTTTCTGTTTGAGAATCTCAACTTTTTAATTCAAATAAGTTAGAATAATTTGTTGAGGGGGATTTGGGTGTTAATTTACATCGAACAATTCCGTTCTGTTATCCAGTACATGTTAGTTTCTTTTAAGCATGTTTTTCGAAGTGAGAACATCGTATAGGGAACTATGGTGCCCCGGATCACTCAAATACACCTTGCGCTTTTGGTGCAGGAAACTGATTCAAATTTGTGAGGTCAGTTTTCAACTCTTGCTGCCTCTACAATTAGCTCCTTGTTTTGAAGTACCCTTCGCATGCTCATGTTTTCCCTTCGTACACACCCAGACCGTAGCATGCTGATGTTTTGAAAGTTTAAACCTATACTCATAGCCTTATGAAGAAGTAGAGTCTTTACTTACTTGGAAGTAATGACTCGATTGGATCTAAATTCACGACTTTGACACTACCGTGTCACAACGATTGTCAAACCACAACTAAGGACAGGTGCAAAAAACAGACTTGTCTACGAGTGATAAGGTCAGTGGATTTAATGTATGCGACTACATGACCCCATACTAGTAAGCTTTGCCTTGTGGTAAAGGCTTTGCTTTGCCGAAAAGGTAAGACAAATCGTTTACGTACATTGGTATGAACAAAACCCTTTAAAGTTGAGAATTGTGGTACCTTATATATTTATAATGAATTTATAAAATGCCTATACATATACTTGCATGCATTTATTTAAAATTTATTTTTTTGAATAGATGTTTAATATATATTGCGACAATACAAGCATAGGCTGTACTGTGCATTTATTAAATAAAATAAATAATTAGATTAATTTTAGAAATATGTAATAAATAAGCAGGTGTGAGATTGAAAGCTGAGTTTATACGCAGGAATCAACATGCACGATCACGCGATTGTCGCTGAGAGTGTGTACACTAGTAAATAGAGTGTGTGCGTGAGGCCTGTTCAAGCCTGAACGTTTGCAATCTCACCCCAAATAGATGCTAAATTATAGTTATATTTAATTATAAGCAAACCAGAAATGGTAGAAAAATTGCAAAGACTTCTAAATATGCATCAAATAATACACATGTGCAGTGCGAAAACAGTGTGAATAGGACGTTCAGTGCGAATTCTGTGCGATTTTAAGAGCGTAGTAATTACACGAATTATGCGAGTCCGATGGTAATTACGTAGAATATGTGTAATTAAATCAGACAATGCTAGAACACTTTGAAACCCGCATTAGACATTGCAATTGGCAGAAATGTGTGAAAATATGAAATTAGACGATAGTGGGGGAACAGACGCCACGAACAATTTCTGTCAGCAGAATTCTGTTCCGACAGGTGTGGTTTCTTGATTAAATATAAATACGGGGACAGTAGAGCCAATGTTACTCTCAATCAGTCTTCAGAAGCGGCGGGAAGCTATGTTCAGTATCGACGCGATTTTTAAATAAACTGTAAAGTCGGATGGACGATTCGTTCATTCAAGTATCAAACACTAACTCTTAGTTTGATTTTAAATACGATTATCGAACATACTCTACAAGTCGACAACCACAAATGTTCAGTACTCAAGACAACCGACGAGGTCACATCAGGCAGAGGAACGCTATGCAGAGCAATAGAGGCGTCTGCTAGGACAACACAACTGGTGCAGAGCAACATATCACTCTACACTACAGCAACCAGATGGGACCATGAGGGACGAGTAACTGAAGGACGACAAGTGGAACCGGAGAACGTACAGGTATCTCCATTAGAAGAGGACATACGGATCAACGGAGGACATGGGTACGATCTACAGAATCGAGGTGACAAATAACCAATTTTTAATTTGTTAATGACAGAATAAAAGACACTTTAAAATTTAAAAATATATAAAAGTTACGTCAAATGTAGCTAGAGGTAAGAGAATATAATTTAAAGAATATAATATAAGAGTAAGAATTTTCATTGATGATGAACAATTAATTTAAAGTTAATTTAAATCTTTGCTTGGATGATTAACAATTAATTTAGTAAATGTAAATTTTTTTTTAAAGCTTTTAAAGTAATCAGTGAGTAATATTACACGCATGCATAAAGTAACGTAGTTGGAAGTTATAGAAAAAGACTAACAAATTTATTAGTCAATTTAAATTTTTATAAATCATTAAGATGTATGCAATGCATAAAGTAATGTAATAAAAAAATATATAAAGAAAAGAAAACAAAATATCAATAAAGCACACAGTCAGACTGAGCGGTCGAGGAATTTTAGATTAACAAATAAATGTTTAGTATATACTTTTGTTAATATAGGATATAAGATTTATTTTATGATGAATTTACTGCAACAAATAAACGTTTAAACAAACAATAATGAATATGTTATGGAGAAGTAAATGCGATTTTAGACACACATGTAATTTTTTTTGAATAATTTATTGAAAACATGTTACAATTCAAAATGACTACTCTTATAACGATTACACCCAAACTCCATTTATAAATATACGTTACCAGTAACGATGTATGAGCTTTACCACTACACAATTTAAAATATATATAAATTGCAATTTGTATTGTTAAAGTATTGGCGCTCCAACAAAGTGTGGGCCTATACAAATTAAATTACATGTAAATTTGTATACAATTCAAAATTTGTATTGTTAAAAGTATTGTCGCCCGTTACGTAGAGCTCGACACGCCTATATTTAATAAATAAATGAATGCTCTATTGCTAAAAGTGTGCATAGGATTTTATGTATAATAAGTAATGTTTATGTATGAATATTTTTGTATGTTTATTTTGTTGTGTGTAATGACACAACTGGCGCCCACCAATACATTGATTTTCTATGATAACAGGTGTAACTGTAACAAGTGTAATAATAATAGTCACTAACAAAAATAAACAAATAAATCAATAAAAGTAGGGAACGGTTGTACAATAATAAATTTTTAAAAATAAATTTAAATACATCGTATTCATTATGGAAGCACTTCAAACTATGATGCGTGCCTGGGTAGATTAAATAATGGAGAAACAGACAGAAATTATAAATAAACAAACGGAAGATTTGAATGCTAAATTCGACGAAGTAACAGAAAGTATAAAAAATAAGATAGATAAAAAAACTGAAAATTTTAATACTAAACTAGAACAACAGCCCGAAAATTTTAAACAGCGCACCATAAAATAACGTAGAAGGTAGAAGAGTTAACAGAAAAGATTGTTGATACCAACTCACGTATTGACACTATTGGAGAAAATATATGTAAAATAATTGATAAACAAACAGAACAAATATATGAAACAATGCTATGGGAACAAACAATAATAATTGAAAGCAAGAAAGAACAGACGTTCGTAATTAATAATGACAATTCAGGAGAGGTAATTAGCATTAAGGAAGAATGCAAAATAAAAATTAAGCAATCGTACCTGAATAGCAAGAATATCCTATTCGCAGGGTACACACACAGTAGTAAAACACGTAAGAAAAGAATACGTGTAAAACAATTAACACACACTAATTATCACCGTAAATATAACTGTAGTAATAAACCACCAATACGAAACACTACGCAAAATTTTGATAATTATAATACTTATTATACACACGGTAAGTATCAAGCAAACAGTAATTATAATAACAATAATTGTAATTATAATTAAAAAACTACAAAGATTATTATAAAGGACGAATGAAAAAAACAGTCAATAGCTGTTTATATAGGCCTCAAGCAGACTGCCCATACGCAATGCATTCGTGACGAGAGAATTATGGAACGCAGAGAGAATAAGAGAGAGAAATTATGCCGTTACATCAGGTGACTGCAGAGTCGCTACGTTACAATGGAATGTCAGCACGAGGGAGAGACAGGAATGCAAGACGGAAGTGGTACACAACGGCGACTACACGTGAAGGAACAATATATTTCCTGTCGACGGATACAATGCATTGTTAAATTAGAGAAGGGTGTAAAATCAAACGACACACCGCACTCTACGCTCTAATAAAAATAAAAATTATTTTTAAACGAAAAATATTACTGTTAATTATTAATAAGGTAAAGAATTAATTATGAAGGAATGTTGATGTAAGATAAGGTATTAAATAATAAGGGATAATAATACTGTGAAGAAAGGGTTAGAAATGTTAAGAAATGTTATTTTTAATGTTAAAGAATTAAATGAAAAGAAATGTGAAATAAATATAAGAAATAAAAGGAATGTTAGTATTTAAAGAAATGTAAGAAATGTAAAGAAAAAGATCGTTAATATGAAAAAAGGGTTAGAAATGAGAGAGAAATTTAGAATTGTCAGAACGGCTGATCAAGCCAATACTTCATACCTTAGTGGAAATGCAAGGACACAGAAGAAAGCGATAGTGGAAGTCAAGGGCAGAGGCAACTTAGGACTACGATTAAATTTCGAGCGGGTTTAAAACTATGACAGCTGTTCATCTGTAACCGATCATGCGACACATTACGAAGCTAAAGAATATTCTGTTAGGAAGTGTGTTACAGTACATGGTAAGAATGAAGAAAATTATTAGAGATCAGAAAGGAAATGCAAGAATGAAGATTGGAATAAAAGGTTAAGAAAAGGTTACGGAACGAAGGAAGGGTGTGATTAAAATAATGTAAAATTCCAGTGGAAGGATAGCTGAAAAATGTTAAGATGCAAAATATTTACCATTGAAAGCAACTCGTGTAGGGAGTTCTACACATAACATAAATAAGTCACTGGGACCAGTTTGAAGCAGAACAATTTTAAACCGGAACTATGAATAACCTGATCAGCAACACCTGTGTGGGGAGGGGAACATTACTTGCTCAAACCTCCAACTAAGGGTAAATTGAAACAAGTACTATTCATTATTAATGGTTGTATTGTATGAATAAATATAAAAATAAATAACATGAAATATAAAATTACGATGTGTCGAATGATAAAAAAAAAGTTAATAAACAAATTGATTAAAATTTTTTTTTAACAAGCAGAGGAATAATGCGACAATACAAGCATAGGCTGTACTGTGCATTTATTAAATAAAATAAATATTATATTAATTTTAGAAATATGTAATAAATAAGCAGGTGTGAGATTGAAAGCTGAGTTTATACGCAGGAATCAACATGCACGATCACGCGATTGTCACTGAGAATGTGTACACTAGTAAATAGAGTGTGTGCGTGAGGCCTGTTCAAGCCTAAAAGTTTGTAATGTCACCCCAAATAGATGCTACATTATAGTTTTATTTAATTATAAGCAAACCAGGAATGGTAGAAAAATTGCAAAGACTTCTAAATATGCATAAAAATAATACACATGTGCAATGCGAAAACAGTGTGAATAGGACGTTCAGTGCGAATTGTGTGCGATTTTAAGAGCGTAGTAATTACACGAATTATGCGAGTCCGATGGTAATTACGTAGAATATGTGTAATTAAATCAGACAATGCTAGAACACTTTGAAACCCGCATTAGACATTGCAATTGGCAGAAATGTGTGAAAATATGAAATTGGACGATAGTGGGGGGACAGACGCCACGAACAATTTCTGTCAGCAGAATTCTGTTCCGACAGGTGTGGTTTCTTGATTGAATATAAATACGGGGACAGTAGAGCCAATGTTACTCTCAATCAGTCTTCAGAAGCGGCGGGACGCTACGTTCAGTATCGACGCGATTTTTAAATAAACTGTAAAGTCGGATTGACGATACGTTCATCCAAGTATCAAACACTAACTCTTAGTTTGATTTTAAATACGATTATCGAACATACTCTACAAGTCGACAACCACAAACGTTCAGCACTCAAGACAACCGACGAGGTCACATCAGGCAGAGGAACGCTATGTAGAGCAATAGAGGCGTCTGCTAGGACAACAGCAACTGATGCAGAGCAACATATCACTCTACAGTATAACAACCAGATGGGACCATGAGGGACGAGTAACTGAAGGAAGACAAGTGGAACGGAGAACGTACAGGTATCTCCATTAGAAGAGGACATACGGATCAACGGAGGACATGGGTACCATCTACAGAATCGAGGTGACAAATAACCAATTTATAATTTGTTAATGACAGAATAAAAGACATTTTAAAATTCAAAATAAATAAAAGCTACGTCAAATGTAGATAGACATAAGGGAATATAATTTAAATTCAGTAAGAATTTTCTTTGATGATGAACAATTAATTTAAAATTAATTTAAATCTTTGCTTGGATGATTAACAATTAATTTAGTAAATGTAAATTTTTTTTTAAAGCTTTTAAAGTAATCAGTGAGTAATATTACACGCATGCATAAAGTAACGTAGTTGGAAGTTATAGAAAAAGAATATTAATTCTATTAGTCAATTTAAAATTTTATAAATCATTAAGATATACGCAATGCATAAAGTAATGTAATAAAAAAATATATAAAGAAAAGAAAACAAAACTGCAATAAAACACACAGTCTGTTTGAGCGGTCGAGAAATTTTAGATTAACAAATAAATGTTTAGCATATACTTTTGTTAATAATGTATATAAGATTTATTTTATGACTAGCAGGTACCCGCGGCTTCGCACACAGATATTTGTATAAGATTGTTGTGGTAACTGTCGAGTTAGTAGTTTGTAACCCAGTCTGAGGATCGACTAATTTTAATGTAAAATGATAACCGTCTTCTCCACTGCAAAACATTAAAGGGTACTGTAAAGCATAATAAGCTCGATGTGTTTCTGCAATTCGATGTAGCGTATGATCCCTCGCACGGATTATTATATCGAGTTTATCGCATTCCTGGTTAACTAAAACTACTGCCACCTCATTAGTTGTCGGTGCACTGTAGCGACCCCTGTGCTTTTCATTATTTTCTGTTCGATCAGCATGAATCACAATATTGTACTAATTATTATTCGCAGATGTTACAAATTCAAACGCACTTTTCAGTTCACTAACATATGGGTTGATTGCGTGAAGTAAATTTTGAAGTTCTGTTACTAATGGCTTATCCATGTTATGAATATGATCCATTCTTGTTTCCGATTGCTGTAAATAATCAGCTATGAAATACGCCTGTAGAAATTTTGGTACTTCGTTTTGTGTGGGGAGTAATGATCCCATGAGGTGATATACTTGTCCTTGAATTTTGAAAGTAGGCATGAATCTCCCTTCGACTATTTCATTGGCTCCGAATGATGTAAATTGAAAAGCTCAATTTACGATCTTAATGCATTCAAAAATGTTTTCGATAAAAGATATTCTCCATTTAATAATGATTTTAACGGTTCTGGAGGAGGAAGTATGGGATCTAATCGCATTTTTCCTGCAGAGCAACATAATCCATGTGATTCATTTTTCCACTTTAAAGCTTTGCAATGAGGGCAAACCATACTCGGTAACCCGATATCTGTTTCATTCGCGTAGTTAATAAGCTTAACTGGATTATAATTGAAACCACTATTTAATTTTGCATTCCATCGTGAAGTAGGACCTCGTGATCTGAGAGTCGCTTGCCTGCGTCTTTGAGCCGCTAATCTATTTTAACGATTCATAGGACTTTCAACCCGTGAGACTTCTTCTAATCCAGATCTTTCAGAAGAGTTTCCAGGAGCTGATTGCATTTCGACTACTTCGACGTCATTTTCAGATGCTCTAAGACGCCTCTTTCTTTCCGCAGCAGCAGTAGATCTTGCTAAACATGATCGTCTTTTTGGCATTGCAAAGCTAAAAAAAGGGAAATGTGTTTATTTGATCTATACTAACAAATCTCTAGGGGGCAATTAATAATTTATATAATACAATACATATTCCACATATTATTTACCGATGACGTAAAATTAACGAATAAAAGCACCGATACTACATCACTGACGCTCATCGCATAATTCTCGATGAAGTAGGTTAAGTATAATTCTCGACAATTAATTATTCCTACTGCACATAGGCCTACTGGATATTCAAATGTCGAAAAGTGTGGTTTGTCAGAATCAACGTGTACTATATAATCAATGTTACAATATAATCAAACAATGAATTATTGTATTGTTTATATGAATTCCATATGCTGATAAGAATTTCATATCCCTACTAAAATGTAAATATTCAAATCGATTAACTGATATCAATATACTTATGTATACACTATTTGTATTACTCTATACGAATAAACATTTCATCTAATTGTGGTACTGCATGTTTGTAAATATCTTCTAAATTATCAAATTTTGATTTTACGTATCGAGGAAACATGAATGATGGATCAATTGCTTCGCACTTTTTGGATATTCATAACTTACAATATAAGAATATTATTAATATAGATGTACCATTAGCAATTTACCAACTCGACAGTTACCACAACAGTCATATACAAATATTCGCGATCGAAGCCGCGAATTTAAAAAAATTGACTTTTGTTCCAATAACTTCTGTTCTTTTTACCCTATTGTTATCAAATAAAGTGGAGAACCTTCCGTTGGGTATCTGCTATCAGCGTGCAACGTTTCATTGAAATCGGTTCAGCAGATTCTGAGATTACCGAGGACAAACGTAGACCCCCCTAGAGATTTATTATATAGATAGATGAATGTACTGCAACAAAGAAACGTTTAAACAAACAATAATCCATATTTTATGGAGAAGTAAATGCGATTTTAAACACACTTTTGATTTTTTTTTGAATAAATTAATGAAAACATGTTACAATTCAAAATGACTACTCTTATTACGATTACACCCAAACTATTTATAAATACACGTTATCAGTTATGATGTATGAGTTTTACCACTACACAACTTAAAATACATTTAAATTGGCAATTGGTATTGTTAAAATATATTAACATAAATTTTGATAAAATTGGTAAACTGTATTCTTGTATTCGTATTCCAATTCTGTTTTATTTTGAAGGTTGTACTAAATTGCTTACTCTTAAAAAGTAAAACTGAAAGTAAGTCGTTGCATTTGATGTTCAGAAATGGCAGTATCTTCTGGTTACAGGCTAGCTGACAATTTTAATTAGCATTCAAATAAAAAGATGATTGTATTAAATGGAATACAAATACAAACGCAGAATGTTAGTTTGGCCAAAATTTTTGTTGTTTTGTACTTCAGTAAGTAAGGCATAGCACAGATGTGTATCACGCCTAATTTATAGTTTTCAATTTTGGTGTATTAATTATTTTATTTAGAAAATAGAGCCTATTACAAAGCAGTACGTTGCTCTGTATGATGATTTTGTTTAAAAGTAATATTATTGTTTTTTAATAAATTATTTTTGATTACAAGCAGAATTATCACTGTTGCACACCACTCTAAAAAAATTATTCCGATTAGCGCTTTCAAGCTTCACAGCTCATCGTCAGATCGGATATGAAACAAATACCCTAAAAACAAACCCTTCACCCCCACCCCACACCACCTTGCTCACACACAACAAGCTATAATTCAATGTCCCTTCCCCACCATCTTGACAGTTACATATTTTTCTAGCAACTTCCTTGTGTTTCAGTGCTGTGTGTGTGTGTGTGTGTGTGTGTGTGTGTGTGTGTGTGTGTGTGTGTGTGTGTGTGTGTGTGTGTGTGTGTGTGTGTGTGTGTGTGTGTGTGTGTGTGTGTGTGTGTGTGTGTGTGTGTGTGCATTCCTTTTAAACTTAGTCTTTCTCATCCACATATGTGTGCCAGTCACACACCCTTATTTTAAAACACCTAATTAGTCCTATGCAAATTAATTCTTAATCTTACTATCTGTCTTATATCATTTACTTCTTATTTATGTTATAAAATATTTCTTCATTATCAAATTTAATTTTTTGTATTAATTAAATTGTCTAACCCTTTTTCTCTTTCTTCCAATATTTCTAACTCCTCCCTAAGCTTCCTTTCAACTGTGTTATTTACTACTTTTACAATTTCGTAGTCTTCCAAAGGATTAACAAACTTATGGTTGTCTTCTATGAAATGTCTTGCATATAACGAATTCGTTGTGTGCCGTGAGTATTAAAATAGAATCCCCACGGCGTTTGTTAATAGTTTTTATTGCGTCTGTATTTCGTGCGGACTGTCTCTTGTCGTCTGCTTGGGTCTCCGACGTCCGAATATGCATCGCCGCGCGATCTGTTGCCCAAAAGTTGAAACTCCGGATCAGCTGTTTGTCGTTCGGCGAGAGCCGTGGCTGGTCCAACATTTGAGCAGTCTCATTCCGGATTACGTCATACACGCTTTGAAGCTCCGGCGGCGAAAAAAACCCTCTGTTACTTCTCATTTTTATTTCCCACTATGGGCGAGTAGACTTTAAAGAGCCTCTGGGTTCCCGATCCAGTCAAGGATTTGAGGGCTATACGATGGTGATATCTCCAGCTTTCACCATCGGCTGAGCGATGCTGTCTGGCTCCCCGTTTTCGCCGTCGGACACTCACAATGGGACCCGAATTTATTCCCTGGAGAAGTCTCAACTCCGGGACGAGCAGCCAGTTGAACCTCTGTAGCAGTAACAATCGTCTACCCTCCTCATCATGTGGTAACAACTGAACATCAGGTGAAAAATTTCCTTTTTATTCAAGCTCGACCTTCGCGACATACTTTTACTGTGAACACAGCTAATATCATAAAAGTAAAATTACATTTCCGTTTATACTTAACTTGCAGTTAGTGCATTGAACGATCAGAACCGAACATCCCCGTTCATGATGTGCACGGTTATAGCTGAGTGCTATTAAAATGTATTTATTAATAAGTTCAATAATTGTATTGCGGGGCTAGCAGGCATCTCTAGACCATTTTTCTTTTCATCTATACCTTTTCTAGTTAATTCTTTTATATCCAGCTGAACTACGTGTCGTGTGCTTTCATGATTTACCATGTTTCCTGTGCAATAGTGTAAATAGTTTATCCTTTACCTTTTTTAAATTGCCTTACACTTTTTGGTTACGAATTTTACGGAACTTCAGTATTTTTTTTTTTTATTCTCCCATATTATTATCGTTTATTAACTTAATAACTTTATTTACTGTGATATTGCTAAACAAGTCCTTAACATCCAGTGATATCAATTTTGTATTCTCATTAATTCTAATATTTTCTAATTTTTCTATCAATTTTACATTATTGTCTATGTTGTATTTTGTCCCAAATTCATATTTATCTTTCAGTACTCTGCTAACTTCCTTTGATAATTTATAAGTAGGTGCATTAATAAAAGAAACAATCGGTCTAATTGGTTTTCCTTCTTTATGTATCTTAACCCGACTTTTAAAAGTTGGTGCTGTTGGATTACTTTCCAATAAATACTTTTTCTTATTTTCTTCTATAAATGTTATCTATTTCATCATTTGTTTTATCCTTGACTGGTACTTACTTGTATAATCATACTTTATTTCTTCATATGGTCCTTCACTTACAAATTCTTCCGTTTTCTTTATGTATTCGTCCTTTCTCAGTAGTACCATTGTATTTCCTTTGTCTGCCTTCGTAACTATAATATCAGTCTTCTTTATTTTATTCTTTAGTTTAGTTACAGTTGATTTGATTTTTTGTTTACTTTTTGAATTATACAAATTTCTCTTAACTATTTTATCTACTACATTCCCTACTTTCCACCTTATTCTTTTTTTATCATTTCCATTTCCTAGTTTTCGTATTATGCTTTCGGATTCAATAACCGTTTTTTCATGATTTAATTCTGGTGGCGGCGCGTATTTTAAGCTTTTTGCTAACATTTCTTTTTCTTCTGTATTGAAAGTTACCTCTGTAAGGTTTATTACTCTTTTTTCATAGTTATTCTTAGAGAGGTGTTCCTTTTTTAATTCGTTCTTTCTTATTAATTTATTTAACTTATCTACCATCTTTTATTTTTATTTTCCACATTCTTTTCTACGTACCCCAAACCAAAATTTTATAATATTTCTTCTAACTCTACATACGAGTATATTCTTAAAAATTCTATATGTCTGTCATATAATTCCCTATTGTATCTATTGGTTAAGCCGTAAAGTGGCCTTATTTCTAATTTTATTCACAACTTCTCGCTTTGTTCTTTTACTTTTTTAGCTACTACGTTCTTATTTGTAATTTTGACTTGCGCGTATTTTGGGATGATATTATTATCCAGACATTGTTTATGAAACCATAAAATATGGTTTATGCACCAGATTCATCTATTAAAATATTAAAACAATTCTGTTATAATAGTAACAAAACTATTTTCGCTTATATTTTATATCAAAATTTTCAATAGACTTTGTAATCAACTTTCCAGTGTTTAGTGAAACACGCAATTCCGTTGCATCATCCGGTATTTCGTTGTTACCTGCATTCCTAAAGCAAGTATTTGTCTTGTTAAAATCATTGTGCTCTGGAAACCATAATTTATTTAAAATATCTTACTTTTTAAGTAAAATATATTTGTATCAAATCACAGTAAAATAAGTCAAAGAAACGTCGAGGAAAAAATAACAGTGATATGAAGAACCAAATAACTTATTTAGATGATCTCAATTTTAATCAATCATTATTATTTTTATTATATTAAGGAGCGGTCGTGGCGTAGTGGCTAGTATGTGGCGCTGCTACACTGTCAGCGCGGGTTTGATTCCCGCCGGCGCCATCTGATTTAGATAAGACCGTTTCTCCTCTCAAGGCGATGCCAAATCAGCGAGAGATATTCAGCCTAGTATAAACTCTCCCCAATTATGCCATCGGATGTGGCGTTAAACTGTAGATCCCATACACCTGTGAGAGACTCCGTACAACACGCACCACGGGTATATGTGGGGAGGGTTCAAACCAGTCGATAGAATTAAGGACCCAATAACTACTATATTATTGTTATTATAATATTATGATTATTCGTTTGATTACTTATATTGTATCGTTTGTTTGTGTATAGTAATTAGATTGGTTATTTCTATAATGTTTATAGAAAATTAGAGTTAGATTTTTCAATCATGTACAAAATGAGTTCCTTTAATTTAATAAATGCACCTGATCTACGAATGTTAATTTCAATGTTTTTTTTCTTTTCCTTTACAGCCTACATTTTGAATACTGATTCGAAAAAATTCGCAAAAACAACTGGATATTTTGACATGAATTGAGTTTTTCTATTTACTCAATGCGAAGATACATTTAAATATAAAGACTTTAATAATTAGATTTATTGTCTACTATAAATTTAAATTATTTCTGTTGACAATTTAAATACACTGCAATAGTCTAGTTTATCTTTATTGCGATGAGAGATATAATACTGTAGTGTTATAAAATATTACTTGTTGTACGTAAATGGTTATTAAACTATTAAACTGTGTCGTATGTCGCAGATTGGCATCATTGCTACTGTGTAAAACATCAGTGTTTAAAACAGTTACAAAGAGAGTTTCTGATCTTACCAAATATGAAAATGATATTTTGTATATCTCTTTACTATTTCATAACATCAAACATTTACATTTTAAATGCAGCACTTACTAATGCAACGGACGGACCAAAGGTAAGGTCATCATCATTGTCTGTACACAGTATTCTTTAGAATGCCACAATATTCCTGCAGTAATATATGTTCTTTGTGATGTCAGAATAAAATCCACAATTACAAAATCTAAACGGAAATGAAGTAATTTTCAATTCTAAACTAATAATGTTACTACTCTAATATAACCATTGAAACTGTGCCATTGCATAAACATGTTATATAATTACTATTCTTGCTGTAGACTGTATATTTCTAAGGTAAATCTATCTACAGTAGAAATCATAGCTTTGCAAGCCTGGCGAATTTCGTCTAAAGTGTACAGCGTTGCCAAAACTCCGAAGGGCGGGAAGTTTGTGACGATATTATCAGTTTACAAAGATTTGGATAATAAAACTTGTTAAGCAGAAATCAGTGCATGCAACTGTCCAACTGTGCAAAATGTGCAAATTGTGCTAACTGTGCAAAATGTGCAAACTGTGCAAACTGTGCAAACTGTGCAACTGTGTAAAATGTGCAAACTGTGAAAAATGTGCAAATTGTGCAAACTAAATTGTGGTCTCAGGCTTTCACGGGCGACGTCGTAATTGTTAACAAATCCATTTTCCGGGCTATCACAACCTGTTCGTATGTTATTAATAGCAAATGATTCAGCCACTCTATCGGTAACGATATTCAGTGCTGAAAGATTGAAATATTGACAAAATGGTTTACTGGCTGTACACCTTTGTCAGTGTTTCAGTCTTTTGAGCACTAAAGATGGCCACTGATAGAGAGGCTGAACATTTGCAATTAACATCATCTAAAAACGGCCTGATAGCACGGAAAATTAATTTGTTAACAACTGTAGAAACTGAAATTAAGGATATAGTTGGTAATTGTAGGATCGTTCGTTTTGGAAACAATGTAAAGTATCTTAGAATGAATCTTGACACTACGTAAGACAGGAAAGGGAGGAATTGTGTGTAAGGGTACAGTAAATTAATTTAACTTACGGCAGTACACATTTAAATAATGATTTACAAGAGAAGAGAAGACTCGATGCTATCTGGACATACGGCATCATACGACAGAGTTTATTCATCAAGAGTAGTTTGAACAAGGGCAAAATACTAGAAAGATAGTTTTGAAAAAATGTCCAGCAAGCTCTAAATATTAACTACAAAATACGTGGATCAGATTTACAAAACCCTTTAAATTAAGAATTACCCTACCTTATATATTTTTGTAATGATTTTATGAAATTCCAACACCAAAACCTGCAAGATTTTATTTAAACCTATTTACTGAAAATGAATGTTTCATTCATTTGTTAGGAAATATTTTGATGACTCTGCTAAAGTGTTTTCTTAATTCCACAAGAGTTCTGTTTTATTTGAGAACAACAAATAACGTTTCTTTATGATATGAGAACTTCGGCTTGCCGGGCTTTAAGACCGTGGTCCATGACTGCTTTGTGCAAACGTTTCGGCCGTGCATTTGACAACCATCTTTAGTACAGACGTCTGCAAAACACTAACAACGGTTTCGTAGTCAGTGACCACTAAACTGTGGTCAAGGCTGCTTTTTATTGTTTTAAAATATATGAAGAAAGACAAGGTGTGTCATTTAAAATTTATTACAGATACAAACGGTGTGCTGCTGATAGAACATAAATAAGCTATGAGTACATGAAAGCGGGAATTTTGAGGCACTGCTTTCCTGAGAAGCGGAAAATGACACAATTTGATGAGGAGGGAGCCCAGGTAGAAGAAAAAATAGATTAACAGATAGACAAGACATGCTGGTGGCCAACAAAAGCTGAAACGGAGCAGAGCGTCTTGCCAAGATGGGATTACCCCATGGGATTACTCTTGAGTTTTCCATCGACAATATACAGCAGTATACTTGAGCAACGTTTAAAAGAAAGAGTTGAAGGGCAACTAGAAGAAGAGCAGTGTGGGTTTAGGCCAAACAAGTGTACAATAGATGACATACTCCAACCTAGGCAAGCATACGTTAAGAGGCCATTGAATATAACAAAGAATTACATCTGCGCTTTATAGACCTGGAGAAAACCTTTGACAGGTTTCTCTGGTCTCCATTGAAGCCCACCTTGGAAGGAAGTGGAGCAGGCTTAGATCTAATCCAGAGAATTATAAGTTTCGAGAAATACTTCAGTAATTATGCAAGAACTTCTCACTCAAAGTCAAAAGAATTCGAAACATTTTGTTGGGTAAAGCAAGGAGATGCTTTAGGTCCATTGCTGTTCAAAATACTTATTGATGATGTTATGTAGGAGTGCAATCAAGAGAAATTGTGTAGGAAATTGAAGAATGAGAACAGTAATTTTGGGAAACATACCGTTTGCAGACGATTTAGTAATTCAAGCAAACTCAAAGGGAAATCTTCAATATAACTGATAAGCTTGAAATAAAAAGCTTAATAGTTGGGGGATCAGAATAAACACAAGTAAGACGAAGACCATTATTATTTCAAGAGCCCTTGAGAACGGATTAGCTGCCAAGGACAACCGCTAAACAAGTCCAACAATTCAATTATCTTGACTCTGTAAGTAGTATCAATGGGAAATTGTCTGCAGAAATAAATTAAAGAATAGCAGTGCAGGTAAGTTATATCATGCTTTAAGTAAAAGGATTAATTACAAAACTGATATCCTTAAAGGAACAAAGCTAAGAGTTTTTAAGAACACGTATGTCCTAAGGGAGTGATAATTGAGCGCTATATGCAAGCCGATTCAGTGCTATTCAAAGGCAAGAAATGAGATACTTAAAATTACTTGTAGAAGTTAAAACTTGCAGGGACCGAGTCAGAAATGTTACAACAAGAGCAGCATTAAAGTAAGACTGCTGGCTGAGACAATCAAAAACCCCAAATAGAATGGTTCGGACACCTTCAGCGAATAGGTGATGAGAGACTTCCCAGCAAACTATATGAGGCAAGAAGCTCGGGGACGACGATCTAGAGGAAGAGCCTGACGACATTGCAACTTAACCCTATACTCATAATTAGGGTAAGAATGAGAGTTCTAACGCGGAAGTGACGTCACAGCCCCCCTTTTGGCGCGAAATTCAAAAATCCATGTGGTGGGGGTAGACTTCCGGCGCAGCGTGTCGTCATGTGCAGAGGTTATGATGGACCGGGGGGGTAGTGGTGTGTCCCACGTGACCTCGATGGGCGTACCGAAGTTGTCGGCCATGTTGTCGGCGTTCGGCCATGTTGTCGTCGTCGTCCATTTTGCGTGGTTACGTGTGCGTTGATTGGCGGAGGCGTGGCCGCCGTTCGCCGACAAAATGGACGACGACCCCACCACGACGGGCGACGATCAAGCCACGACCAGGCCGCCGCCCAGCGACGATGACGACGTCAACGACGACGTCAACGGCGAAGGGCGAACGGCGAACATAGCCACGCCTCCGCCGTGTGTGGTGGCCATGTTGGGAAAGCTGTGATGTTGTCGGATTGTGCGTGTGTGCTGGTTAAGTTTGGGCCACGTTGCCGGATCGTGGTGTGTTATAGTGTATGGTTTGGGTATATGTTTTGTTTTTCCGGAAGGGCGGCCATGTTGGAAAAGCGTCGACGTTGTCAACTTGTGCCGGCCACGTTGTCGGCTCGTGCATGTGTTATAGTGTACGGGTTTTGTATATGTTTACACTGCCACTATTGTCCGTCGACGTTGTCAACTTGTGCCGGCCACGTTGTCGGCTCGTGCATGTGTTATAGTGTACAGGTTTTGTATATGTTTACACTGCCACCATTGTTGCCAACTCATGAACTGTAAATTTGAATGTGTGCTTTTGTGGTAAGTATATATTGTAAAAATACAAAAAATGTGCACAGCATCGATGTGAAACTCTTGTTGACTGGCTATTGTGGTGTAATTGTTTTGATTGACACTTCACTTATAAAACATGCATGATAGAAGGAAAAAGGATAGTTGAAAAGAAAAGAAATAACTAAGCAAATTCAAAAAATTTACATATTTATATACAATATATATACAGAAAAAAAATGACAAATACAATATATATATATATACAGAAAAAAACATTATAAATATACATATAAATAATATAATTTAATGAAAAAAAATAAAAAGTTCAGTTTATATTACATTTTATATACAATATATATACAGACAAAAAAACGGTTATAATATATATACAAAAAATAAAACATTATATCAAAAAAACATCACTTTGTATATTACAATAGTAAAAAAAAAAAAAAAAAAAAAATACGGATACAATATACAGAAAATAAAACATTATATGAAAAAAAACATCATGTTGTTCATATTTAATGTGCACGACCATCTGTAACAGAAACAAAAACAATATTAGTGATGTATAATTGATAGGCGTAGGATGGATTAGAATAATGTGTACTGTTACATACCTCAAAAATGCATGCGTGCATAAAATGGGTGTATTGGCCTGCTGAATGCATACACCCGACATTGCGGACATCCTGGCGGCGACCCCTCCAGTGCCACGGTTTGAAACCAATTAATGATGCAAAGATAGTGGTAAGTATGCCCACACATTAAGCCGAGGAGTCTCTGCCCCTCAGTATAATTTTCTTGGCACACACTACAAGATGTGTGCCCTAACATACCCTGAATGGGGCAGAGATCTCCACGGCTCCATCGCCACGTTGGAAATCTACTTCTGAGAAGTAGTCTCATCGTGGCGACTTCGCTATGCATCCTTGGTTCCACCGTGTCGATAATATCATAAAACACGCATGGCGCGTCTTCTGGAGGGGACTGTAATCGTGGATCGTGCCGCATATGCTGTTGCTGAGGTTGTGGTTGAGGCTGCTGAGGTTGTGGCTGCTGTTGAGGCTGTGGGGATTGCGATTCTGGTTGTCATGCTGTACTTATCCATTGCGGACGTGGTTGCGGCTGTTCCTGTGGTTGTGGCGGTGGTGGTGGCGATTGTGGTGGTGGTGATTGTGGCGGTGTGATCGTTATTTGTCGTGCTTGTGGACGAATATCACTGGTGAAAAGAAAAAATATAAAAATCATGTAAAAAAAAACATGAAAGTATGTAGACATAAGAAGAAGACTTACATATTAAATGTGATGGTAGGTAATTGTTGTTGTTGTTGATGCTCATCAACATTATTTTCATCATCATCATTATTAGTTCTTTCGTCAAGCAGTAACGTATCACTGTCACTATCATCGTCATCATAAACCATCATCTCATCATTGCTGAAAAAAAGTACACTTTTAATACCAGATGTAAACGCAATAGTACAAGTGAACGTTAATGAAAAAAACGTACCGACTCGTGCCGGCTTCCTGAGATGCAGCAGCAGCAGCAGCAGCAGCAGCAGCAACAACAGCAGTAGCAGCAGCTGAACCGGTAGCATTACTGAAAAAAAAAATACATTTGAATACCGAACGTAAACGCAATAGTACAAGTGATTGTTAATAAAAATGGTCTTACCGACTCGAGTTTTGTTGTGATACTGATGAAGGTCCCAATAAGGCCTGACGTAACCTTTGGGAACTATAAAAAATAAACAGTAAGTCAGTCGAATGTTGTATTCTGTTTGTACTCGTTAAATAAAAAAAATGTTGTAATTTACCTTCGAACTCGTCGCTGCTCCTCACAGACTCTTTTATATAATCTACTATCGCTTCCGCTCATTCTGTAAAACGTAACAAGAAAAATGTTGTATAGTAATTTGCTAACATAATAATGTGTGTGTGTGTGTGTGTGTGTGTGTGTGTGTGTGTAATGTCAAATATTAACGTAAAAATATAGTAAGTACTTACATGCAAATTGAAAAATTATAATGAATGTGATAATACTTATTATGACGAAATGCTTATATATACGTATATGCTTGGTAGGAGTCTGCTATAGACAAAGTCCCCTTACCCTCAAAGTGTTCACCACACACACACACACACACACACACACACGGCTTGCATCCTGTACGTAACAAAGCCCCTCGCCATCACAAAGTTCACACGCTGCGATAACATATGGCTAGTCAGCGAATAAAATTAACTGCACATGTGCATAGTGTGGGAAGGTCTCAGTGGGAGTCGATTACATCCTGTTATAAATATTAACCATTAATGTCTAATCGTCTACCTCACCTCTCCTACCAATTGAAAATTAAATGAAAGTAAATAAATAAATTTTATATTTGCAATACAAGTTTATTATTACCATGAGTTACTGCTCTGTGTATCTTAGTCTCTTCATGTTAGGACTGGTATCGTCATTGGTTAACGCACGTTTACACACTCTGTAGTGTCCGTACGCGAGTGTAGTTACACCATCGTCCATTACGTACCTCTTATCGTCATAAGGAGACAGGGAAAGTTTTGTTACACGTTGCGTGTACAGCTTATGACGATCGCTTCGTATACACTCGGCAGAGGTGAAAACTGTACGACTATCGAAAAGGCACTCGCTGTATAACTGATGACGTAACCTTTTTTTTATTGCCGTTCTTGGAACACCTTTCGCCACCTTTTTGTCGGTACAGTCGGACAACAGGAGCGAGTAACATTTAGCTCTGAGTCCGACGAATTCCCTGATGGGTTTCCCATTAGTTTCATCCTTGAACTTCCCCACGACTTTTTTGTTGTCGTCGCAATGACAAGGATGATCTGAGGGATAGTCCGACGTGTCGAAAAGGTGGAGATCCTCTTTCATATCCAAGTACACATCGTCAGTCTGTATGCTGTAAAGTAAACTGTCGGTATCGGTCATTAATAATGTTAATCGTTGTCCGTACTTACTGACAGCGTACCGATAATGAAAATCGTACATTATCAATTTACTGACATCAAGTACTGTGAAACCAACATACACTGGACGGGAAAGGTATATAGTTCTGTTTCGTAAAGCCAATCCGACCAAGTCGTCGGTGTAGCGGATCATACGCTTTAGTCGTGGATTGGAAACAAGTTTCTGCAGCCGCCCTTTGGTAGAGACTAGTTGGAAGTCTATTCGTTTCCTTACGTTCTCCAGCGATTTACCATAGACAGCGTTGACCATCAGTTTGAAAAAATCTTTTTCAAAACTGTTGGTGGCTGCTGCTCTCTTTTGTGTGTTGAAATCGATAAACGGTTTCATCCACGCTTTCTGTTTAAAACTCGACACCCTATGGATCGCTTTCAATTTTAGACCAAGGTTCAGATACAACTTTAAATTTCGAAAATGAAGAACGTATTTTTGCTTATCGTCCAAAGTCGTTAGCAACTTGGGGACGGACGATGAGGGCGTTTCTGATCCGTTATACCCTTTTGTATAGTGTAGTCGTGTGTGAAGTCGTCGAGAGTACGGTGAAAGTATGTCAGGATTGACGCAGGAACGCACAGGTGCTAGTGGATAATCTGAGTGAAGATCATGAAGTTCGGATGGATAGTGTAGGTCCACCTCAAGTATGTAGCCCATGTCACTGTCATCACTCAGAGTACGTACGTCCAGTGAGTCGATCTCGTTACGATCGAGCCATCTAAAGTCACCGTAAGGGAGTGGCTGTGACATGGCTGCACCGTAAAGGTTGTTGCAGTCGGTGTACAATATGAAAGAGGTCGGGTTTGAAGCATCATACTGATCAGCGATTAGCGGGTTGTTGGCCTTGGCA
The DNA here is from genome assembly GCA_034769895.1 of Magicicada septendecula. NCBI lineage: Eukaryota > Metazoa > Arthropoda > Insecta > Hemiptera > Cicadidae > Magicicada > Magicicada septendecula. Next base: position 1,362,113,142 of record CM068367.1, read on the forward strand.
TAGCGGTTGGGTACCATGCTAACACCACCGCGAACGGCTGATTCAATAAAAAGATGCTGATCTATATCCGTCAACAGTTCCAGTCGCACACCGGTCATCTTTAACATCGCGTGCCAAGCAACGCCGGGAAGCGAGTAAAGATGAGCCGGATCAATCTGGTAGTACCGTATGGCCATCTCACGAAACGCCTCGAAGACGTCAGCCAGCAGCAGTACATCTGTTTTAAGATAAAGATCGTGATAATCACCCAGCGTGCGGATTCTGAAAGTCTGCCACACATTCTGTGCATGTGCGTAATCTTCGTCCAACACGGGTGATTCACTCAGCCTATTGAAAAAGTGTTCGCGTGCGGGCAGACATGTTTCGTCGAACTTCTCGCTACCTGTCATGTAATCGTAAGGGTACACCCCCTTACGTAAGAGTAGCTCGAAGTGTTCTTCGAAACATTGCTTTGTTAAAGCGAAATCCGCACCGCTCGCGCGCAAGTTTCCAACAAGTGTATCCAAGGACGTGTTCAAAAATTGTAACGTGTCTACGAAACGTAGGGCACCCAACGTGACTGATACGAAGCGTTCACTAGTGGTAGCGATACAAGTGAGAGTTTCATCATTGTATTTACCCAACCCTTGTATCAAGTGATGTGCGTCGTAACCTCGTAAGTTATGGAAAAAGACAGGAATATGTTGGGCGGACTTGGAGTTGAGGTTACATACGTTGTGAGCTGCGCCAAGGTATCGTCCAGTCAGATGACAATGGTTGCGCACCTTGTCGTCATCAGTCAGCGGTTTTTCGCAGAGATGGCATACGACAGCATTCGTGAAAGATAATACGTCACGATCACTCATAGTCATAGGGATATTGGTACGCATGATCCTGTACAGTTCATGCTCTTCATCGATTAGTCTATCTAAAAAGGTTTCTGTCACGTTCACACCACGATAAACGACCTGTGGTTTGAAAATGTTACCCTCGTGGTCGACTATGAGGTAGGAAAAACCTGAAGGAAGATGTAACGACTCTGTTGTGGTGGACGATGTGTGTGGAGGAGCATCGCAACGATGGCAAGGTACAATGAACGATTCAAAGTCTGCATATATAGCGAAAGGGACTTTATGACAGTACGTGTAATTTTTGAAGTACATAACCTTCTCCTTCTCTTTCGTTGGTAAACGAATTCTTTGTTCACCATACGGTGAACAACGAGGGACATGTTCACTAAGGAGTCGTTCTTCACAGAATCTATGCAGACAGTAGTTGCAATAGAAAGAACGTCCGTTGTGTTTGGTTAGTGAAGATAGTAAGCGGCTAATATTTTTTATTAAACAGTAATGTTTTCGGTCAGCGGTGGTGAGAAGTAATAGATTAAAATGGTGTTGTCTGTCACTGAAAGGAGTTATTGTTAGCGGGTAAATTTCATTTTCTTCGTAACCAAAAACATTTATAGAAATGTCAGAATTGTCTCGTTCGAACTTCACAATATCGCATAGGCGGGTGGGATAAGTTATACCAGAAGTGGTGATACTGTGAATATGTGATTTGTATTTGGATACACGCTCGCTGTCTCTGTGTTGTGGAAACAGTGCGGCCAACACTGACCATATAAAACACATTTGATCGCCTGTATTGTTTACATTGATGATGGATTTAGTACAAGACAATTCAGGAGGTGTACGGATGAAACTGGAGGCGGCCAGCGGTTGGTATCGTGAGAGAACGAGGTCTAACGAGATTATATGATCCAACGCCCAACCGCTACCCTCACGAGTGAATTTATAAATCGATTCGATGATTTTTTCGTACGAAGCTTCTAAACGTTCAGGCAATACGTTCTGATCAGCGATCAATGTCGTATGACATCGTCCATGAAAATAGCCTTCACTCGTCACTTCTTCGTCCTCGTTCGTGTCGGCATTTACAATGTACTTGACAAATCTCGCTTTTAGCGCTATATGCCACTTTATAGTAAGCAAACGTGTCAGTTCGTTTAGAATGTCCGTACGTAACATATCGTGAATTTCATCGAAAAAGGTAATGACATCGTTGACACATTCTTCTTCTTCCTCTACAAGAGGTGTGTAAACGTACGACACCAACGAGCCACGCAACGAATGTTTACGATCAACAGAAAACGTCTGCATTGTTAGAATAACGATAAAAGCAAAATCAATTACTTGCTCACTTGAAGAACATTAGAATACTGATACAAAGTTAGAAAATAAGTAACATTTTATAAGCAGTGCGTGAAAGTTAGCCTGCGCGAGACTCGAAGGTGAACGCAGGCAGCGATCACCGCTCCACTTATACTATCTATGATGAGTGCGTGCGCAGCTATTTGTTCCCACTACTGTGCTTTATTTCATACCGACCAATTGACGACAGCAATCCCCACTACGATTGCGCGCGCAGCTACCACTGAGGAAGTGAAATGCAGCGCAACAAACCAACATTCTTGCTTCAGATATGGACGTGCACACATATTCTTTTGCAAGCCGATTAAAAAGCTTTTATAACATCCATCGTCGAGGTAACATTAAATTTTACGTACGTAAATTTCCGAATACGAACGTCAGATTTTTTGACCTAGCCAAAGCCGGGTTTATTTATGAAGGCGATGATGATGTTGTAAGATGCTGCAATTGTAAAATACGAATTATGGATTGGATGGCGGGTGATGATCCTGTCCAAGTCCATAAGGCGTCAATGCCTACATGTAGTTTCGTTCGTGAACACTTGTAGAAGTCGACGCACGCAAAAACGGCTCTTTTCAGAGCCAACATAAACTCATGTACAAACATACCCGTTTGGGTAGTACTAGTAGTACTCTGTGTTAGTACTATACTAGTACTAATAGTACTATATATATTACTATTACTAGTACTACTACTAAATGTGTGTACACAATTCAATGTCTGACTGATGGCGCCAATGACAAAAAAATAAAACAAAAGATTTCATAAAAATTATACCTATTAAATATCATGACAATTTCGAAGCTGTATCACTTGCATCACAGATCGATGACACAATGGATGTTTATCGATACGATGATGGGAAACATTTCACACTAACAAAACCGTTACGAAGCACGATACGTTCCAACTTGTGTTCTATGTATTTTGTGAAGAAAAAACGGTTTTGTGGTAACTACTGTACACGTTATAAGTTTGGTGTTGACAAATATCACGGACGTTGTTGGCGTCACATAAAGAAACGTAGCGGTTATCTGCCGCCGATCGTGCTGTTGATGATAATCTCTGATCGTATACACAACAAATCACGATGGCTTCATTTTATCGAAGAGTGTGATCGAAACAATGTACCGATTGAACTCGTGGTTTATGAAAAGAATATGTTCAAGTGTACAGTACGTCACGCGTGGAATTTTATTTCACGTTTCCGACCGATTCCTGAACTGTATCATGCCGTTCAACGTGTTCACGGTTTACATGATTCACACGGACAAATGAACTATGCGACTGTGTACACAGACATGCTCGCCTACGGAAGTTCAATCCCACACGCTTTGTGTTGCATTGTCATTACAGAGCGCACTATTCCGATACGTACAGCGATTGAAATATACAGAAGCGCGATTATGATAGCACCAAAGTGCGCAGTGGATCCTAGCTACAACGTAAGTTTTGACGTGCGCTGCCCGCCATCTTCGTTACCGACACTTGCGAGAGGGAAACAGTTCACATTGGTGAACAACAAGGCGCAGGGATTGTTTTCAGTAGCCTTTCTGAAGGACTCATTGCCTACACTCCGCAAGTATTGTGAATACTTCGGTCTGCAGTATTCACATGAAAAAGGGTACACAGTGAAAGATCGACGTTTATACGAACAGTGGCAACGATGTACAGGTGCTATGGCAGACGAGTTTTGGTTGTTGAACTCGTATCTTATACACCTGCATATGGAGTCGAGAAGTCATCGTCCGATCATAGAACTCAAAGCTAAACACATGTGCGAGCATCTACCCGTAAACGATAACGTCATGGTCGCGGAAATGCACGAGTATCGTGCCAACGTTATACGCAGCGTCATGTTCAAAGACATGAATTCCGTCAAGACCGTAAGAGCGTTGGACATGAAACAACACACGCTCATGAGATATTACATCGGTATGAGTCTCGTGCGTAATGGACGTATGAAAGTCAGTTTAGCGCATGTTTTAACGTACTTACGCAATCACAAGAAGAACGCGTTGTTTTTCCGTTCGGTCGAGATGATATAACTGGACGTGGAGTGGAAATCTTACTACAGTCACGCGATGGAAAGCAGACGTACCAGAACGGTACCGAGGAGAGTTACATTCAGCACTGAGTTAACGCTTTACCACGTTCCGACGTATTGTGAATCACGGTTCGTACGATATGAGAATGAAACGACAGGTGAAAAACATACAGCAGAGCGTTCGCAAGACTATTGCGAAGGAGTTGCACAGACCGGTAAGAAGGAATTTTCCGAGACGTGCGGTGGAGTTAAAGGGACTTCACGACTTGTACCAAGCGGACCTGGTAGAGATGATACCGCACGCGAAGGTGAAAAAGGGATTCAAGTACCTTATGACAATCATTAACGCGTTTAGCAAGTACGCGTACGCTGTTCCGTTGAAAACAAAAACGGGCGTAGAGGTCGCACGAGCTCTGGAACCGATTCTTCGTGCTAATAAAATGAAATATCTGCAGACAGACAACGGGAAAGAGTACTATAACAGTAGCGTACAAAAATTGCTGAGCAGATACGGTATCACACTCTATTCCACGTATAGTGAAAAAAAGGCCTCCATTGTGGAACGTTTTAACCGTACGTTGAAAACGCACATGTATCGTGCGTTCAGTGAACAAGGTCATTATCGTTGGTTGGATATGTTGCCGGAACTAGTCAACACGTACAACAACAGCGTGCACAGAACGATTGGAATGAAACCGTGTCAGGTGAAAGAATCCAACGAACGTACAGTGCTACAAAGGATTCGTGTGAACACAGCGAGGAGCATCGTTTATAAACGACCGAAATTCAAAGTAGGCGATCGTGTGCGTATAAGCAAACACAAAATGACATTCGCCAAAGGATACACACCAAATTGGACAAACGAGATATTTCTCGTTCATTCGGTGCGTACCGGCAGCGTACCCATTACCTATTCGCTAAAGGATCATACAGGAGAAGTGTTGAAAGGTGGTTTTTATGAACATGAAATCAGTAAATCGAACGTTGGTTACGTGTACTTGGTAGAAAAGATTGTACAACGTAAAGGCGATCGTGTGAAAGTCAGGTGGTTAGGAATCGATGGTAAACACGATTCGTGGATACACAAGAAGAACTTGCTATAACAACTATTCGACTCATGGAAATAGAACCAGTATGCATCGATGCGTTATGATGACAACATGCACGCTGTGTACAGTGCAAAAGACATTGTGTCACATCCTGGTTACGATGAGTACATCGTGAACACGACTGCAAACGACGTTGAACGCATGCGTAGGATCTTGACAGTGCACGAGTACTGGCAACGGGTTATCAATCGTGTGAAGAGATTCCGTCTTAACGAAATAGTACCAAGTGGTACCGGATTCGATCACTACAAAGAATGTGTTTGGTCGGATCCGAACTGTGAAACGGGTCCGGACACTTGTGTATGCAGTTACATATCTACCGACTGCTGCAATATAGTGCGACTATTAAATAGACTGTGCACGGAACGTCAACATGAAAATATTGCAACAAGCGCACAGATTAAAAATAAAGGACGTGGACTATTCGAAATTGTGCGGCGATAGTGGTGGGGGTGGTTGTGGCAGAAAAAAACGTAAACACGGACGTCTTCTGCCCGATACCGTTCGTTCGATCATCTGCGGACCTTCTGCGTGCGGGAAGACAAACGTCATGTTCAACCTGTTGTTCGATGTAAACGGATTAAGATTCGCGAACTTATACGTGTTTTCTAAATCACTATTTCAACCCAAATATCAGATGCTGGAGACCTTGATGACACAACTTTCCAACGAAGGAATGGGTTATCACGCCTACAACGATAACGAAGAGGTACCGCCTCCCGACGAGGTCGATCCTGATTCTATTATGGTGTTCGATGACGTGTCTTGTGAAAGACAACACAATATACGCAAGTATTTCTCTATGGGACGTCACAGCGGTGTGGACGCGTTTTACCTTTGTCAGACGTACAGTCAAGTGCCAAAACAGTTGGTTCGTGATAATGCCAATCTAATAGTATTGTTCAAACAGGACGATCGCAACTTGAAGCATGTGTATAACGATCATGTCAACACGGACATGAAATATGACACGTTTAAGAACATGTGCGCTGAAGCGTGGAAAGATCGTTATGGCTTTCTCGTTGTGGACAAGGATTCTTCTATCGACACCGGTAGGTACAGAGTCGGTTTCGATCGTTTCATAGTAGTCGCACCTAAAGATTAAACAAAAAAAAATTGTCAAAAGTTTAGCTAAATACACGTGTCCTGCTGTCAACGACTTTAGTTGTCGTACTACCGTTTATCGAGATGGATGACAAGAAAAAACGATTAGCACGTGATATCGACACGATCAGTGATGACATACGGAAGAAATACCGTGCGTTAAAACATGGTATTCGTGAAGAAGAAGCAACGTTATCCAAAAGTTACAAACCGATTCTGGAACCGTTACAAAATATTTCGCAAGCATTGCTTGAAAAGAAACGTAAAACAACAAATGAAAAGCCGATAAGAGTGAAAAAAATGAAACAAGAAGAAGAAGAGGAAGAAGAAGAAGAAGAGGATCCATTAGATGCAATTAGTAAGAGCGATGTAGGAACACCACTTCGTTCCCGAACGAAACCGTCTTTCCTGAAAACACCCGTGATAGCCGAAACATCAGGTGATGACGATGAGGACGATCCTAGTCAAAACATTGAAAAAATGTTAGACACACCGGAAGGAAGACGTGAAGCGCGTAGATATTTTCAGGACAAATACGACAGTGAATCGTTAGCGAACAAGTACATGCGTATGATCGTTTCGTCCGAACGCGATCGTCTGATGGACTATACGTACGGTGTAAGACATGAAAACGGAAAATGGATGATTGGTGATTCACAGTTCGAAATCGATAAGGACGATACGATTCTTATCAACGGTAAACGATACAAAGGTACACCTGGACTCTACGAACTTGTATTCATGAAGCATCCTAATGAAAATATTTACAAGGAATCAGATCTGAAAGCGTACAAAGATATACTGCGTAACACCAACGCGCATAAGCAGTATTACTTAGCGAACGCACAGGTGAACGCGAACAGAGGTGTAAAGTATAAACGAATAATATCGCAACTGTTTCCACCGAAACGTACAGGACAGGGGCATAATAATATTGATACATCGTATATGACGCTAACGAGAAAAAAAGACAAAATCGATTACGTGCACTGGGACGATCCGAACGAACTGGTGGACAGATTGCGACTGTTAATGGCATCACAACGTGTTGGAAACAGTGGGCACACGAACGAAATCGTCTCCATAGTGGAAGAACTACGTGAAGCAGACATAATCGTATAACAAGAGCGGTATATATCATCATCTGACATTAGCAGCAGCAGCAGCAGCATGGAATCGATCTTAAAGGACTCGTTAATGCCATGTGCTCCCTATTCGATTCTGAAAGCCGATAAAGTATAAATAATACTGTCGTACACGCACCGGGGGACATTCCACGTTTGGTTGTGACAACATGGATATCGTGCTACTGTTTATTATTGCGTGCACAAGTGCCGTCGTCGTCGCATCGTCCGTTAACGCTAACGATGTAGATTTCGCTATAGATTATTTGGTGCGATACGGATACGTGCCCGACGATAGTTTACGACTCACGGACAACACTACCATCGATATGGACGCCTACCTTCGCACGTTTCAAGTGAATTACAATTTAACCGTAAATGGAGAATTGAACAATGAAACGATGAATCTGATGCGTGCGCGGAGATGTGGTAACGAAGATTTCGTGTCGTACACCTTAAGAACGCCGTGGGCCAAGAAAGTCTGTCGTGGCGATTCTTTCACGGTAGCGTCAGCGCTATCGAAGCGTCGCGACAAGCGTTCGCTGTGTGGCAGAAACATTCGAATCTGGAATTCGAATATCGACCCAACGACATAAACGCAGACATGGTTATCGCTATGAAATATTTTAAACACAGGTGTCTGACTTCCAGGTGCACGATCTGCGGGTACGATTTGGACGGACGAGGAGGTATACTCGCTCACGCTTACTACCCGCCCGATTTACCGTATAACACTACTGAAATACATATGGACTACTACGAGTCGTGGAATTATACAAACGCAACCGAAATACCGGACGATCAGACCAGTTTTTTTCAGGTGCTAACGCACGAAATCGGACACGCGTTAGGACTGTCACATTCCCTCGAGAGGGATTCGATCATGTACCCGTTCTACGTACCACGCTCGGACGGACCGTTCGACCTGAGAGACGACGATATAAGAGGCATTCAACGCTTGTACGGGAAGCCGCCGCCGCCGCCCGCTACGACGACGACGACAACGTCAACGTCGACGACGACGTCAACGACGACGACGACACCGACAACGAACGAGACCGTGCGGACGACAACGAATTTATGTCGACTAAAGAACGTTAACCAATTTTTAATAATCAACAGACATCTGTATATCGTGCACGATAACTTTTTGTGGACATTGGATATCGAGTCGAAGCGAACGGGCGAGAGTCCGCTTCTGTTGACGGATTGGTTGACTTTCTTACCGCTGACGTTCACCAACGTTTCGGCGATGTACCGAGACCGCGGACCGAAGAAGTGGTGCTTTTCATAGACACCTATGTATACATGTTTGATATACACAGTCTGCAGCCAGTGAACGGGTATCCGCGTTCAATCACAACGCTCGGTGTTCGCACGATGACGAAAATAAACGCTGCAATACACACGTACACGGGTCGAACTCTTCTGTTGTACAACGATATGTATTACAGTGAGATAGACGAATGCACGTTCACGATCAAGAAACATGGTTATGTTAAAGATCGTTTTGTCGGCTTACCAGAAGCCGTTGATAGTGCGTTCCGATATATCGACGGAAAAATTTATTTCTTCAAAGACACACACGTATACGTGTACGATGAATTTCTAGATACGATTGTAAAAGGAAAACATAACGACGCACTATCCGTTGTCGGAATAAAATGCATAGACAGTACGATCGTATCAAAACTAATCGATTTATTACGTGAATACGTATAAATGCCGTGCACAACGAACGAGGCGCATCATTCACGAGATGAGTGTCGACAAGTTTGGCAGACACCAGAGCGCTGTCAGAGCGCGAAGAGAGACGCGACGCAGTCTGCGAGAGGATATTGGTATCACAATGACCGAGGACGGACACTTTGATGTAGCGGGAAAAAAATACATAATTTGGGCGAACCGCGCGATGATAGCGATGCCGTTTCACTGCGCTTTGTGCGTGACAATTGTCTGTTAGCTGGCGATCCGTCGACGGCGGCGCAAGGAATAGATGCGAAAGGTCGTAAGCTCGTCAACGTCGGCGCTCCTGTCGATCTCGGGGATGCTGTCAACAAGCAGTACGTAGACTACTCGTGCTTACGTTTCACACAATTGGTACCGAACAAGAAGAACGGTGCTGTCGTCGACGCACGAGACCATCGCATACAGTCTCTGAGGGAACCCATTCGTGCGAGAGACGCCGCGACCAAAATATACGTGGACTCGAAAATCATACCGAAGGATACGAACTCTAACCTAATGGTCGGCAATGTGCGGATAACACAGTTAGCTCCACCCATGAACAACAAGGATGCAGTGAATTTGGAATTTTTGAACCGACACACAATCACTGCGGTAAACGATGCTTATTTCAACGCACAAGGAAAAACCATTCTAAACGTTGGCGATGGTGGCGCACGGGCCACAGATGCAGTGAACGCGCGTCAATTGGAGGACGTGAAGCGGTACGCGAAGAGCGAAACGTACAAACTCGCAAAAGTGTTCCAACATCGTTGGGAGAAAGTGGTATCGTATATCTATAAATTGCATACACGCGCAGCGCGTACTTCACTTGGTGCCGAAGAGGCAGACTTACTACTTATGAACAAGACGGAGACGAGCGTGTTGATTAGTGATCTGGACAAATCCAACAACGAGCAAGATTGGAGATCTCTTTATCGAGAGCAAACGAAACAGTAGTCATGTATGAACTACGTAGCCGTGTTGATAAAAAAAAAGGGGGGCGTGGTCTTATCGGAAAAATAGTTAAAAGCGCGGTACCATTCGTCGCGAAGTCAGTACCTACACTGATCAATCGAGCGGTGGATGTATTACCGGTAGAACTACATCTGCCTGGCTACAGGTTCTGTGGACCAGGAACGAAACTAGAGGAGAGATTGAGTCGTGGTGATCGAGGAATCAACGAGTTGGACGAAGCCTGTCGCGAACACGATATCGCTTACAGCAAGTACAAGGACAACGAACGACGAGGTATAGCGGATCGTGTGCTAGCCGGTAAAGCGTGGGAACGAGTTAAAGCTTTGAATTCAGACATCAGTGAAAGAGCGTACGCAGCAGCCGTGGCAGCAGCAATGAAGGCGTAATCTGCGTTAGGCAGCGGGCTATGCTGTAGTGGTGGTGGTGGTGGTGTGCGTAAACGTCGACGTCGCACCAGACGACGCAAGCCGGTTCGACGCACGATAATCAGGAAGAGGAGGAGGACGACGACAACAGGGACAGGAAAACGACGAAGAAGGAGTGGCGGTAAAAAGGCTTCAGGACTCTATCTTCGACCGTACCGAAAAAACTAATCAAAATACCCGTGCGTGCATTGACCGATCATGATCTTTATGAGTACACGAAACGATTGCGTATACCCTATTTCAGAGGTGTGTACATGCGCGACGCACTTCCTAGTACATCACCGTGGGTGAACGAAAGTGCGATCGTGAATCTGGACGATGCTAGCGGACCGGGCACGCACTGGGTATGCTACAAGAAGCGAGGCGACAGAGTCTGGTACTTTGATGGATTCGGCAATCTACGTCCACCTGTCGAGCTAATGCGGTACTTTGGATCGAACGTGACCGACGTTCATTACAATTACATGCGAAAACAGCCGTCGGATACAGTCATCTGCGGACATTTATGTTTAGAGTTTTTGACATCGAACGATCAGTAAACTACAAGATGTCTTCGCTTACGGTCACCGTCACAGGAACGGATCCGAGCGCACTGGTTTGTGACTTTTTTCCACCGCTTGAATTGACGGACGGTGAATGGTATGCAGGACTGCTGGACTTTACCACGTACAACTCTATACCGAACGTGGAGAGTGGAAAAAACAATGTCTTTCCTGTACTAAAGGGAGCACGTAAAACGTTAGACCCTGTCAATATACCGACCGGTGTGTATGAAATCAGTGATATTAAAACGTACCTGAAAAAAGAACTAGCAGACCCGAAATTTTCTCTACGACCCAACAACAACACATTGAAATGTGAAATTTATTGTTCATATGATATCGATTTCGGATGTACAGAACACACGATCGGTACCATGTTGGGTTTTTCCAAGAGCCGCAAGTTAGAAGCGTATATATTACACACGTCGGATGCGCCTGTAAACATTAACAAAGTGAACGTTTTGGAGATAAGGTGTAACGCTGTTCAAGGTTCATACAAGGCGGGTCGAAACGAGCATATATTGCACTCGTTCTATCCAACAGTTGAGCCAGGATTCAAGATAGTCGAAACGCCTAGAAACGTCATTTATTTTCCGCTTAACGTACTACACTTGCGTAACGTTACAGTGTCCGTACACGATCAGGACGGTGATATTGTGAATTTTCAAGGGGAAGTCATCACTGCACGTATACATTTGAAACGTGTGTAGTAATCATGGGAATTTATTTCACCGAAACCTCCATGATGATGAAGAGCGGAGGTAGCGACGGCTTGCACTGCAAGATAAAAGAGGACAACACTTTTGGAAAAGGTATCAGTAGACGTTCGTCGTTGACACGATTAACAGCAACTAACCGACGCTACCTGATTTCACTAGGATTCAAACTCAAGAGAAACAAGTAACATGACGGACAGCGGTATAGTCTTATCGGTTGAACGTCGACCGTTCTTTGAAGACAACATCACACGTTATGAATATCATCCTCATGCACCGTACGCGTCGGCGTCACGATATGGAAATAATGATGAGATACGCATACCTATCCTGCAACAGGAAGTCTTCACTTTACCGATGGAAAGTTTCCTGTACGTTGAAGGCAAGTTGAGCAAAAAAACCACTGCCACTGGTAATGTGAACGTGAAAATGATAAACAATGCGATTGCGTTTCTCTTCGAAGAAATCCGTTACGAATTGGTCGGCGTGGAAGTAGATCGTACCAAGAGTGTTGGCATCACGTCCACTATTAAAACCATACTATCTGCCAGCAAGCAGGACATTGTTTCGATGCAAAATGCCGGTTGGGTTGCTCCTACAGCTGACGAGCTAACACCATCTGGTAAAAATAATGAATTCAACTTTTGCATACCGTTGAGGATGCTGATAAGATTTGCTGAAGATTTCACACATGTTATTTTAAACATGAAACAAGAACTGATACTATTACGCACTTCCACTGACGTTAACGCTCTGTTCTCGTCTACGGATGCGCCCGCTAACGCTGATATAGAACTAACAAAAATCTCTTGGATGATACCGTTCGTGTACGTGAACAATGAAGTACGGATACGATTATTGGATATCATACGCAAAGACCTACCACTATTCTTACCGTTTCGTAGTTGGGAACTGCAGGAGTACCCGGTTTTACCAACGACTGACAGACAGACTTGGACAGTGAAAACAACTACACAACTGGAGAAACCGCGGTACGTGATACTCACCTTCCAGACCAGCAGAAAGAATAATCTGAAAAAACATGCCGGCGAATTCGATCACTGCAATGTGACAAATGCGAGACTCTTTTTGAACGACAAATACTACCCGTACGATAACCTGAACCTGGATATCGATAACGGACGTTATGCATTGCTGTACGACATGTATACACGATTTCAAAAGTCATACTACCACAGAAGTCAACCCAACGTACTTCTAACGCCTACTGAGTTCATAGCAAAAGCACCGTTATTCGTCTTCGATTGTAGCAGACAGGATGAATCGCTCAAGTCTTCACCAGTCGACGTCAGATTGGAATTCGAGTCATCGAGCAATTTCCCCGCTCAGACCGCGGCCTACTGATTGATACTGCATGATTTGCTCAACGTGTACACTCCGTTATCCAACACAGTGCGCAGACATAATTAAACATTTACTATAAATTATTGTTTTTTTTTTGCTGTAAATATAATGTTGCTTTTTAGAATGTAATGTATGTGTTACATGTATGCGATTTTTATTTTAAAAAAAAATGTAATCAATTTTTATGTATTTGCTGTAAATAGAATGTAATGTATGACTTACATGTATGTAATTTTTTTTATTAAAAAAAAAATGTAATCATTTTTCATGTATTTTATTTTGTGGAGGGGGAAACGATTATCCTCTTCTTCCTATTTTTTTTTTTGCTCAGTGTTTCATCAACACGACTCGCGAGAGGACGCACAAGATGCTTTCACACGATTTCGACGATGATGATACCAAACCCAAGAACGACCGCTATTTCAAACAATGCGGTGAAGCGACAGCAAAAACAATCAAGTCCTTATCACCAGACGATAAAGAAGTGCAAGTCATCTTAATTCAAAAAATCACATCTCCGTACCCGCGTTACAGAAGCTTAGAAAATCGTTTAAAGAGTTTTAAAGAATGGCCTGTATCGTTAACGATAACACCTAAAGAATTATCAGAAGCGGGTTTCTTTTACACTGGATGCAACGATAGAGTGATTTGTTTTTGCTGTGGAGGCGGATTAAACAAATGGGAACGTGGAGAATATGCTTGGATGGAACATGCACGTCATTTCCCTGCGTGCTCTTACGTAATGTTAATGAAAGATAAAAATTTTATCATCAAGGCACTGGGTATCGTTACCGAATCGCAAGCACCAACAGCAATAGCGACAGCAGAGAAGGAACAACGCGTCGACACTATCAAGGAGAATATAAAAAACATAGAAGGAAGCTCTAATCGTGATACAATGTGCAAAGTCTGTTACGCACAAAACGTGGAAGTTGTACTTATTCCCTGTCGACATTTTATCACATGTGTGAATTGCGCCATAAACCTACATACTTGTCCTTAATGTAGAACCACATGCACCGCTTACATGAGAGCGTATTTCTAGTTCATTTTCACGCCTTAATTTAATCGATTAGTGAACACAAGGTTTGAAAATATATGCTGCCGTGGCAAAAGTGTTTAATCCGAGTCCACTAATATCGCATACCTCAGTGTTTGAACAGCACGCGTTGAAGACGGACGCATGGAGCTGTTATCTCCGTACCAGTACATACGCTGTAGTGAATTAAAGCACACAATACTATACCCTATAGACATTTTTGTATACAACATTTTGACCTGTAAATTTGTTGCACTGATCCGTGACGAAAATATAAGGTACAAAATAAACGTTCCGAAAAAATTCTTTACGAGCGTTTCACAACATACAACGTGTCTGTTCCGTAAGACGGACGGATCTGCAGCGTTCTTAGTAACACCAAACACATTATTTATAACGAAAAAAGGATGTGCGAGGATAATCTAGCAGTCATCCTTGACTTTCACTGTTTCATCGACAACGATGGAAACGAACTCGTTAAGGAACTATCCATTATGGATGTCACTGCATTTGCCAGCAGACATTGGATATTTTCACCTCCAGCAAACATGATTGTTTCGAATCATAAACATGCGAGGACAAACAGATGGTTAACAGAGCATTATCATGGACTAGCGTGGACGGACGGGGACACATCGTATGAACATCTTGTACTGATATTAGAAAAATATACATTTCCTTTTAAATTTGTGTTCGTAAAAGGATTGCAAAAAAAAAAATTTCTACAGAAGCGTATCGTACATTTTAATATTATAAATTTAGAAGATTTCGGTTGTCCTAAACTCGATCAATTACAATCAATACATGGAACAGTCTGTCTCGCGCACCACTTACTTCCAGAAATATGTACAAATACTAGAGTACACGCTTTACGCGAGTGGGTTGTATCAGATTTTAGAGTAATCAATATGTTTCTAATAAATTACTAATTGAAAACATTATTGTTTAGCGCTTACGTAAAACAAATTAACCTTTCTGACGATTACATCACTCTGTATAGTCATATAAAAAAAATTAGCTTCACCGACATGTTCTAACACGCATGACTGCTGTTAATTAAATCATTCTGTCTATTCATAAAAAAAATAACCGAGTCGTCTCCTCTTCCCCGCCTACCCATCGAGTCGTGAGAAGACAAGTCGTATCCTGTTCACACGGATAAAAATAAACGCTTACTGTACGATAAAAAAATTAGCTTCAGCAACATGTTCTAACACGCATGAGTGCTGTTAATTACATCATTCTGTCTATTCATAAAAAAAATAACCGACACGTCTCCTCTTCCCCGCCTACCCATCGAGTCGTGAGAAGACAAGTCGTATCCTGTTCACACGGTTAAAAATAAACGCTTACTGTACGTTATGTAGTTCCCCCTCTCTGGTTCCACCTCCACAACTACCTCCCTATTTATTCCGCTGTGCGCGAGCGTTATTCGTTCAGTCCTTGAGAGACGCGCGAGACAAATATAAAATTCTTTTTTTAAAATGGCATCATTCACTGAAAAATTTGCAACTATTAGCGCAATTGAATATAAAAAAATAAAAGAATTAATAATCGGTGTAAAATATCCGATAGAAGAAATGCAGAATATAGACGCGAAGTACGGGAAAGCCGTACTCGTCACTGTTCAAGATTATAAAGACCCTAAACTAAAATATCGCGTATATCTACCTAAAAGATACGCGAGCGTTTTCGAAGATGATGAATTAAAAGATTTAGTACCGTGTTCGCTGCATCTAATTTTTCGTGGAGAAAAGGATAGAGCGTACATAGTAGAAATTGTACAGTAAGACCGAATGGACATACTCACTTACCATGTATAATTTTCATTGTAAATACACATAATTGTCATTAGCTGCACGTACAATTATATATTAACATGTACTTAGTTGTATTTTAATTTATAATATATTTCATACACATATATTTCATTTAATTTAATTATATTTAATTATCAATGTATTTACTGTATATCTAGATAATAAAACAAGGCTTACATGGTGTACATTTTAGAGTAAGCCTGGATAGACATCTTCAAAATTAACAAATATATTTGTTCAAAATTGTCATTGCACACGTACACAAATAGTAAATATAATGTGCTTACACTTATTTATTTTAATGTAATTCAAAACAATTATTAAAACAATTACAAATAATAAATTATTATGCGTAATGAATTTATAAATTAAAATCTAATTTGCTTACACATAATATAAATGTATACAAATGTATTTATTAGTTTTACTTATTTGTAATTCATACACAATTGTCACACATGTTTACATATTAATTTTTGTCATTACTGTGTACGTCATCATATTTTAATTTGTAATTACTTTATTTAGATGAATATTGTACACAAATGTCATATTGTATATGTTTACATATTATGTATTTTGTACTTGTCACCACTGTTTACTATTACATAATATTTATTTTAAATTGTAATATATTTTTATTACTTGTATTTTAATTAAATAATATTGCTTTAACATTTTTATTCTATATTTATTTCACAAATCCTTGAAAGATTAACACTAATCATCACTCAATATACAAGCTAAAAGAAATGTTGCGCAATGTGCATTCATGTGTTATTACATATAACTAATTTAAAAAATCAATATTATTAAACAATAATTGCTTGATTAGAAATTACAAAAATTATTTTAAAATAAAACTTACCTTGTACGAGCTCTAGTTGAGAATTGCTTGATTATATTATATTTTAGAAATTAAAAAATTATTTAAAAATGAAACTTACCTTGTACGAGTTCTAGTTGAGTTACTGAATGTGAATCTCGTCGAACGAAAATTAAAAAAATTATTTAAAAAATGAAAATTATTTTAAAAAAAAAATGAAACTCACTCTGTACGACTGAATGTGAATCTTAACGAACGAAAATTAAAAAAATTATTAAAAAAATGAAAACTTATTTAAAAATGAAAAACTCACACTGTACGAGTTCTAGTCTCGTTGAACAATGTGATGATGTGAGCAATTCGTACAGCGTATATATACGCTATCTCAAGGATGAACGCGAAAGCAGCTGGTATCAACCAGAGCTGCTACACGTGCAGTCAAGGACAACCATTTAGCTTGGCTTTTCTGTTTCGACGACAAAAAAAACCTAGAGCTACTACACGTGCAGTCAAGGACAATCACTTAGCTTGGCTTGGCTTTCTGTTTCACACAATAATTTATGTACGGTCATCACTTCGTTCACACACACACACACACACGCACACACACATTAACAAATGCACAGACAGCTGGAGCCCAATTAAAATATTACATCACCACCGACTTGTGTTCTTCAAATTATGTACGGCTATTAAAGCCTCAGCTCTCACGCTTTGGTAATAGATGGCTAGACAATTACATCATCACCAGCATGTGTACATATGCTCAGATAGCCGAAGCCAATTATTATTCATTAGTTAGTCAACGGCTAGGGTTCTGTTATTAAACAAATGGATGTACGCACACACAAGCGCGCACAGACAGCTTGAGCCCAATTAATAATATTACATCACCAACGACTCGCGTTCTTCAAATTATGTACGACTAATAAAGCTTTCGTGCACACGCTTTGGTAACAGATGGGCACACAGATGGATTGATTACATCATCACCAGCATGTGTACATATTATGCTCAGATAGCCGAAGCCAATTCATTACAACTAGACATTCAATTATGCAATGCATATCATGTGTATTTTCTTACATGTACACAACACTACTCATTTTTTTTAAGTTCGTGCAATATAGATTACTATAGTAATAATTATTTATGCATAAAAATATATTTCATGAGTTGGCAACAATGGTGGCAGTGTAAACATATACAAAACCTGTACACTATAACACATGCACGAGACGACAACGTGGCCGGCACAAGTTGACAACGTCGACGGACAATGGTGGCAGTGTAAACATATACAAAACCCGTACACTATAACACATGCACGAGCCGACAACGTGGCCGGCACAAGTTGACAACGTCGACGCTTTTCCAACATGGCCGCCCTTCCGGAAAAAAAAAACATATACCCAAACCATACACTATAACACACCACGATCCGGCAACGTGGCCCAACCTTAACCAACACACACGCACAATCCGACAACATCACAGCTTTCCCAACATGGCCACCACACACGGCGGAGGCGTGGCTATGTTCGCCGTTCGCCCTTCGCCGTTGACGTCGTCGTTGACGTCGTCATCGTCGCTGGGCGGCGGCCTGGTCGTGGCTTGATCGTCGCCCGTCGTGGTGGGGTCGTCGTCCATTTTGTCGGCGAACGGCGGGCACGCCTCCGCCAATCAACGCACACGTAACCACGCAAAATGGACGACGACGACAACATGGCCGAACGCCGACAACATGGCCGACAACTTCGGTACGCCCATCGAGGTCACGTGGGACACACCACTACCCCCCCGGTCCATCATAACCTCTGCACATGACGACACGCTGCGCCGGAAGTCTACCCCCACCACATGGATTTTTGAATTTCGCGCCAAAAGGGGGGGCTGTGACGTCACTTCCGCGTTAGAACTCTCATTCTTACCCTACTCTCATAGCACTTATGAAAATGTAGAGTCTTTATTTACTTGGAAGTAAAGACTCGATTAGATCGAAATTCACGACTTTCACGCTACTGTGTCTCAATGATTGTCAAACCACAACTAAGGACATTTGCGAAAAACAGACTTGTCTACGACTGATGTAGTCAGTGGAATTAATGTATGCGGCTACATGACCCCATACTAGTAAGCTTTGGCTTCTAGTATACGGTGTTGTTTGATTGTATACGGTGCGGAACACAACGTTATTGTTTTGTAACCTCTGCTTTAACGTACCCTTATATACATGTGTGTGTGTGTGTGTATGTGTTTGCGCCTTATAATAGACTATCTTGTTTGTTTTAAAATGCACAACTGACATACAATATAAATAACTTAAACGCTAAAATCTATTAACCCAAATTATATATTTATAATAAACATGATTATACTACGGGCCCGCATTGTATATATTTGCTTCTGCGTCATACCTACTGTAGGATTCCATTTGATTGCTCACTTTATACATATCAACCCAAGAAAATCAACCCGCATACATTGTGTTTACTCATACATACAGCTCAGCTGGCTGGCACATATCCGTATTTTCATTTTCCTAATTAAAGTTGTACTTATCAATTTTTTTTATTCTCTCCGCAAATTTATTCGTCACAACAAAATGAGAAATCCTGAGATAATTACGAGGATAATTATTCATTAAGGATTCATAGGCAAAAGCTCTATTACATGCATAATAATAAATTTCAAACTGAAAGTTGCAGGCATCTGGAATATGTATATTATTCACACATCTTAATATAATATTAATAACAATATTAATCAATCCCCTTCAAACAGCAGTACACTTGAAACACATAACTACTACTGATACTTATGGAGTTTCATTCAGAGTACGAACTCCGTAAGGGAATAAAGTTTACAAGTTTGATGATGATGATGATGATGATGATGACGACGACGACGACGACGAAAAGGAAAGACAAAACGTTTGTGAACATTTGCAAATCAACGCAACAATTTTGTGTGCATTAAGTAGTGTACAAGGATTACAAAAATTATTTTTTTTTTTAAATTGTAAAAATTGAAACTGAAAACAATTATTAATTTTCAATAAATTTATACCGATGGATTTTTATTGCGCTATTATTTACTACATGCGAAAAGATTTTAAAATATAAAGTCCTTTTATTAGATTTATTGTCTACTGTAAATTAAAATTATTTCTGCTGACAATTAAAACACATTACATTAGTCTCGTCTATCTTTATTACTATGAGAGATATAATAATGTAGTGTTATCAAATATTATTTATTGTACGTATATGGTTATTAAACTGTATCATACGTCACAGATTAGCAACATTGCTACTGTGTAAACCATTAGTCTGTAAAACAGTTACAAACAAAGTTTCTGATTTACCAACTGTGAAAATGATATTTTGCATATCTCTTTATTATTTCATAACATCAAATATTTACTTTTCAAATGCAGCACTTACTAATCAAACGAGCGGACTAAAGGTAAGCTCATGATTATTGTCTGTACATAACGTGGATTAGATTGTTACAGTTTTTAGGCAGTCATATAATTTCCTTATAATCTCAGAATAAAATCCACAATTGCATGCTCTAATCGTAGAAGAATAAACTTTCAATTCTAAATTAAGACTGTTACTACGGTCATATAGCCATATAAAACTTGTCATTTCATAAATACCTCACATGTCATATGTAACAGCTAGAAAGTTAAAAAATTACTGTCTTACAGTAGACAGTCAGTTTATGAGCTAAATCTTCCCAGAGGAGAAATCATACCTTTTTGAGAATGGCTAATTTTGTCTGAAGTGTATTGCGTTGCCAAACATTTGGTAACGCCGTACACTGCAAACTTATGTTTTCCACTTTAGCAATACTCATTAACAATAAGCTAACTTGAAAGGGGAAAAAGAAGATATACGTCAAAATATGTAGAAGTAATAAGAGAAAGGAAGGAAAGGAATGAGAAAGTAATACATACAGATAGACGAAGAAGTGTAAAAAAAGTGGTTGAACGTGCCAAAATTGTTCTTAGTTGTAACAGGACCGTTTGTGTGTATGCCTCTGTCTCTGTCTGCCTGTTTGGAACATGTCTCGCCACTACTTACGGATTCACCAAGCGAGTCTCGTAAAAATTAGCATGTGTGTCCACAGTTTTACCTCACAGACCGTTATTGTTTCTAAGATTGAAGCACCCAAAAATTGCAGAATCATTGTGAAAAATCAAATTCAAGAGAATTCTGAACAAAATCTGAGATTAGTTTTCAGTTTGATAAAGTTAAACTTTTCATAGACCTGAACAAAAACGTAGATAATAAGGTTTGTAAAAATTTTGTGACTCCAAGACGAATATCACGTTAGACAGACTTTTAACAAAAAACTGTCTATATTATTAAGGATTTAATGCAAGAATTGAAAAAGTTACGAATAATGAAAAAATTGTAAACTTCCATGCTGCGTTACAGTATAGTGAGAATTGTTACGTAAATGTGAGGGCAGAGTTACATTGATAATTTTGAACTTTATGGGAAACACGAATTACAATTGGAGATGGATATTAAAACAAAAATGAGAAAATCCATATGAAGCATCAACATATGAGTTTAATTCAGAGTAAACCGCTTATAAATATAATATGTTTTCGTGTACCTTATGTCTGTGTTCCTACTCGACCATGAAGCGTGTTTTCAGTGTACAATCGCAGGTACATTTATATCAGTCACCAATGTTCTTGATTAAATCTGAAATTAGCACATGTTTTCACCATTGACGGAAACGCACCTTTTGAAAGATGTCCGTTAGACTATGTTATTCTGTAATGTCGATCAATAGAGTGATGATAAATATTCAGCGATGTTATTGATTAAATTCTGTAAGTTTTCTGTTGTTGCTGCTAGTAGAACAGTATTATTGGAATATCCCAAGTCATTTGCTTTTATGCCTTTTACCGAAGTTTAGGCCCGCTACTGCCTTGTTCGTTACCACGACTCAATCATGTTTAAAGAAGGTGAGCGACAGAACTCACCGTCCGAGTACACTTCATTTTATTTCAGTTTACGGAGCGCATTCTGTTCAATGTCATGTAGCTTCTTGTAAACTATAAAAGTCTGAGATAATAGTCCGATTACGGTTGTCCGGATTTTTTCCTTAAATACCGTCATGAGAGGTCATGTCGCACCTTACCAAAAGCTTTATCATAGTCCCTGTAGCATATCTAGGCAAGTCGGTTCACGTTGAGGAAAGATTCTAATATACAGTTCAATGGCAAGTAAACTGTTCCTTGTAACAAGGGCGTTCTGAACCTTGTTTTGCCTTTCGTTTTTGAAAAATTCGTTTTATCCATAATATTAACTAGTCGTTCATCAGGTTTGCACAATATTTTCTGTCTACGTCTTTGTAAACTCGTGACACACGACAAATACAAAACGTCACCAAAGCGATGTTTGCTGAGGATACTGTCATTTTTGCAGCAGATAAGGATGTGAGAAAACTATGGTTAATGTACAGAATGTTGGTGACCATATTACCTGTTTACAAAACGTTTGGAGAGTAAAATTAGTTATGCAGAAATCAGAACATGTAAACTGTGCAATCTAAAATTAAGGGTATAGCTGCCAGTGACTGTTAATTGTAGTGTAGTTTGTTTTGGAAACTGAAATCAATCTCGGGGGTGACTGTTGGCACTACGTGAGGCAGAAATAGTAAGGGTACAATCAATTAATTTGACTTTTGCCAGTACACATTTCAATTGGCAATACATAAGTTCAGTTATCAGTACTCAATAAATTAATCATTTACAAGACAAAACGCAAACCTAGCTGGACATAAGACATTCTTCAAAACAACTTTAAACTGGGGGAAGCGATATAATTTGGAAGGTAATATTCAAATAATTTCCTGCAAGCTGAATATATTAATTCTAAAATATGATAATCATTGTTACAGAACCCGTTAAATTTGAGGATTGTGGTACCTTAAATATTTTACATGAATTTATAAAATGCCTATACACATACTTGCATGCATTTATTTAAATTTATTTATTTTAAACAGATGTTTCATTTATATATTAACATATTTTTTGATAACATTGGTAAACTGTATTCTTGTATTGGTATTCTAATTCTGTTTTATTTGAAGGTTGTACTAAATCGCTTACTCTTAGAAAGTAAAACTGAATGTAAGTCGTTGCATTTAATGTTCAGAAATGGCAGTATTTAGTGGTTATAGGCTAGCTGGCAATTTTAATTAGCATTCAATTAAAAAAATGATTGTATTAAATGGAATAAATTTAAATAATTATTTATTATTTCTGCTGTAAAATGCTTAAAGATCTAGCGGAACCAAAGATTACAGAAGTGATTGAATTGTTATGTTCCATTGCTGCTTGTATCCAATGTCCTTCGTTCCTTAAATATAGTCTGAATTCCTTTTTCTCCAGATGATAGGTAGTCTTCCTCTTTTCCTTTCTCCTGGTGCGCTGCGTTCCATAACTCTCATTGGCAATCTTTCCTGTGACAGTCTTTTATGAGTCTATGCCACAGAAATTTTATTGTTTCGATAAAGTCAGCAATTAGATTTTTCACATTCATTATTTCTGTAATGACTTGATTTCTAATTTTCTCATGTCTAGATGCTCTTGTCAAATGTCTCCAAAAGTCCATCTTTGCTGTTAATAATTTTGTTCTTGTGTGTTTATTAGTAGTCCAAACTTATGAGCCGTAAGTCATGATATTAGTAACAATGGTTTTAAATATTTTTGTTTTAGTTTCTGTTGTAATTTGCTTATCCCACATGATTCCATTTAAAGTAGACATAGCCATCATTTTCAAATTATTTCTAGATTACATTTTATTGTATTTCTTTCAACTGGTCGTAATTTTTACTTTGTACCTAAATACTTTTATTCCTCTGTACATTAAATATTCCCCATCACTGGTGTAAAAATTTTGTTACGTGAAAACCTGGTGACAATTAATTTCCTATTTTTATTCTCTATATTGAATTGCAATAGAAATTTTGTATAGCTTTTGTGTTAATGGGTTTGATAGTAGCTGATTGTAAAACTGTCCACAGATTGGCTAACGGTTCATTGTCATAGGCTTTTCAATGTCAATAAACCTAAATGGAGAGGTTGTGATCGAATTGGTTTCTTTTCAATTATTTGCTGTAAGGAGAAAATATGATCTATAGTTTATGTACATACTCTAAACTCTACCGAACAGTTATGTCGTCTATAATTGCCTTCAGCTTTAATGTGTCCGATGTCATGTATATTTGTGTATTTTTTGTGCTGAAATTTCTTTATCTATATAAAATTCTTAAGGAATGTTGTTCACAAATATCGATCAATCTGTTTCCATTGTGATTTATATCATCTTCTCCAAAAGGACCATTTGTTTACCAGTTCTACCTTAACACCTAGAGGTATGGTAACTTCTCTTGTGTTTCCACTTTCCTCTATTATCACTGAGATTTGAGTTTACTGATAAAGACATTTTTTGTATGCAATATTTAATTTTTTTTTGTATGCACGCATGTTAATATGTTAATATTACTAACATTTCCTTAACTTTGTATTATATAATTTACTAAAAATCTATTATGCAGATATAAAAGACTTATTTCTATGTTTTGTTACAGGTGGCAACGAAAAGGATATGCGTGTTACCTAATCCAGAATTTAAAGATATTTTACTGTCGCACTGTTTCGTTGACAAATCACTTCTCATAAAGGATTTCTTGTATGGAATAAATAAGATATTTCGTGTTATTCGTATAACTGCACCGAGCGGTTTCGGGAAAACAATGAATTTAAAAATGCTGAAGGCTTTCCTGCAGCCAGAAAACGGCCTGATATCTTCCAGCCAAACAAAGGGTTGCAGTTTATTTATAAAACACAATCTAAATATTTTTAAGTGGAATAGTACAATTTTTTCTATCCACTGCGGGAAATATCCCGTAATTTTTATTAACTTTAAGAAGATAACAGGGAATAGTTTTAATGATGTTCTAGATACGTTCAGAGAGGTAATACGTGATTCATTTTTAGAACACGGGTACCTACTAAATAGCACTCGACTGGACGGTAATGAGAAGTACAAAATTTCGTTATATACTGACAAAATTTTCTACAAAAACTTTTCTGAATTACAATTACTGGTAGCTTTAGGATATTTATCAGAAAAGTTGTATTTGCACTTTACTAAGAAAGTAATCGTTTTAATTGACGACTTTGATGCTCCGGTTTGGAAATTATTGTCAACTAATTTTCCAATACCGGACGTATACAAAACAATTTACTTTATCCAGAACTTTATGTTATTTTTGTTGGAAAATAATAAATACGTTCAAAGTGGTTTTATTAACGATAATATGCGTCTGTCAAGTTTATTATTACGACAGCGTAATGGTATTACTAAACTTCCCTTTCTGGGAGTTCATCCATATGTCAAGTATTATGGCCTGACAGAGGAAGAGGTGAGAAAAAAATTATTATACTTCAAAATACTGCACAAGTACCGAGACGTAAAGGCTTATTACAATGGTTACCGCACCGCCGGATACTTTATGTACAGCACCTGGTCGGTTTTGAACTACCTGCAGTCTGAAGATATGAAAGACTATTGGATAGCCCCGGACGGCTTACATAATTTAAGTAGTGTATTTTTACACACACAAGTGCGGAAATTAGTTTCACAACTTCTGCATGGGAAAACAATCGAAATGCATGATATGGAGGAAGTATCGTTTCGTGATATAAAGATTATAAGAGATATAATGACAAGCACTAGGGACTTTAACTATGCAGAAGTTGAACGTTTCCTTCTGTTTTTAAGTGATAACGGTTATTGTAACGTTTGTCGTCCTTTACATGATTATCAAATTTTATTAAATATTCCAAACAAGCAAATGCAACAGCATCTTTCTAAACAGTGGTTTTCAAATTGCAGTTTATAAATAAATACAATGCTGTTTTTTTTTTAAATTAATGTGTATTGTAAATTTTCAAATGTGTTAATGTTCAAATGTAATAAATCATTGCAAAAGAAAAACAGACACATTCAATCCTTCAAAATTTGAAAAATTAATTTGTAAAAGATTACAAATGCCAGACAATGAGATAAAATTTACAAATTTTAAACATTATTATTATTATAACTTTTTTTTTTAATTGGTACGGTTGTCTAATGATAAAGGTATAATTATTGTTAAGAACTATGATGTTACTGCCGTTGGTAATCAGAAGAAGAAGCAGGAAATTGTTAATATGATCTATAAGACTTAGTGTACTAGAACGAACGTGGAATATTATGATGGGTAGTTTGAGACTCACCGGTAAGGATTGAATTACAATATTCAAAATCTGGTTTCCTCAGGTACATTTTAGGTTTTTTATATCTAATCATAACACTAATTTCCAATGATTTTGTACACGGTGAAACGCTTATCCCATTACTTCAGTCTGCCATGGTAGACCCTGTATTCCACACACACACACACACACACACACACACACACACACACACACACACACACACACACACACACACACACACACACAAACTTCCCATTTTCCTTTTTTCTCTCTGCTTAAAATACTTACTAGAATAAAGTGTATTAATAACTTACATATCATTTTGTGACGTTTCAACTCTGTCGTCTGATAGTACGAGTATTGTTCAATAGAAACACGTTAGATCTGCGGAGCCGTGACTTCGTCTCCATGGCAAAGGAATTTATTAGGTTATATTACCTGTTTAAATACTAGTGACGCATCTGTCAACAACATTCGCAGTTTGATCTTTTCCAAGCGTTGAGACGGGTTTGCAAATTGGCATCTATGGTAGAAAATCCGTCCAAAAGTAATATGCTTGCCGTTATGGTGACTATAGTTATTTTCATACGGCAGTGGTTGAATGGTCCAATAAATTTCGACAAGGAAGAGAATGCACTTAAGATTTGGTCCGTCCCGGACCTGCACGTGTTGCAGCATAAAATTAAAATATGAGACAGCTGGAAGCTGTTGAAGCGTAAATAGGCGCATCAAAGTTAACGAACTTAACCGTTGAGCATCAGCGTTGGAACTGTTCATTTCTTCATTCGTAGTCTTGACTATCACAAAGTTGCTCCTCACTTGATTCCACGACTGCTTACTAATGAGGAGAAATATTTTCGTTCGGTCTTATCATTACACAGCTTATGATGCGCTATCAACAACAAGCTAATGCCTTTCTACACTAAATAGTTGCCGGTGATGTGTCTTGGTGTTATCACTTTCCCAATAAAATGTGTCCTTCCTTTTTGTTAGCTTTCCCCTTTATTTCATGTAGAAGATTTTTTGCATATGTTGTTGTGGGGCACCTTAGTTCGATTCTCTTTAGTGTGCCTATGCCGTCCTCTCTCATTATGAGCGTTTTGTCAACATTAAGATTTTCCGTATAGATTTTATACATTGTCTTGTTTTCCAAAAAATAACCTTAAGTCTGTCCGGGTGATCTCGTTTCTCTATCCGTGAAATGCGTCGAGAGCCTTGAAAAGGACTATTTACAATCGAGCACATTACAACACAGACCACTTATTGGTGATGTTGCAATTATTCGTCTTCTGTCGAATGCAACAATACGCGAATTGTACCTTGCCCGACGCCCTGACGTCACGCCCTCCCCTTTACCAACCCTATCGCTTGCTTTGTAAAATCTCGTCAGTCTCCCATCAAACGCTGTGAGCTGAGCGGCTCGTCGCCCGACTTTCGTCAAGTTTGGGAGCCTCAATAACCAAGGTAACTATGATTGTTTTTTGAGCTATCGTAAATCAATGCTAGTAGCTAATAATTTTGTGTATTACGTTCGTAACAAAAAAAGAAAACTTGTAATAGATGTAAAATGATTGTTATCCGTAACCAACCAAGATGTATCTTGTCTGTAATGGTCAGCCTCGCCTAAATTTAAATATCAGTCAGTCAACTTGATGAAAAGACCTAAGATATGTAAGGTTGAGTGTCTGTACTCGTTATATATGTAATTTAAAGTCATAACCTTGTAATGCTAATTTGTAATATTGTAAATTGTAACACGCACTGTATGAATTCATGCGTGCGTGTTAATCGAACGATGTGGGTGTAAAAGTGTACTAAAACATGTGAAAACTTTCAGTTTAAAACTTGGTTCAACGTTCCGGACAGAAGACACGAGAACACGAACTTCGTACAGTTTTACACGATCTTCCAGCACAGACATAGCAGTGGTTCAGACCAGGTACGGAGGAACACGCGGCCGTAGCGACCAGATACAGCAGGTCGCAAAAAGGATTTATCTGGATTGCCAAGTAACATTTTTACCTAATAACTTACGGTGCTAGTTGCTGCATAATCACGAAGCAAAAGCGAGACAAACTAGTTACTCGTCATAAGTGTAAGAAACAATTTTATAAACTTTTGCGAGAGATAACAGTGTCAGAAATTTATAAATAGATCACAGCGCGTACGCTGTACACCATTTTGTAAACTAGCATCGATTTATGCGACACCCCCATATTTAGCATTTAACATTTTTTATATTCAGTTTAAAAAAAAAATTATCTCAGTACTGACCGTTCCTGACTGGCACGTAATTAAGTAAATTTTAGTGGCTCGTAACGTTTTTGAAATAAACGGGTCGCATCCGACTCAGCTCACAGATTGATGCTTTCAACAATTTCTTTTACTCGCACCCCCTCCTTTTATATAATGATGTTAATTATAGAAACGCTTGAGAAATAAGTTGTAACACAGGAAAGGTGTCTTAAGCATTTTGATGTACTTAGATATTAAATTATGTTATTTGTGTGTATGCTGAACACTTCCGGAGCCTAGCAGCGGGAAGTGCTACCGCAGCAGAAGTGGTAGCCGGAGGGTGATTATTTTGGGTTTTCCTTGGTCCATGGGTTACTAGGCATTTAATTCAATTTAATGGGTTATAAGCCATAGTTATCAAGAGTAATTTTGTTGATCTTGTGTGTGTTGAAATTTTGTATTGTTTGTATTGCACGGTATTGGTCGCGTGAAGTTTTGTATTGTATAGGATTATGTATTTTAAATGTTATGTGCGTAGTTAACAATTTTGTCACGAGTAGATCTTTGCTGGAAGTTGTTGTAAAATCAGATTGTTCAAATTATTCGCTCGGGAGTAGAAAACCGCTACCGCTAGTTGAACTTTGTCTGCCAGATAAAGCTAACCTGTGCACGTCTTATCTACATTCCGTCAAACAGGTGCCCCCTTATCGTTGCACATTGTATGTTTTGGTTTTGCTATCGGTCGTAATATGGCCTTACTCAGAGACATTGATCAGCTGCAAAAGCACGATTTATTATTTGAACTAAGGGCTCGTGGTGTCGTAAAAAACGGGACGGTAGGGGAACTGCGGAAATGCCTACGTAATGTAATGCATGAAGGGAAGACCTCCGACACTAAATACCTCGAGGGGTTGGACATTTCGAACGAGTGCAGAGAATGCGACTTGATTTCGGATATATTGGATGTCGACCTTTCAATCATCGGCGAGTCCCAGTGCCGAACCGACCATCAACGGCTTACAACCAGGTGTCGGGTTTTTGAGGGCCGGTTAAAGTTGTTAGAGTCTTGGGCGGAATCGTCGGGTGATGTAAACTCCGGGAAACATATAATCTCTATAGGCGAAAAGGTTAAAAGGGTTTTAGCGGACAGCGAGACTTGCCCCGTTGCGGAAAACGAGGTGAGCCCGCAAGAGTCAGCCCCGCCGGGTAGCAGTCGTTCTGACGCTGGACCGCTTATTCAATTTGAAGATAAGGCGGCCCCATTAGGGAGCGCCGTTCCCGGACTCGAGCGGAACCCTTTCGTGAGCGAAGCTAACACCTACTCTTCGCGGTTGCCTACCAGCTGTTGTTACAGCAAGTTGCCTCACCCCGCCGAAAAAATAGTCCGCGGTCCCCTAAAGCAGACGGTTTATGTGTGGAAACTCTGCTAGAGTTTTTTAAAATAGCTATGAGCCTGAAAAGGTGCTTTCCGGTTTCGGAGGCCGGGTTTCTGGCGTTGCTTATGCCTTATTGTAACGGAGCTTTGGGCGATCGACTTGCCAAGTACCTGGCGGCCGATGACTTTGACCGTTTTCACCAGGAAGCCCTGGAATATTTCATTCCCGATCGGTTGTTTTCGTCCTTAAAGCAGAAGCTGTTTTTAAGAGCCCAAGAGGGCGGAGAACCTTTGTCGACTTATATCTCCGAAATAAAAGAGGCGGCCCAGGTGCTGCGACTACCCGTGACTGAGAGGGAAGTAGTTGATAACATCGTTTCGGGGATATCCGCCCAAACGAGAACCTGTTTCGTGTTCTGCAGCCGCCCGTCCACGTTTGCCGATCTAGACAAGATCTGCGTAGAGGTGGCGAATTTCCAATTCACCGATCGGACTACCGCGTATAGAGGCCCTGCTGCCCCCCCCCCCCCAGCTAATGCCGGACCGCGCGAGGACCGGAGGCGGTGTTACCATTGTAAGGAAGAAGGGCACGTAAGACGTTACTGTCCCCGTCTGAAGGCCACGAATACAAAAAACGCGTACTGAGAGACAGTACGGTCAGCAACTGTTTCTCAACCTTCTGTCCTAAGCCTGACCTGACTGGCCGTGACCGCGTTCCCTTCGGGACTGTTTTCACCCCGATTTGTTACCTGTGCAAAAAAAAACTATATCTGGCGGTGTCGTTCGTTTGTCAGCAAGACGTCCAAAAGGAATCCCCGAAAACGTCGTCGCAAGACCAACGGAAGAATGAGCCGAATGTTGACTCAAAGAGTCACTTCGCACGACTTATATAAAGAACATCTGGGGTCCGGAAAAATCTTAGCGAGTTTGTTTAAGAAAAAACTGTTTTCGCCCCAAGTGGACGTAGTTTTTAATGATAGAACCGTGAAAGGTCTGATTGATTCCGGGTCGGTACGTACAATTATGTCGCGTCGGCTGTTCGAGAGCATTGGAGACACCCGAAGCGTCTTGAAGTGGACTAACAGTGCCGTAGTATGCAGGCGTGAGTGCAACGGCAATTTTAAGATCAATTTGGAAGCCTTGTGCCGGGTAAAAATCGACGCGTTTACCTGGAATTTCCCTATATTGGTCGCCGACGGCCAGCCTTGCGATCTCATACTCGGCGCGGATTTCATCCACCACACCCGTTTGGTGCTGGATATTCACCAGGGCGTAATATATTTTAAATTTTGCCCGAAGAATCTTATTTCTCTGTGCGACCGCCAAAACAATTCGGAAGGCTGTAGCTCTAACCTTTTAGTAAAAGAGTCCTTTGAGGTCGGGCACCTCGATAGTGAGAAGGCCGACGAAGTACTTCGGGTGTGTCGCCGTCATAAAAACGTTTTTACCGGGGAGCTGGGCCGGACGGACAGGTTGACGTACGATATAACCTTGTTGGATAACCGGCCGGTCAAGGCCCATCCCTACCAGCTTGCCCCTCCCAAAATGAAAGCCATGCGTGAGATTACGGACCAGTTGGTTAAAGAGGCCGTGATCAGGCCGAGCGTATCATCTTATGCGAGTCCTGCGTTTTTGGTCTGCCGGCCGGATAAAAAACCCAGGTTGGTAATCGATTATCGTAAGCTAAATAAAAATATTGAAATTGAAGCGCAGCCGCTAAAGAACATCCATACCTGTTTCCAGTGGTTTTCCGGCGCGAGGTATTTCAGCGTCTTGGATCTCTCTGACGCGTATTTCCAGATCCCACTCTCCGAAAAATCGATGCCCATTACGGCTTTCGTCGTTCCATACGGGTTGTATGAGTTTTGTCGGGTCCCCTTTGGGTTGAGTACCGGCGCGCAGGTGCTTACTAGGTTGTTGGACACGGTCTTGTCTGATATAAAGTACAGGTTCGTGTTCAACTATCTTGATGACATTATTATACATTCCAAATCGTGGGAGGCCCACGTCCGCCATGTGGACGAAGTGCTCACGAGGCTGGGAAAAACCAAGCTCACGGTTAACCCCGAGAAGGTACGTTTTGGAGTCAAGCAGGTAAGCTTTTTGGGACACCTTGTGTCCGAGCAGGGCGTCTGCGTGGATCCGAATCGGACCCGCGCCATTCGGGAGTTCCCGCGTCCCAAGGACGCCAAGGGCGTAGCTCGTTTCATCGGGATGGTGAATTATTTCTTTAAGTTCATCCCTAAATTTTCGGAAATTGCGGCACCCTTGAACCGGTTGAGAAGAAAAGGCGAAAAGTTCCTTTGGGGAACCGAACATAAGGACGCCTTTGTGGCCTTAAAAGAAGCCGTTACTTAGCCCCCCGTCCTGCGCATGGCAGACTTTGACAAGACATTTATCCTCCAAACCGACGCAAGCTCTTGTGCCCTCGGCGCCGTGCTGTTGCAGGAGATCGAGGGGGTGCGTCAGCCTATCGCGTACGCCTCCCGCGTGCTTACTCCACAAGAAAGGAGAGCGTCGTCCGCTTACGAGTCCGAATGTTTGGCGGTTATATTTGGGGTGGAGAAGTTCCGGCAGTACTTGGAGCACCGAGAGTTCGTATTGGAGACTGATAATCAGGCGCTCTCATGGCTGCTTTCACATCCGCGCCAGTTAGGCAAGTTGGGGCTCTGGATTGCCAGACTCACTTCGCTGAAGTTCGAGGTGCGCCACATCATGGGCACGCAGAATCCCGTAGCCGACGCCTTGTCTGGAATGTTTAACGTGGAAGGCGATGAGGATACGCCGGCACTGTGTGCTGGCGTCCTATCCAACTTTCCTTTAAGTTTTTCCTACCTGCATCAGCTGCAGCGCGAGGATGACGATGTAGCGAAAATAATAGAGGACGTTGAGTCAGGATCGAGCAAGGACAAATACTGTCTGTCGAAGGGGGTTTTATGTACGACAGATAGAACGGGTAAGCCTCGTAAGGTTTACTTACCGAAGGCGGTAAGGGATATGGTTTTTAAGTATTTCCATAACTCCCTCATGCAAGGGCAGTTGGTCTTTTTTTTAAACGAAAACTAAAATCTGCAACCAGTTCTTCTGGCCCGGTTGTCATAGGGATGTGAAGCGAATGGTCCAGCGTTGCGACGTATGCCAAATGAGCAAGCCCGCCCGAAACACAAAAATAGGTTTTCTGTCATCCTCAGTGCCGAACAGACCTATGGAAAAATTCATATTGATTACGTCGGCAAGTTGCCCCGGAGTAAAAAGGGAAATCGATTTATCCTGGTAGCTGTGGACTCGTTTTCGAAGTTTTGTTGGTTGTGTCCTGTGCGCGATTCCACTTCGGCGGCTACCGTGCAGGCGTTGAACACGTATGATTTTCAGAATTTTGGCTTTCCTAAATAAATAATCTCGGATAACGCTACCTGTTTCAGCTCTCATGTGTTTCGCAAATTTTATTTTTCCCATGGCATTAGACACTGTACCTTATCCCCTTAACACCCTCAACCCTCGCTGGCGGAACGCTGCAATCGCAACCTGAAAGCTTCCCTTATAGCTTTCCATTCGGGGAAGCAGTCCTCTTGGGATGAGTCCCTGCCCTGGCTGCAAATAGCTTATAACTCTGCAGAGCATGAATCCACTGGAAGAAGCCCGTTTGAGGTAATGTTTAAATTCGCTCCGTCCACTCCCCTGACCTGCGCGTGGGATATTCAGAGCCTTTTGCCCGAGGCAGCGGAAGATACTCAGATAGTGTGGCAGTCGGTTAAGTCCCACTTAATGAAAGCTCACCGCCGTGCTACTAACGCGTACAATAAGGATCGTCAGGCTTGTCATTTTAAAATAGGCGATTTGGTGTGGTGCAAGACCCATCCTTTTAGTTCGGGGGCGAACAAACTTACAGCTAAGATGATGCCCCGATGGTCGGGTCCCTTCCGTATTATCGATTTCCTAACTCCGGTGACCGTGAATTTGGGACACCCGGAGACCTTGTCTCACGTAAAAAAGGTCATGTTAGTTCCTTGAAACCCGCGTTTCATGAAGATGGCTACCATGCCCCGGACGCCGCCGTGTCGGCATAGTAAGGATTTTCCCTTGCGCATTCAGAAACTAAATTGCCATATCGCCTTCACTCCCCTTGCTGTGTGAGCGACCGGAGACTGATCACCTCCTTGTCGTTCGCTTCCGGTGTCGAAGCGTTGTTGTGTACAGGCGGCGCTTCTAAGGAGACTGAAGGCGTCTCACGAAATTGTCCTTAGTTAGCGGCAAACGCCGTATAGAGTAATTGGAATGATCCAAGTTGGTGTACTGTATGTAATGTGTAGGGTTTATCGAAGTCGATTTCATTTGATAGTGTCCTGAATTTTCCCCGTGCGCGGGAGACCTTTTGCCGAGACTCTAATCCACGGGATGTTGGTTTAGGGGATACCCATTTATGAAGTGCTTGTCCGAGATACCTCCGATTAACAATTGTTTACGCCTTGTTGTTGTTGTTCTGTTTATTGTTGTCGTTTAGTATTTATTGGAGAATGTGTTGGTTTGTATTATTGTTGTTAACGTGATAGTGTTAAGGGGTTATATTTTCTTGTTGGTCACGGAGTTATTGGATGGTTCATGTCCTTATGGAAGTGTTGATGGTTAATTGATTTTGCGGGTGATATCTTAATTTTACGAGAAACCTTGCGTGGTCTCTTTTGGGGTGCTTTTGGCCAGTTAAACCTTGGACAACCGCCGTTACTCCACTCGACGGTTGCCTTTCGGAGGGGAGGGAGTCTGTTGCAATTATTCGTCTTCTGTCGAATGCAAGAATACGCGAATTGTACCTTGCCCGACACCCTGACGTCACGGCCCCCCCTTTACCAACCCTATCGCTTGCTTCGTAAAATCTCGTCAGTCTCCCATCAAACGCTGTGAGCTGAGCGGCCCGTCGCCGGACTTTCGTCAAGTTTGGAAGCCTCAATAACCAAGGTAACTATGATTGTTTTTTGAGCTATCGTAAATCAATGCTAGTAGCTAATAATTTTGTGTATTACGTTTGTAACAAAAAAAGAAAACTTGTAATAGACGTAAAAGATTGTTATCCGTAACCAACCAAGATGTATCTTGTCTGTAATGGTCCGCCTCGCCTAAATTTAAATTTCAGTCAGTCAACTTGATGAAAAGACCTAAGATATGTAAGGTTGAGTGTCAGTAATCGTTATATGTGTAATTTAAAGTCATAACGTTGTAATGCTAATTTGTAATATTGTAAATTGTAACACGCACTGTATGAGTTCATGTGTGCGTGTTAATCGAACGATGTGGGTATAAAAGTGTACTAAAACATGTGAAAACTTTCAGTTTAAAACTTGGTTTAACGTTCCGGACAGAAGACACGAGAACACGAACTTCGTACAGTTCTACACGATCTTCCAGCACACACATAGCAGTGGTTCAGACCAGGTACGGAGGAACACGCGGCCGTAGCGACCAGATACAGCAGGTCGCAAAAAGGATTTATCTGGATTGCCAAGTAACATTTTTACCTAATAACTTACGGTGCTAGTTGCTGCATAATCACGAAGCAAAAGCGAGACAAACTAGTTACTCGTCATAAGTGTAAGAAACAATTTTATAAACTTTTGCGAGAGATAACAGTGTCAGAAATTTATAAATAGATCACAGCGCGTACGCTGTACACCATTTTGTAAACTAGCATCGATTTATGCGACACCCCCATATTTAGCATTTAACATTTTTTATATTCAGTTTAAAAAAAAAAATTATCTCAGTACTGACCGTTCCTGACTGGCACGTAATTAAGTAAATTTTAGAGGCTCGTAACGTTTTTGAAATAAACGGGTCGCACCCGACTCAGCTCACAGATTGATGCTTTCAACAATTTCTTTTACTCGCACCCCCTCCTTTTATATAATGATGTTAATTATAGAAACGCTTGAGAAATAAGTTGTAACACAGGAAAGGTGTCTTAAGCATTTTGATGTACTTAGATATTAAATTATGTTATTTGTGTGCATGCTGAACACTTCCGGGGCCTAGCAGCGGGAAGTGCTACCGCAGCAGTGACAATGGGAAACTGGAGGATGTCCTCAGGACGAAGGCTTTATGGGGTCTGGCGGCGGTATACTATGTACATCGGGCCATCGGTTTGTGTAGTAAGATCTGCCATATACTGTTGAAGTTGCAAGCAGCCTACAACCACCAGACTGGGCGCCACGCTTGAATTGTACGTGAGCATTGCCGCGTAATATTATAACAAGTTTCGGTTGAGCCTGATGAGTCTTTTAGCTGCTTAGTTGCTTTCGTACACTGTTTTGTAGTTTAGTTATTTTATATTGGTGGTTGTGCTACGCTGCAACCATAACACCAGCCCCCACTGCTTGAAATAAGGAATTCTCAGAGTTTATACCGAAAGTTAAAAATACAGACATCAAATCCGCTTACTTTTAAAACTGGTGTGATATAAAACTTGGTATAGATTTAACAGTATCCTTCAAGCGGGTTTCTATAGTTAACTTCCAAACTGATTCACCAGTTTCATCTATTAAATTATAACAATAACTATGTTAAAATAGTAACAAAACATTTTTGCTTATATTTTGTATAAAAATTTTCAATAGATGTTTTAATCAACTTTCCACTGTTTAGTAAAAGCATGCAATTCCGTCGCGTCGGCCGGTATTTCTTTGTTACCTGCAATCTCTATTCAGCTATTTGTGTTGTTTTAAACACTCTGCTCTGGAAACCATAATTTATTTAAAACATCTTACTTTTTAAGTATTGTGCCGGTCGTTTTACGAACCGGCGATCAAATACGAAAAATGAACCGTAATACTGTATATTTATTATATTATATAAATAATATTTCACAACGCGCACTTGTTTAGCTGTTTCTGTGTTTAACGTTTAACGAAACGGCGAAATTTAGTTCGCCGTGGGACATGCCAACGCACCCTAGCGGTCGCCTTGTTCGCCTGGAAGCTGCAATTCAGTAAAGCGCATTTCCTTACGTTTTTCGTTGTCTCGTTTCGTCACTCACATAGTCAACATCACGTACCTCTTCGACAGAGCGGAGTCTATTTTTTGTAAGGATTCTATCACCCAGCAAGTGTAGATAAACTCACACAAAACTGCGGGCCCCTGGTCTTAGACGTGGACGCTGGCACAGGATGAACATCTCCGCCTCAACGAGTAACAAAGACTCTCGACTTCGCCTGTCGTAGGGGACAGCAACATGACCACGTCCAACCAACACCACAGGCACTGGAAGTAGGAACTTCAACATCACCAGGTGACCTCAAACCATTTATTATAATTTTATTTGATCTACACAGACACCCGGATCTGTGCTGTTAACACCTTATAACACTTGTGGAGTATGAGTGATACACTGTCACCTTTCGATCATCTTTCAAACGTTTTAATCAGGCCCCACTTTAACTAGACAGAATTGTGCGCGGATTTTGGGGGAACTTTGCTGATAATGTACTAACTTGGTATTAAGTGTAAGCCCGGGGGCTGGCATGCATCCAAGGCCTATCTCATTTAATTCACTCATTATTTTCTTTCTAGTTTCCAGTAAAAGGGGGGGTATTTCAAGTATTAGGGGACTGGTACTTCAATTATGTAAGGGGGGTTCCGTGGGTGACAGGATGAATCCCACCGGCTGGTAGGGTTCAGCTATAATTCCTGTCAACTTAGTTAAGACAATCACTGTCATTTCACATATTTAAATTACATTTTTGGGGTTATGTGAGGGTAATAAGCTTCTGATTCAGTAACAGTCCGGCCCCTGCTTAATCCTGTATAGGCAGCCTTGTATGCAGACATAGGCATGCTCCAGGCTTAGAAACATGTTGGTTCCCGGGCCAATCCAGTTTTCTTAAAATGTTACATAACGGATCAGGTCATATAATTATTGTAAATTTTTAAACGCTATCGCTAAAATATATTTCTCACACAATCTTTCGACTGGTTTGTACTCTCCCCACATATACCCGTGGTGCATGTTGTACGGAGCCTCTCACGGGGTCTACAGTTTAACGCCGGATCCGAACGGCGTTGTGGAGAGTTTATAATAGACAGGATACCTCTCGCTGGTTTGGCATCGCGTTGCGAGTGGGATCGGTCGTAATTAAATCATATGGCCTCGGCGGGAATCAAACCCGCGCCGACAGTGTAGGAGCGCCACACGCTAGCCACTACGCCACGACCGCTCCTTAATATAATACAAATAATAAAAATTGAGATAATCCAAATAAGAGTTATTTGGTTTCTCATCTCACAGTTATTTTTCCCTTGACACATTTTACTGTGATTTGAAATAATGTAATTATACTGTAACCCCTCTTTAGATGTTTTATGCTTTATACAATTTTTTTTTAGAGGGGCCACTAGTTATTTGAAACTAGGCCAAAGCATAGAGAAGCCAAAATGCGCTGGGTCCAGTGGGACTTGCAATTGAACTCTCTGTTATAACCAACCATATCATTTATTGAGTGTATAGCATATAGTGTAACAATTGGTTTCCTTTGTTTTATATAAATGTAATTTTGTATAAATCTTCCCCGTATATAACCCACAAAAGTAACACCTACATAAATCTCATTAATGGTATATATATATATATATATATATGTAACAATTGTTTTATTTTTGTTTTTTATAAATGCAAAATTTGCTTTGTATAAATCTCCCTGTATATAACCCACAAAAGTAACACCTACATAAATCACATAAATAGTATATATATATATATATATATATATGTAACAATTGTTATCTTTTTTTTTTATATAAATGCAAATATTTTTGTATAAATGAATCTTCCCCACACATAACCCACAAAAGTAACACATACATAATTGACATAAATACACATATAAATATAAATATATATATCTCCATCACATCCACATTATAAGTCTCACTATATCAATAACCGACACCCTTATAATTTTGAAAACATAGCCACTCGCCTATATACCCCTTTTTTTTCTTTATTGACATTTCTCTACAGACATCCGAAAGTATAAAGATATCACTAGTGCTCCCACGAATCTGGGCTGGCCAAAATGCTAGAAGTAACATTAAAGTGCTCTTAAACTTGGTAAGATTATAATCAATAGTCAGAAAATTTATAACTGAGGATAATAAATAGGAAACACGGTAAGCCACCATCTTTCCTTGGCCTGAACTGTAATTGTGAGTTTGCTGAGATAATAATTTATAAATAAATAATCAAACGAATAATCGTTGTATAATAATAATAATACAATAATTATTGGGTCTTATGAAAGACCCAATAATTATTATATTATTATTATTATACAACGATTATTCGTTTGATTATTTATATTGTTTCGTTTGTTTCTGTGTAATTAGATTGGTTATTTTTATAATGTTTATAGAAAATTGAGTTAGATTTGTCAATCATGTTCAAAATGTGTTACTTTAATTTAATAAAAGCAATTGATCTACATTTTTGTTAATTTCAATGTCTTTTTTTTGTTTAACATTCTACATTTTGAATACTTATTCAAAAATAATTAGTAAAAAAAACTTGGTATTATGATTTGAATTGAGTTTTTCTACTTACTCAATGCGAAGATACATTCATATATAAAGATTGTAATAATTAGATTTATTATCTCCTATAAATGTACATTAATTCTGTTGACAATTTAAATACACTGCAATAGTCTCGTTTATCTTTATTACTATGAGAGATATAATAATATAGTGTTATCAAGTATATGGTTATTAAACTGTGTCATACGACGCAGATGAGCAGTATTCCTGCTGTGTAAACCATCAGTTTGTTAAACAGTTACAAAGAGAGTTTCTGATCTTACCAACTATGTAAACGATATTTGAATTAACATGAACATGAATTAACTTTAAATTCTAAACTAATACTGTTACTACTCTAGTATAACCATATAAAGTGTGTCATTGAATAAACATTATATATAAAAGTAGGTAGGTTATGAGAGTTCTACGGCGAAAGTGACGTCATCCCCCCACTTTTGGCGCGAAATTCAAAAATAGTGGTTGTGGGGTAGACTTTAGGTGCTGTGTGTCGTCCTGTCCAGAGGCGGGTATTAATGGGGGTAGTGGTGAGTCCCACGTGACCTTGGTGGGCGTGCCGAAGTCGTGATTTGTAGGTCGGCCATGTTGTCGGCTTCGGCCATTTTGTGGGGTTATGTGTGCGTTGATTGGTGGAGGCGTGGCCGCCGTTCGCGGTTCGCAGTCTGGCGGGGGCATGGCCGCGGCCTGGTCGTGGCTTGATCGCCGCCAGGAGTGGTGGGGTCGTCGTACATGTTTTCGGCGGCGTCGGCCATGTTGTCGGGAGATGATTGGTGTGGTCGGCCATATTTGAAGAGTGTGAGGTTGTCGGTTTGTGGTAGGAGTGTGCTGGTTATGGGTCGGCCAGGTTGCCGACTCGTGCGTGTGTTATAGTGTATGGGTTTGGATATATACTGTGTTTTCCGGAAGGGTGGCCATGTTGGAAAAGCGTCGACGTTGCCAACTTGTGCATGTGTGCAGGTTTAGCGTCGGCTACGTTGTCAACTCGTGCATGTGTTATAGTGTATGGGTTTAGATATGTACACTGCCGCCGCCGCCGTCCGGATATCGTCGATGTGAAGAGACTGAGTGAGGTGAATTGCATTGTTGCCAACTTGTGAACTGTAAATTTGAATGTGTCTGCCTTTGTGGTTATATATATTGTAAAAATTAAAAATGTGCACATCATCGGTGTGAAACTCTCGTTGACTCGGTCCTTCGGTGCAAAATTGAAAATCAATTGACTTGTAAAAATTGAATATCACGCATTTGTGCAATTATTCTGATTGACACTTCACTTGTAAAACATGCATCATGCAAGGAAATAGGATAGTTGTAAATAAACAATTAAGCAAAGATAAATTTACATATATATATATATTGTAATCAAACAAAAAGTATACAATAAACTACACACACACACACACACACACACTCACACTCACTCACTCACACACTCACACACACACACACTATATATATATAGAGAGAGAGGAAAATTATACATTTATACAAAATTTTACAATTAAGAAAAGAAAAAAAAATGTACATTAAATTACAGGGACAATTATTGTAATCAAACAAAAAATATACAATAACTACACACACACACACACACACGTACACACACACACACACATTATATATAAGGAGGAAAATTATACATTTATACAAAATTTTACAAGTAAGCAAAGAAAAAAGTATACATTAAATTACAGAGACAATATATATACAGAAAAATCATTACATCAATAAAAATATATTAATCTATTTACATTTATATATTTTTTTTTAAGTATATTGTGCACAGCCATCTGTAACAGAAAAAAAACAGTATTAGTGATGTATAGTTGATACGTGTAGGGTGGATTAGAATAATGTTTATGTGTACTCTAACATACCTCAAATATGCATGCGTGCATAAAATGGATGTATTGGCCTGCTGAACGCATACACCCGACATTGTGGACATCCAGGCGGTGCCCCCTCCAACGCTACGGTTTGGAACCAGTTAATAATACATAGATAGTGTTACGTATGCCCACACATTAATCCGAGGAGTCTCTGCCCCTCAGTATAATTTTCTTGGCACACATTACATGATGTGTGCCCTAACATACCCTGTATGGGGCAGAGCTCTCCGCGACTCCATCGCCACGTTGGGAGTTTACTTCTTATAAGCAATCTCATCGTGGCGGGCTCACTGTGCAGCCTCGGTTCCACCGTGTCGATAACGTCATAGAAGACGCATGGTGCGTCTTCTGGAAGGGACCGCAAACGAGGATCATGTCGTAGGTGCTGTGTGTTACGCATTTCTGGTGGTTGTGGTTGAGACTGCTGAGGTTGTGTTTGAGGCTGCTGTTGAGGCTGTGGGAGTATCTGCTGCGGGGATTGTGGGAGTAGCTGCTGTGGTTGAGGCTGATGCTGATGCATACTTATCCACTGCGGACGAGGTTGTAGTAGCTGCTCCTGTGGTTGTGGTGGTGGTGGCGATTGCGGTGCTGTAAGTGTTATCTGCTGCGCTTGTGGACGAATGTCACTGGTGAAAAAGTAAAAATATAAAATCATGTAAAAAAAACGAAAACATGTACACATAAGAAGAAGACTTAGATATTTAATTCGATGTGAGGTAATGGTGTGTTATTGTCATCAACATCATCACCATTATTTTCAAGATCGCTATCATCTAGATGCACCGTTGATATATCACTGTCATCATCATCATCATCATCAGCATACGTCATCTCATCATCATTGCTGAAAATAAAAGTACACTTTTAATACCAGATGTAAACGCAATAGTACAAGTGAACGTTAATGAAAAACAAACTTACCGACTCGTGCCGGCTTGCAGAGATGCAGCAGCAGCAGCAGCAGCAGCATCAGCAGTAGTAGAAATAGCAGCAGGTGAACCGGTAGCATCACTGAAAAAAAAAGAATAATTTGAATACCGAACGTAAACGCATTAGTACAAGTGATTGTTAATAGAAATGGACTTATCGACTCGAGTTGGGTTGAGATGATGATGATGATGGATTTCCCATTAATGCGTGCCGTAGCCTTTGTGAACTAAAAAAATAAAGAGTAAGTTAGTCGAATGTTATATTCTGTTTGTACTCGTTAAATAAAGAAATATGTTGTATTTACCTTCGAACCCGCCGCTGCTCCTCGCATACTCTTTTATAAATTCTTCCGCTCATTCTGTAAAACGTAACGAAAAAAGTTGTATAATAATTTGCTGACATAATGGTGTGTGTGTGTGTGTGTGTGTGTGTGTGTGCGTGTAATGTCAAATATTAACGTAAAAATATAGTAAGTACTTACATACAACTTGAGAAATTAAAATGAATGTGATAATCATCACGACAAAAGGCTTATATATATATTATATATATATATATATATATAATCACGTTTATCCATCATTTCCTAAACACGCTAGTTTAGACCAGAGTTGTTGATCTTCTTGAGACCCCATATATAAAAGTTATGAGTAAGCTTAGACATTTTATTCTTACATATTCGTAATCAGCATAAAAAACCGTAAAAATATATATCCGTTTCAGGATAGTTTGTTGAAAAAATTGAATAATAATTACCCTGTTAACTTAGTGGTTGCAACTGACTCACCCGTTTAATAAAATCCATTAGAATTTTGTCACCAAAATCGGTTTAGCTTTTAGTGATGAAAAATATGCACAGTGTTGCCACAAAATATATATAGAGTCACCAAGGTCACAACGTTGCCACTACTGAACGTAAATGTACTGTACATAATAGTAGAAGATTGGCAGCGGCTGGTGCGTATGTCAAATACTCGAAGAAGGTTATATTTATTATATCCAAACTCTGTTTTAAGAACTGTCAGGAACCAAACATACAGTATTACGGATAACAATAGTTTAACTATCCATTTTTTAAACCCTTTAGTTACCCAATAACGTTCCAGATTATTTTAATTCAAAGTTAATTTTTTCTTTATTTATCGCCGGTAGACAATTGTGCTTAGTAAAAAGTAATGATCGGTTTCGTTAAATCTCAAGGCGTGGAAATGTTCTTTCAGCTACAGAAAAACGTATTAAAACACACAAATACCAAAATATTATATATTTGAAAAAATATGGACAACTATGGCCACAAACTAAATTCGGGAGAATTAATGTTTCTAGGTTAGGTGTGTTTATACAGTGTTTAAGTAAATTACAATTTTAATAGAAGAAATAGCTAAAATATAGGTTTTGGTGTTAGTTTTAATAGTTCATGATCAAAATAAGTTCACAATTTTAATTAGTGAATATGAAATCAGTGTTATTAGTGTAATTCACTTTGTCTGTCATCGTTACGT
The DNA here is from genome assembly GCA_034769895.1 of Magicicada septendecula. NCBI lineage: Eukaryota > Metazoa > Arthropoda > Insecta > Hemiptera > Cicadidae > Magicicada > Magicicada septendecula. The sequence continues at coordinate 1,362,156,959 of CM068367.1, forward strand.
GGTAACTCAAAAATAGGTTATACTTAACAACTGTTTCTTCTAATCTCGGGTCAAGTTAAAATGTCGTTGATTTTACTTTTATTGATTAATCTACTTCTGTGATCCACTTGGAATTGCTTTTAGCTTATTATTAAAAATCTCTGATGCTATATCCAGATTGTTTATTAGTTAGTTCGTTTCTATTACATTTTTCTTCTAATTTCAAGCTCTGTAATTTTTTCAATCTTTACCCCATCAATGGATACTATAGAACCGCCAAAATTATTTACCTAAATTTGTTGTTGCTATGGTTAAAATACCAAATTTGATTGGTGGACATATGAGATATTGTTACTGAAATACATTGTCATTCTGTACACAATTGGTCAAAATTCTTTAAATAGGTCTAATTCCCTTATACTAACTGTGAATCTGAATCAAATAACATCATTGTCTTGCTTTTAACGTGTACATCAATTTGGAACCAAACAAGGTTACTTTTAGTTCATAAATAATGATTTTACATTTTTACTACATAATTTTCTTAATAATTAATGTTATACTACTTATTTCGAATACATTTTTGTTGTGCAGACTAATATCATTAAACCTATTCATATTACATTCATTATTTCAATAAACCTTGCTGTTATACTTTAAAATTTACAATTTTCTAGTTTTTATATATAGGCCTAGCAGCTAACGTCTGAAATTCTATGCCTACACTTATTCTAACAAATGATCTTTATGTTGTTATTTTAACACCTTCTACATAAACAAATTAACATAATTATTTAAAATACAACATTTGTTGGTTTCTAAACCTTACAAAAACAATATAATCTATTACTTATAGGCAAAATACATAATTTCTTTGGTCTACCTCTAATACAACAGATTATGTATTGTCTGTTAGTCTTAACTTTTACAAATAACTTTATGAACATAAATAATTAACTATTACAAGATAACTGAGCAGTTTTAAACAATAATAATAAACATAGTACTTGTAAATGACCTATGATTATTTTAAAATCATCACATACTAATGCAATTTAACATTTTATATTTATCAGCATTCTCCCCTTGACCTACTGATAATAAACATTTAATCCTTATTTATTTGTCTTTTCATCACTTCTTATTTTATTATTTTTATATTGGTTCATTTACCCTTTCTATCATTATAAAATAATTCATAATACATATAATTATGATACATATAATTCCATACTCTTTAGTTTGTACTTTTATATTGTCATTACAAATTATAATTTACTGGGAATAGGGTATTTGGCCTCGTATATTCCTTCATAGTTCATTTTATGTTGTTTTTATCTTTCCCCATTACCTTACCTAAACATTTGGGTATAGTCAGTCATAGTCAGAGTCTGTCAAATATAATTTTTAGTGTTATGCTATCATTCTTTTATTTATTACTTGGTTTTTTTTTATTGTACAGCTTCTCATTCATTTATTCTTGCAAATCTTACATGGTTCTATATCATACCATTTGTCACGTTACAATATATGTGCCTCTTCTCTTTTTTTGTTTCAAGTGTATAATAATAAAAGTGCAGTACAAGGTTGCCTTGCCTCTTAAGTGCCAGTTTCACTTCTTTCTAGGTAGGTTGCTCAGATAAGTACAGTTTAGGTTGATATATATTCATCTTTTCTTGTTTTAAAAATATTTACTGGCTTTTTAAGAAGGCGACCGCATACTGTACTTTGCTAGTCAGAGCAATTATTACATTATTTAGTTAGTGTGTGTAGATACATCATCAAAATGACAAAGTCATTCTTTTTTTTCATTTATTAGGTATGTCATAAACATTTCAAAGCCGATGATATTCTATGGGAAGCAAGTGCAGTTTGTCCAAAGACACGTAGAATTTTAACTTCCCCCCTCTCAAAGCCAATACTTGCAGAGAATGCAATCCCCTGTGTCTTTCCAAATTGTGCTTCATATTTGTCTTCAAATCCTGGTCCATCAAGAGTAGAGCCAGATAGGAAGAGGAGTAGGTTAGAATCAGAAGCTGTAAGGAAAGCAACAGAAGAAAGTATCAGAAGTCATATCTCATACATAGATAGAATTTCAGTGACCAACCTTTCAGAGTTAAAAAATAAAATTAATGTGCTGACTATACCTGATGGGGGTGTAGTGTTATATAGTGTTATATTGTCCTTTGTTCAATTTTCCATCTTATTTCTCCTCACGCATGCAAATTCATTAGAAACCATAGCCGTTTAATATTACCACATGTAAACACCTTGACACAATTTGTTCCAGTTTAATTGGCAGCCCAATTCTTGAACAAAATCCTACATATTTCCTTGAGTACATAAAGCATAAAGCACAAACTTTTGAAAAACATGAGAAGTATGTAATATTAATGGTTGATGAAATCCATATAAAACCATACATGGACTACAAAGGGGGCAATGTTGTTGGATCAAGCGCAGATAACTCCACACACGCCTCATCTGCTCAAGTGTTTATGATCCAAACTATTTTATCATCCAGAAAAGAAGTTGTTCATATTCTCCCTGTATCAAAAATAACAGCTGACAGTTTGCATAGTATCATTTCAAAAGTTATTGTTGGTTTGGACTCTATAGGTTTATTTGTTTTGGCAGTGGTTACTGATAATAATGCTGTCAATAGCAAGGCAATGTCAAAATTTTCAAGTCCGCCCGAACTTAAGATCCAGTATCGTAATCCCGCATCTCCTGATAAGCCCTTTTTCTATCTTATTGACTCTGTGCATTTATTTAAATGTGTCAGGAACAATTGGCTCAACCAGAAAACAAATGACAGGGAATTCGTTTTTCCTGACTTTGATGATTTTTCTAAACAGAATGTTGCCTCTTTCAAGACAATTAGGGACTTGTTTGAAATTGAAGGGTGTAAACGTTTGAAATATGGGTATGGGTTAACAGTTAAAGCTCTTTGGCCTACAAGTTTTGAAAGGCAAAATGTAAAATTTGTATGTCAGCTGTTCAATGACAATATAGCAAACAGTGTACTAGTTCTAGGAGAGAAATACAATCTAGTATCTTAGTTTCACCCACAGGTATTTGCACAATAGTCTTATCTGATCATTATTTAATATCTTACTCATTCTTATCTTGTTTATTTATTGAATAATCAGCTATTAATGCTGGTCTACTTAGCATGTCATTTGGGGTATTACGCATTGAGTTTATTTTGACTCTATTACCCTGCAATTAGTTAGGTTTAATACAATCATTATGTCTTTCTCTTCTTTCATTATTATTGAGCATCTTTTTATATTTACAGGTCAGTGTCAAGTCACTAGTCATAGTTTGTTATGTGTTTCACTATGTTTTAAGGTACTCCTTTGTAAACACTTCTTCTATCCTCTTCTTCTGTATTCTTAGTCCATGTGGGATCATAATAATTGGTGTTCTTGTGTCCTTGTTGGGATTATAGTATTTGGTGTTTGTATCCTCTCACTTACCATCTATTGGGTCATTGGAGTTAAATCGTATTGTACTGTGATTTTATAAGTTTTGCTCTCTAGGTCTCTTGTTCTACTTTCAACTGTTGCTTTTATTATTACTTTTCTTTAGTTCACTGGATAATCATATTAAAATACACTTTTCTTTATACCTTTTTCATCTTTTCTCTCTTCAGTGTTAGTTCTTTATTTTAAATACATCTTATGTGGGTATTTACCTGTATGGTGATTATATGTACCTTTATAATATTATAAAAAGCGGGCCTGAACGTTTGTGTTTTTAATTTTTATTATTTTTGAGAACTAAATAATAAAGTTAATTTAAAATTTTTTTTAAGCCTAATTGATTGTCAAATCATTGGCACCATTTGGTAAGCTGTGAGTTAACTATTAAAGAAATACGTAATGTTTTTGTATGAAGTGTAAAGTGTATCAATGTACTACCGTATGAGGCAAGTTGACGCACTGAGCAGGGCTGGTTGATACATTATTAATTTAATTACAAAAGGGAAATTAAGTGTCGAATTTATAATCAGAGTAAGACCTACTGTAGACTACAGACAATACTGGGAAACAGATGAAACGTAAAACGTAGATAGTTTGTATACATTTATTAGTAACAAATGTAGACTATAAAATGAAGTAAAATAAAAAATTTTTAACATAAAAATGTTCTAATAAACATGCAAATTCATTGTAGGTCTAAAGCGCATCGTCAAAACAATATCCTAAAGCAACATAAAGTTAAACAAAAACCTACACTAAAAATAATAAACTTAATAAATTACAATTACATGTAGCCATCATTAATTAGTAACCTAATGCGAAGCACAATAGGCCTACATAGACTTATACCAAGCAACATCGGCGTTCACATTACAGGCCTACGTAGTACTTAAATAAACCATTATAACGCGATCGAACACATTTGTTATAAATTATAAAGTACTCAAGTAAATATTATAAAAGTAATATACTGTATAAGTTATCAAAAAGAAACATATGTGAACTGTACAAACGTTACATATTGTGTCGCATTATATATAGGTTGCGATGTTCTGGACGCGCGTTTAATCGACGTTCTGTACAAATTATGTCGTGTGACTTCTAAACTAAATTGAAGTATGGTAAAAAATGTATACAGCTCCTCTCTGTCTGTGTACCTCTGTCTCAATTTCTTGCTCGCTCTCTCTCTCTCACACACCCCCTCTCACTAACCCCCCTCTCTCTCTCTCTCTCTCTCTCTCTCTCTCTCTCTCTCTCTCTCTCTCTCTCTCTCTCTCTCTCTCTCTCTCTCTCTCTCTCTCTCTCTCTCTCTCTCTCTCTCCTTATTCGTTCTATTTCTTTCACTTATTATTTTTATTAAAGAATGAGCCAAGTAGGTTATGTACATTTACACCTGCCGGACACCTCTAAGGATGCCTCTGTAAGAAACAATAAAATTTCTCAAGTGTTTATGAAATATGAAGGACACTGGAACATGGTAAATGCATAGTAATGTTTATTTGGCTGAGACAAGATAAACGCTAAACGTGATTACATTTCTGGCGGGAATGAATATTTCCTACGGACTGAGGCGGGAATGGATAATGCATTTTGCAAACTGGCCCCTACGTCACACACGTCCGTCTTTTCTACAAACATTGTGCACAGTTTAATCTGAGTTGTGGTATCGCGAACTCAGAAATGGTTAATATACGTCAGCCACTGCTATGTACAGTGATATGTGTTGTGTCTATTCAGCGTTAACACCACAGGTCTCCAGCACAGAGACAAGATTTCTCATTCCCGTCAACACGAGTACCTACTCAAGGTCAAATAACATTCTTAATGTTTTAATCACACAGAAGTGTATGTTTACAAAACATACTACTGTTTTGGCTGACACATATATACACACCTACGTCTGAACTCGCAACCTCTTATTTATCAGCTGTCTTGTTTTTACATTTCCACCAAACATGTTCCAGAAAATTATATTAAAATAATATGAATATTTTATAGTAAAAACATAATAAAAATAATAATAATAACAATTTGTAAGCTTAAGCATTCATAACGTAAAAGAGTTTTTCAACCTTCTTTCTACCCCTCCTCCTAGGACACACACGCACGCTCTCCCTCTCTCTCTCTTCACACACACACGCACGCACACACACACAAATAAAAAACGTATATACTACATTATTGTCTGATGCCCAATGTCCAATCACCTATCCCAGTGGTCTCAAGGCCCCTTTCAATTCCGAGTCTATACTATCCAGGGCCGTTGAGAGGTTTCCCGGGCTCCTGGGCAAGTTAGCGCTCTGGGCCCCTTTGAACAACAACTACCGGGGGTCTGGGGGTTATGGAATACTCCTCATTATGACGGGGGATCCGCGGGACCTCCCCCGTGAAAAATTTAAAATTTAGACGCAAAATGATGAGTTTTAATGCATTCTGAGGGCAATGTTGTCCTCATAGGGTGTTTAGTGGGGACAAATTTTGAAGTTCAACTAAGATAGGCTAAAAAACAAATAATTGAGTTGTGTGTTAGCTGATAAGTTTCATTAAAAACCCTGCTTTTTACACCTTGTATATGCATAATATAAACCATAATATAAACATAATATAAATTGTTTGCATAGTTAAAATCGTGAGATTAAGAGTAACAAAAATCAAAATATGTAAGTAACACTTTTTATTTACAAAAGTTGTATTGCAAGTAAAATATAAGAGTTATTAATATCAGTTTGTTAATATGACTTGTCTGTCAGTCTCTCTCCTATGAATTTAACATTGAACATATTGAATAAAATGAAAAGATCATAAAAATCTAAGTTACTAAATGAAACACAAGAATTAAAACTTCCGTACTCATAAGACATCAGGAATAATTTTAAGTTCATCACAACATCCTTCTTGCCTTTTTGGTTGCAAAGTCGTTTATTATGTCTTCATAGCTATTTTTTTTTGCAATGTCAGACTCTATTGCTAAAAGAGTTAATGAACTCATTCTTTACTGCCCCATCGTAGATCTTAGGACGTTTTTTATGAGTTTCATTTTACTAAAACTTCTTTCAGCCTCTGCTACAGTCACAAGTATTGTGCAAAATATTCTTAGTTCAATACATACGTTTGGAAATAAGCCTTCAAGTTTGAGTTCTTTTAATTTGTTGAGAAGTTTCAGTGGTTTCAACGTACCTGAACCTAAGTTACACTGATGAATTGACTTTAGGTACTGGACTTCTTGGCTAAGTTCTAAACCTAGATCTCCGGGATAGAATGCTTGAAGTGCTGAACACTGACTATCAATTTCACATTCATCCAGTTTCTGGTAATTCCATAGGCATTGAAACATGTTGTTCACTGCCTTAGCTACCTCAAATCTTTCTGTTAGCCCGCCTATCATCGAGTCCATTAGTTTGTAAAACACATTTATCCTAAACGCACTCTCTTCTCGAGATTCTCCTTCAGTTTCAATCTGAGTATCTTCACTTTCGTCATAAGCAAGTTTCATTTTTTGACTCTTTTCACAGGGAATGTAGTTTCACAAGCAGAATCTGAGTTCATGTTGTCCACCACTACTAGTTTAGCTTCAACGAGTAGTTTGTCCCACTGATTCCTCAAAGATTTATTTCTTGTACTAGGTTCTCTATGTTCGCAACCTCAACATCAAGAGTTGCATCTCTTGATTGTAACAGTTTATTTCTAAGATCAACCGAAACTAAAACCTTCAGCCAAATAGTAGCCATGAGTACACATTTGAATGAATTTAAGTAGGCTACTTCATTATGCCATTCAAATCTGTTTTGCATTCTGCTGACAAGTTAAGAGTTTCACACTCGTTCAGTGTTTTTTTCATCAGTGGTGAATGTTTTGCAAATGGCTTGACACTGTCAACACGAGCAGACCATCTAGTTTGCGATGTGCTGTGTAAAGAGCAGTCAATGTGTTTTTGTAATATCTCCGAACGCTGTGGACTTCGAACAAAAAAGTTGTACGTTTTTTGAACCATTCCAAAAAATGTTATGGCTTCCTCACAGCACTCCGCAGCATTGGCCCCATAAAGGTTTAAACTGTGTGCCCCACAGTTTCAAAACAACGCAAGTGGGTTGATTTCACTAATGATTGCCTGAGCCCCATTATACAACCCGGCCATATTTGCGCCGTTGTCATACCCCTGTCCTCGGCAATCATCTAAGGGTATATTATATTTTACTAGTTGCTCAACAATGAGATTGGCGATGCCTTTTCCAGTCTTTTTGTTACAATCAACAAAACACAAAAATCTTTCTGCAATTTTAAATTCCGTTTCAGATTCAAGAACATATCTTAGGACAAATGTTGTTTGTTCCGTGTGGGACATGTCTGGAGTTGCGTCGGCAAGGAGACCAAAATACTTGGATCTTTTCCTCTCCTCAAGTATAGCTTGGGTGGCCCTGGCACTACATGCTTCTATAAAGTCATTTTAAGACTCAAGTGACAGATAATGGGCCTGAAGTCTTTTCCCTTCTTCTTGCGACTGTCTAACTTTGGTGACGTGTTCTCTCAATAGTGGATCGTATTTTGATAGGAGTTCCAAGATTCCTAAAAAGTTGCCATTGTTTGTGTCACCAATTTTTCTAGACTCCCCTCTGAATGGGAGCCCCCTCTCAGCTAAGAGCAAAACTACAGAAAGGATTCTTTGAAGAAGTTCTTTCCAATGTTGAGTTTTTTTATGAGTTCACTATCCAATCAAGGTGCAATATCTGTGCTTTTCTTTAAGGTTCTCTCCATTTCACGCCACTTCATGTAACATCTTCTGTGGTTTGTCGATCTTTCATGGTTTGGGAGTTTATCGTACAGCTTCCGCCAGGAATACTCTTTTATCCAACCATCCCTAGTCATCAAAACAGATTTTTTTGAGTCGGGGATATCAACGCTACCGAACAGTCTACATGGAAAACAATGAAGAGAGTGTGTACTTTCACTCCACGAAAGCCAATCTCGAGGTACAGTTTCACCATTAGCCAGTTTAGAATCAAAAATAACACGTGGAAAACCGCTTTTGCCGTCACGTGGAAGTTCTTTAGGAAAAGATGGAGGGCCAATTTTAACAAGGGATTCGATATCTTTAGCACTAATACAGTTGATATTATGAAAATTTCCTAAATCAGAGGATATAACCGGCACTAACGCAACTGTGTCAGGTTTGTCAACGTCTCGCACGAGCGTGGGTAAGTCTTCATTCATTGTCTCGTGAGAAGAACCACTAATTTCACTGCTTAAGTTAGCTTTTTCGTTTGAGTTTTCTGTAACACCTTTGAGACCAGAAGTGTCCGCAAAAGCTTCATCGTCAGTTTTTTGTGATGAATCATCTTTAGAAGAGGGACCAGCAACATGAACGTCACTGTTAGTCTCTGTGACCGCTGGACCAGCACTATCAGCAGTGCTTGTTTCATCACTGTTGGCGTTCCTGCCCGTTACTTGAAGTCCTAATTCAAATAAGGTTCGAGATTTTTTCATGGGGATCCCTAGCTTCTTTTTTCTTTCTTTGCGCTTTTGTGCACCTGACTTGTGTTTGTAGTCCATTTTAACGTACTCGCCTGAAATCCAAACAAATCAATTGAAGCTATGGAATTTTCGTTTAAGATGGTTAAGAGCCGGATCCCTCTACTGAGAAAATTAATTGTTTTGCTGAATAATTATATTCGATGAAAAGAGGACATAAAAAAAAACCTCTCAAGGCATTAAGCACAAACAAACCAATAAACGTCATACAAATATTGCGATGCGAAGTTCTGTGGAGTATTTAAAAAAAATATCCTTCTGTCACATTAACCTCAACAACATTTTCCCATTGAGCAGTCGCGGCTCTTAACCAACAGACAGCCCGATACAGACATCTTAAAAATAACCAAATGTTAAATTTCTAACTAACACACAAACAGACGAGATGCACAAAGGTGGACTAAAACAGGACCTCGCTTCACTCGATCACAAAAATAAATATTAAAAATACTTTTTTCACGCCATGACGACCATAACAGATTTCTGGAAACCGTTTTACGCCTAATATGCAATATACTATTTATGCCAATATTTAATACCCTCATCCTGTGTTAATAGCTTACTAATTCAGAGTGTATGCGTATGATTGATTATTATTTTGTTGTTGTTACAGAAATAAAAAGTATTAAGTCATATTACATTACCAAATGGAAAATTAGATATTTTAAATAAATAAAGCACAATAAAATAATTACGGTTTTCAAATTAGTAAACCTAATTTTGACAAATAAAAGATGAGGCTATCAGGATATCTACCACACCTGGTGAAATCTTCCTCTGACGTAGGGGCACTGGGCCCGGCCATTCATAACACTGTAGTTAGTGTATTGTAACACTATTTCCATTAATCGGAACCCTCATTAAAATAATTGTAATCTCAAAATCCTTTAAAATAAGCCAGCGCTAATTACTGTACCCTGTACCAGTTAAACCTATAAAAACAAGTGCAAAATTTGTGCCCGGGTCCGGGACTTGCATCTATTACTGAGATTCAGATTAAGTAGATCTAATGTGATTTAAAAATGTACTTAATAACTATTAATAGTCTACTTCGAAAACTTAAGTAATAACTTTAACATAATATAAATTCTTACCTTGACATAAAAACTCAGCAGACAAACGTCAATCAATAGGCTGTGCTATAAATTTATTTACAATAAACAAATAAACTATAATCAAATAAAATCGTCCAAATCACTTGATCACAGTAATCACACTCACACAACTCAACTGTCAACAGTGTCAACTCAGCCACTTGTTATTGTGCGTAAAACCAACAAACAAAGAATGACCTTGGCTAGGAGTGGTGTGGTGCTGCCTTTCACCCATTCCCTCCCCCTCCCTTCTTTCGCTCACGTCGCAACTCGCAAGCCAACACTGCAGTTCTCTGACTCATCAAACAAATCACATCCTCCCCGTAGTTTTATTCTGCTGCGCTCTTCACGGAAAACCCGGAGCACTGTAAACACAAGTGAGCCTCTCATGGTAAGAAGCAAGAAACGATGTCTGCGACGTTGCCAATGCTATCACCGATTTTTCCGGTGAATTCAACTGTTGGCACTGAACATAAACACGAAAAATGTGTTTACGCCGGGCGCTACGAAATATTTCGTGTTTATGTTCAGTTCCAACAGTTGAATTCACCGAAAAAATCGGTGATAGCGTTAGCAACGTCGCAGACATCGTTTCTTGCTTCTTACCGCGAGAGGTTCACTTGTATTTAAAGTGCTCCGGGTTTTCCGTGTTTAGTCTTGTCGTTAGCGTTACCACTAGTAACTGGTTATTGTGCCAACAACCGAAAAAATTCTTTCTTATTCAGTGAGTGGTAGAGACTTATGTCAATAAAACAATACAATACAAAGTTATTTTAGCGGTAAAAAAAAAACGGGCCCTCCGGGCCCCTGGGCAATTGTCCCCGTTGCCCCCCCTGTCGACGGCCCTGATACTCTCTCTCTGAGCTATTTCTTCGACTGCCTGGTATTCTTCCTTCCTTGTGTTTCTACTCTAACATGTGTTTTTGGAATCTCTGCTCATTTGTTGTAACTTACATGTCCGGAGTATATTAGCAGTTTATTATCTGATCTGTCTACAGTTGATACTTTGTATTATATTTCTTTATTATCTAACACTACATCGTTGTTGGCCTTTTCATTCTGCCGTAAATGAAATTTTTCTTCGCTTGCATCTGGAAGTACTATGTCATCAGCATATTATAGATTACAAATCTGGAAAACTGGACAGGTTTTTAACCATGACCTGCAATCCGAAATGGACAGATATAACTTCTTAACTTGGTGAAAATGAAAAATCTGCCGATCGTCGTGATAGGTTTCTGGAGTGTTTGTTGAAAACTCAACTAGTGATAAAAATGATTTACTAAAAAATCACTCATTGTGAGCAGTTGTTATCCTACACATATTTATTATTGAATCCCTGAAACGTGGTTAATACACTACCTCATGAATATCCTAAATTTTGTGCGGAGAAATACCTGACCCAGTCAGTTTTCCAAGGATTCATAAAATTGTTATCTCGAATGATACATGGATCTTGTAGAGCTCGTAATCCTAAGGCTCCTTGCATGATTGATGGAATATGTACACATAATAACCGAGCAACATTTTATGTTAAACTATTGAAAATAACAATGGTTTTCCAAAGTACCGGAGACGAGATGACGGAATTGTTGAACAAAAAGGAATATATCATTTGATGATCGTGATTCGTTCTCTACAATCGCTTCCTAATTCTACAGTACAATGCTCACATCAATATTGAAAACCGATAAATACATGTATAAACAGGCTTACCATACGTCCCGGTTTGACCGGGATTGTCCCGGTTTAACGACCTGATCCCGGGGTCCCGGCCAGTTTGTCAATTGTCCCGGTTTGAAAATTGACGAGAGTAGTTTCCGTCCGGGCGAAGACGTTGTGCAAGCTAAGCTCCCGATTTTTGGTTAAATCAATAGAAAAGACAGTTTGAAAGATTAAAAATAATTTTTCATGAATGGAAAATTTAAAAGCTGCAGTAGTCACTTTGCACGAGTATACACATTCAAATGACTTAGGGAGCACAAAAATCCTAATGTGTGCTATACTTGCTTTCCTTCGAAAAGATGTAGAATGTGGCTGGCAGTATATCCATGGTCAAGTTCCAGAGGAAGAGAAACTCGATTAATTCTTTAATTATTTCGTAGAACAATAGCTAGACAATGATTAGTGCCACAGGAGTTACGGAACTGCTACTTCCGACGTCATACAATGAATAATACCGTACAAGCACGCATCAGAAACTAAACAGCCACGTTGGAAGACCACATCCAAGAATAAAAAACATTATCAAATGTTTATAATCTGAGGCAGAGGAATCTATTCAGAACACGATGTAACGATGGAGTGAAATTTTTAAGCTATGAAAAGGACGAAAAAGTATACTGAATTGGATAAACTAAAAGATATGAAAAAGATTCTGATGTTGGGATGTTCTCAAGATCACGTCGTCCGTTCTACAAGTAGACTAATAAAAATAAATAAAAAATAACCTTCCTTTTTAATTTAGAGAGAGAGAGAGAGAGAGAGAGAGAGAGAGAGAGAGAGAGAGAGAGAGAGAGAGAGAGAGAGAGAGAGAGAGAGAGTGAGAGAGAGAGAGTGAGAGAGAGTGAGTGAGTGAGTGAGTGAGGGGGCGGCTATGCAAGTGTGTGTGTGTGTGTGTGCGCGCGCGCGCGCGCGCGTTTTATAAAAATTGTAACTTGGTAAACGTAGTTTGTAACAAAAAATGCATTTAACGAATTATAAAAACATAAACACAATTGACTCATAAAAAAATAATTGGAATCATAAAAATAATTAATAAAAGTTAAATTAAATACAAATTAAAAAAAAATAAAAAATAAAAGAATTTCGAAGTTAGAAGACAATATAGATGCTTTACGTCAGCTGTTATGACAGGCGATATCAGTTTTTAAATTGGTTTTTTGTACTTGTACAGGAGAAAATGTAAATTGTACTGTTTTCATCTTTCGTTTAAGAAGCGCAAATTCAACAATTTCACAACTTCACGAATAAACAGATAATCCCCCTTCATGTACAGGGTGGATGTACATACATCGTTGTTTGTGTGTTCGCAAGTGGAACGTACTCTCAAGTATCAAAAATTAATTACGTGTCTTATCTACTTGAGTGTTCGCAAGTGAAACGAGTTGCAAGTGCCACTGTTCGTAAGTGGGAGCACACCATCGTCGGCCGGATACGAAAAGCCGATTAATTTACCTGGTTTCTTCGAGACAAAAGCATCAACATGAATCAAAAAATTTAACTTGCAACCATTATTTTAGTAAAAAGTAGATGATTGTGGGTACCATAGCTTAGGCTTTTAGAGCATAGACTTGTACATTTATCTAGGATTTACACGTAAGTGGATTTACATTATGTAGCTGATGATAGAAGTTCAAATGCGAGTTCCTGGTCTCAGCTGGGAGAGTGAACTCCAAGACAAAATACTGATCCTTCAAATGTGTGTGTGTCGGGTAGGTATAGGCCTACTCTGGGCTCCTTAAAAAAGCTACTGCTAAAATAACAGTGAATTGTTCTAATTTTTTTGATACATAATAAGGTGACGCCGTATAACATTAATATTTGGGTTTGGCAAAGATTATCAGAATTAGCACATTCAACAATTAAAAGTTTTGTACGAATGAGCAGAAAATAATGGTATTTCAAAGGAATTATAAAGACATATCTTATGGTCATAAACTAACCGCAGAAAAAATTACTGTGTAATCAGTATAGTCATATTTGGACAGGTGTAGAAAAATATGGAGAAGCCTGTACACTACTGTACAGGTGTGTCGTTGCTGATGGGAACACACATAAAAACGTTTGTATGAGATTAAACGTATGTATCCAAGAGGAATACCGTTTTATCTACAACAGGTGGCTTCGAAATATGAATTTGGGGATTTCCCTTTTATTTAGGGTGAATTGTTATAAGGTAAATAAATTTAAGTTCCTTCTTTCACACAAGTGACCAATAATTTTTCTGGTTTAGGCACATCGATTAAACTATTACAAAATGTGTCTTTTTTCGATCTAATTTGACATATAGGTTAGGATTTGATGGAAAAGTTAACAAAGTGCGAGGGGGCAGGAAAAGGACAGTTGTGATTGTGTATAACATTGAAATTGTGACAAGAAAAGAAGAAACTGTATGAGTGGCGATCGCGTGCATGCGTGTGTGCGCGCGCGAGAGAGAGAGAGAGAGCGTGAGAGGAGAGAGAGAGAGAGAGACTGACAGAGAGAAACAAAGGCAGAGATAAAGAAATCTGTCTCATTAATCAAATTCACGCCAACAACATTCTTAATGTCGTAATGACACAACAGTCTATGTTTACAAAAGTACTACTGTTTTGGCTGACACATAAATATACACATGTAATGTCTCTTGGCAGGCTGACGTGTTCGTACTACTAATTCATACGAAGGCTGTATTCACTCCTGTCTGTATTAAAATAATACAAATGGTGTTTTATAGTAATAATATAATAATAATAACAACTATCACGATTTGTAGGCTTAAGCATTCATAACATAAACAGTTTTCTACCGTTCCCTGCTCTCAAGACTTCTACGAACTTTTTTTAACCTATTGATTTTACTCCATTTTTAATAATTCCATAATTATCTATATACATAATTTTTACAATTAAATAATTAATTTCTTTTTACAAAAATGTCAACTCTTCCCACCCTTTTTGTTTTTCATTATATAATCTAAATATTAACTTGATTTCACTGTACACATGCTAGATTTGGTAACTGAAAATTACCAAGCAGATTTGGTAACTTAGTTTTTTTATAGACTCTCACCAGGGCCGTATTTAGGATCTGTAGACCCCTAGGCTGAACCTGTGGTGCAGGGCCTACCGGGGGTCTGGGGACTATTCCATACCCCCCAGTAAAACGGGGGGTCCGGAAATTTTTTGAAAATTAACCTGCAAAAATCGAATTTTAGAGCAATTTTCTAACTAAAAACCTAAACAGAAACATTTAAAGTTTATTACTAATTGTAGAAAATGTTACTGTACAGTATTTAGAAGTTAATGAATTGATGACATAAAAATGAAAAGAATTGAAAATCATTAAGATATTCAACACGATTGAACAACTATATTAAAAAAAGAACACAAAGTTTGGGTGTGAAATGAATTTATTAGCAGTGTGTTAAAATACGATACTATACTACAGTAAGTTACATTACTACAGTAGTGAGTAGAGTAATATTACAGTACTATACAATACTATGACAATAATATGTATGACAATACTGTGTGTACAATTTACTACTAAATTGTAGTTACTACATATAACTTAACTTGGAAATGGCTTAGTGGCTAATTGGTTTCCGCCTACACTTCATACTAATGAATCTACTTATAATATCTTCATAAATTAGTTGTCTTCAAATCTCACTTCAATGCTGAGCAAAGCCAAAACGTTGAACTGTCTTCTAACATGGAGGTTCGAAGCCTGTTTTTGATCAACTTCAATTTTGAAAATGACCTTTCTCCACTAAAGTTAGTGACCATAAGTGACAGGTGCATGCTTAGAGCGACCTCGATATTAGGAAAACAATCTCTGACGTTTCTTTCTAGGAGGAGTTTATACATCCACCTCAACTGACTAATGACTTTTTCATTTTCCTCATAATCTTTTTGAAACTCATGGTAAAAAGCCTTGAACTGAATCAGTTCATTTCCCAATTGATCGTGTAAGTCATTGTTATATGTTTCTACTAAGTTTTGAGCTGCTGCAATTATCTCTTCATTAGTAAGTGTATCCAACTTGTTGAGAAACCCAAAACGGGTATCAACTAGTTTGTATGCCTCAAGCTCTGCCGCAAATTGATCTATGACAGGAAGGAAACTCTGGGTTCGAAATTTTTCTGATGGCGTCAGCTTAACCTTCTGGTGCTTGGACTGGGACAGTCAAGAGGTGCCAAACGCACGTTTGTTTTGCGGTTGCGCCGTGTTTAACTCTCATACTCAGTGCAATCAGTTAACTCAGCCGCTTTCACCTCATATTCTTCAAAGCTATCCCGTTTTGTTCCTATGAAGCTTGTTAGCGATGTCAGTGCTGAGGCGGCTGTGTTCACGTCCAATCTAGTGTTCTGCAGAGTTTCACTAGTTTTGTTTACTTGTCCCAAGTTATCATCCCAAAATACTGTGTACAGATTTACAGTCAAATAGATCACCGTCACAATTTTGAAGTGCTGTGGCGCCCATTTTTATGCAGTAATCTATATTACCTTGTGTCATAAACTCCGGCCACAATCCAATGTCATTTTCCAAGCAAACATTTTCACTTAAAGCAGGTCCAAGAGAAACACCCTCTAGTTCCCACGCGACGCCAAGCGATCGAGTTTCCTGAATGCTGACTCACTCATATCAGTTGACCACTGAAGAGTTCAGCCGAATTAGTCCACACGAAATAACTGCGTCGACGTCTTTTAAGATTATAAGAGGGCCCGCACCACGGTATTAAAACAAAGACATTTTTTGTTTTAGTCTATTCAAAATTAAAATGTTTAAACAGTTTTTTTTTTGTGGTGCGGGCCCATAGGCTGCAGCCTAGATAGCCTGCGCGTAAATGCGGCCCTGACTCTCACAGGTTAATTTGCAAGCAGTACTACTTCACACTGAAAATAAATGGTCACCAATCCCTTCAGTTTATACTGCTTACATGTCGGAGTCATGTGACAGTATGAAACTTTTATTGAGCAGAATTCAGTATGACGGATACTCGTGGCATACCTACGGAGATGTGAAAGTAACGTAGTTTTACTTCGATTGCAGCTTGGATTCACAAAATTCTGTTGCCTTCTGTGCGAGCGGGTAAATTCTATGCAGTAATGGGAAAATTATTATGTAAAAAAAGCAGTGATCATTAAAGACAGAGGCACTGAGTGTAGGAGATCAGACCGTTGTAGGTCAAGTACTAGTAAAACCAGGAAAAGCTTATCGTCCACTACTACATATTAAGTAGGTTTAATGAAAATTATGTAAATGGAACGGATCTAATTTCGAAACTGTTAATTTCCTTCAAGTGTGTACTAAAGTAAAGAATATTACAATTTATAATTTGGTAATTACACCAGGTAGGCTTAAACAGGTAATACTAACAACCAGTAGCCTACTGATTCGAATGTGTGTGTGAAGAGGGCTTTTGAGTCGATAATAACGCTATTACCTACTTGACACAGAAATTCCCGTGTCACCTGCATTTTGTATTATGCAAACGTTCGGAGGATGTAAATTTTTTAACAACATTGTTGGAGTGCCAACCTTTAGAATGAACCGTTGTGGCGGAATGCAAGATTGATTTAAAGAATTCAAAAATTCTTGGAGATAGTACACTATATTTTCAATATTAAATGCGGTGTTAATAGATTCTTCGTACTTTTTATTATCCCCAGAAAATTTTTCCAAACTTGTATCATTATTTTCCTTCACAGATTCGATTCTTTGGGAATAACCACTTGTAATTTTAGCAAGTAAACACTTGACGTTTTGCACAGATTTTAGCAATTAATACAGTTGTACTGTTTACTATGTCCCAGTTTTTCGTCAGTTTCTGTTAAGCTATCGTCATTAGGAACACTACCGTCACCGAGGTGCAGTAAGTTTGTAGAAAAATCACTATCTCCTCCTCCTAAATGGGCTCCCATATTGCTTTGCAAATTTAGTCTGAATAGCATTCCACATCGCCGAGGACTTTAAACACGCTGAGACAATATCAGCGCGGGTTCCTCTTGCAGTTACCGGTAATCTCTAGCGAGAATCCTCTGAAATAACAAAAGTTACGCTACCCACTAATTTGTTACAATTTCTTAAGTCTTGGAGAGTTTGATTGACCGTTCCTATACAGTCCACAAATCGCCTTCGTTTTGTCGTTCATGATTAGTTTCCGTTTTGATCGCTCTTTCTTTTGTCATGCCTCCTCTTCAATACGAATTGCTTTTTTAATAGGAGTCAGTGAGAATACTTGACTTTTTCTTCTTGGCGCATTTTTATTTTATTTTTGCAGTCGCTTTCGGATAAGGGCGAATTTATTATGGTGTCAATTGTGATAAGGTATTAGCAGATGTCTCGTTTATTCCCGACGTGGGAGGTCCGGCTACTGTGGCCTCTTGACAACCATTTGTTGGTGTTAATCTTCCTTCATAATTACTTTTGTCTCCTATCTCTCTGTCAATTACAGGTGAACACAGAAGCTCTTCGATACTGAATATATTTTCATTTAATGGCCAAATTCCAGTTGAACTAAAACCTGCTGTCAGTTAGATGGTGTAGCTGCCTTTGAAAGAGTATCTTTTGTTAGCCCAGGTATGTCATATAATGTCATGTTTTTACCTGGGTTTATTGTCATCCAGCTCTCAGCGGCTGCACCGAAACAGGCCATATAAACACTTGTCTAATGGCTGAAGTCAGATTGTAACGGTTATGAGGTATAAACTGTTTCATAAATAGTAAAAAAAGAGAGGCTGTAATTTATCTTGATGGATGTGCTACTCCAATACAACCTGCTGGTCTATAAATAATCAAAGTGATATCTACATAACACTCTGTGGATATAACGATAAGTGGTGGTTTCCAGCTGCCATCTATGAAAATACCACTGGTTTCACCCTTTTCTAAAGGGGTAACCCTGCTGACTTGTTTATTTCCCTTCAAACTGACAACTTTGTTAGGACACTGCACTGTTGTTATGCTGCCTGGTTTCCTTCACATTCCAAATATTGTGACAATAAAAATGAAGGCGACTTATCACAGAATTCCAATATTGAAGAAAGTTTTATGTTATGTTTATTAAAACTAAATGCTATTGCAAAACTTGTTGCTTCAGCCTCTCTAAAAGACAACCTTGAATGTCGCTGCATGAAGCCAGTAAAACAATCTTTTACCGGTCCAGTTCACCAGAAAATCGACATTATTTGGAAACACGTATTCGGAGGCTAACATACGAATATTCTTAGGGTACAAACCATAATAGCTAACAGAATAGTGCAGATCATAACACATAAATCTGAGTTTTCTTTTTGTTCTTTCCTAAATACAAGTTGTGGAAAACGCTGAGTCTTTGTAGGGTTTGTGAGCTACATCGCCCCAGAAAGTTTTTCACTTGTACGTTTGAACCAAATATGAAAAAAAGGAAACAGAACAAAATATTTTACTTACATTGTACCAACATACCACTTTCCTTCTGGTGAAATTGAAGGTACACCTTTAATTTTAAAATTAGTGGCTGAAGTGTAGTGCTGCTGGCCACTCTACCTTTAGTGCGTGTGTCGAACACTCACTTTAGGCAACCTATTCTATCTCCTAAATTTCCTAGGCGGCATAAAAAGGAGCCATTATTACTATTATCATTTTAAAAATTTTAGTTTTTTAGGATTTAATAAACATGTAATCTTTATTATAGGATCACAAGTAACTGACACATAATTAATTCTGAGATCTGTTAGGTTATGAATTAGTTTTCTTTTAAGAGTTATAGAGAAACATAACTTGCCCTCATGCTGCCACATTGCTTTTATATTAGTATGATTCAATTGTACACTTACCATGGATCCAACAAAGTACATAGCTGTAAACACCCATAGCAAATTAGTGACAAAAAGGTTGCTTTACACGTTCTAAAATACAAAAGGGAACAAAGACTCATTTTACTGTACACTGCTATAATCAGACTGGAGGAGCACGTACTACAAGCTATAACAGAAACGTTATACAGTTGCAGAGGTGCTGAGACTAAGGGACACTTGAAGAAGTACAAAGTATCAACTTATGTCTCTCTGCTCTCCCCTATATGGTAATACTGTCTTATAATGACTGTTAAACAAATGAAATGTATTGTATACCTTTATATGTGTATTTATACACAATATATCATAAACGTTTTTTGTGGCAAAAATATCTGTCAAATTTTTGTATGTTGTAATGGTACATATAACACTACCAACACCAGCGTACCACAAATAAGTTGAAAGCCACTACAATTAAGAATACCTACAAGGTCAAGTATACGATCATGGATAAAAAAGGAAGTATCATAAGCCAAAACCAAGTGAATTAAAATGAAGAAAGAATTGCCAGTAAATGTGCAACTAAAGAAGATAAAGCAAGACTAACGATGAGACGACATACATAATTACCCAATAGATCAAACAGTGAAAAGGAAACCCATGAAAGACAAAATCAAGAAGAAACCTATTAACCGTGAGATGGAAACCAGTGAAAACAACGCCATGGAGAAACTTATTAAGAGAGAGGAAGGGATCAGTGAAGAGAAGAAGAAAATATCCAGATCAAACACAAAAAAGGGAGATAACATGAATTATAATGAACTAACATATGCCAATAAAAGAATAATTATAAAAGAAGAGGGAATAAATGGAATAAACAAAATGATTTAAACCCCTAAGCTGTAACAAAAATTGACACTGACCAAAACTTATTAAGTGAATACCTTCCTTGACAATGTAATACAAACAATAATCAATAAGAATGAATTATTGAACATAAAAAGTAACAAAGAGAATGAATAACAATAAGGTAATTTCTTAGCTAAATGATGTGTAGGCGTGAAAAGAGGACTATGTCCAAAACACCAATGACCAATTGTAAAGTGGAATTGATATTAGAAATAACCACTAATTACCAATAGTAAAGACTGTAAAAGATAAACAAAATGTAATCTAATAATAACCAATAGATATACCAATACTACATAAAGTCAAATAAATCAAATATAATACAGAAATACAAAACCGACAATAATCCATTGTTGTATATTTAGAATGTAACATAACCTAATCTGGACAAATATTTTTCAATAAAACTATAGAAAAATAAGGCCAAAGCAATGTTAAACTTAAATGTATTATAATGTGACATAAATAGATAATATAAGGAATGATTTTTGTAAAAGAGATAATGTAATAAGTAAATATAAAAGCTGTATTAATGTGATTTAATATAACTATATGCTTTCCATAGAATGGATGCATGATGAACAAAATTATCTTGTAAACTTATCACAAAAGAGTAGGAACACAACCAACAACATTGAATGAGGCAGAATACTATTCGAATAAGTAAATTCAAGGATTATAGCCACCCAAATACTAATAATAACCATAATAATAAATAAACCATGTTGACAGCTAGATGCAAGTAATCTAGGTAACTTTAAACCAAAGCAATTATCAGTATAAATGCAGAATGCACTACGGCACAATAATAACAGTGCTATCAAAACAATGATAAGAGATATTCAAGCAATTATGAGAATAATTTGATAGGATAACAACCCATATAAAAAGGTAACTTCCTAAAGTATAGTAAACTCACTTAACAAACTATAGTTAAGGTAATAAAACCACAAGATGAAGAAAAAGGACACTATCAGAAGTGACCATGACCAATGCAGTATGCATAGGCCATAATAAAATGTTAACTGTTAATGTTAGTGTAATAGTAAGTATCATGTACATGTTGTGTTTATGTTAGTGTCTATACAGGAAAGTACCGAGCAACTCACCGCAGCTAATAATAGAAGTCGACGCAACTACTTCAGAATCGAACTCAAGAAATGGAACAAAAAACATTCTAAACTATTTAAACAAAATTAATAAACGACGTCAAAGAGTAAGTAAACCGATTTATTCATATCGGATTCAATAATAGATTGAATTGGGTAGAATAAATCAATAAACAAAAAATTAATAATAAAAACCAAAACGTTAAGAATATTAATAAAACAGACGATCTCGTCGTGCTAAAATTTTCGTACACACTTTTTAAGAGAAAATTAATTAAACCTTCGAATCTAACAAGGAAAATATTGTGTCGAGTATTCATAATACAAACCCTTAGATATCAAGTATAAAATGAAAATATAAGAACCAAGTTAAATGTATATTCTATAGCCGGCAGAATAAGTGAAGTACAAATAAAATAGAGGCAGGATATCAAGAGAATTGAAAACGTGGGACTACCTAAACAAGTAATAAGATACAGACCTCAGGGAAGACGAGATATAGGTAGGGCAAGGAAAAGAGATGCCTTCAGTGAAGGCAAAACAGGCTGTAATCCTATACCTTGACACGGAGAAGATTCATAATACTTAATAGCACACTTAAGAACAAAATATTGGTATGGAGAATCATACACGACTTCCATGTTCTAAGATTTATATTTAAAATCATTTTCGAAATTAAATATTTCCATTGAAACTAATTCTTTCTACTTACTGTGGTCACTAACGTATACCACCTCACGTTATCGCACTTGATTTTCACTGATGATGGAAGTCGATGGCACTGACGAAACGTCTGGTTTTGTAGAAAACATTGGTCTACGGCCAAACAGGCCGGGAAGGAATTTTAAAAACAAACTGCTTCTTTTTTGGCACTAACGTAGTACATACTGTATATAAAAAAAATTATCAGGTAAACTATTACGTTACAACAAAAAATGTTTCCGGTAAACTACCCTTTCCCCGTAACCGATCTTCACCAAAATCAATAGGCCTTGAGTCCTCTATAACTCAGGCACATATGTAAAAATATATCTGATTCTGTTTGAATTTACGGCAGTTATCGTTCGTCATTAAAAAATTTCTCTTGTTACAACATAAAATATTGTAGGTAAACTACCCCTTTGTCTTAACCGATCTTCACAAAAAACAATAGGTCTTGAATACTCTACAATTCAGGGCTGTATGCAAAAAATAATTTGATTCTGTTTGAATTTGCGGCTCTTATCGTTTGCCATAAAAAATCTACAGACAGACACACACAGACACTTTTCGAAAAAATACTTTTTTTTCATGTTTTGAGGGTAGTACAATCAGAATCTGCAAAAATCTCTAACACGATTTTTTTTTGCCATCACCATACTTCCATTTCCTTATGGAACATGAAAGTAAAATCAAAGTAAAATTCTGATGGCAACAAAAATCAAATATTCTATCAAAAATTGGGGATATACATTTTTGGTAGGTATTTGGTAGGGCTACTTGCATTGCACAAGGAGTGTGTTATTTTCACTAGGTTAATGATAAAAAATTACTTACAAGTACATTGATTTTTATTACAAAATTTATACAAAGCAGTTTCAATTCTATGGTATCAATAATTCATAAATATTAAGGATAATGAACAATTTATTTCTTCAGAGAAGATACATAAAAACATTGCCAAAATAATACATATCAGACAAATATTATTACAACAAAAATACCACACAGACATTTGGGCTTTGTTACTTTATCAGTAACTATAAGATTACATTCATAAAGTACATAGAATATTTATTTACAAGAACATAATTACAAAAAGTGAAAACACCTTTGATGAAATAAACATTTTATTTATTACATCAAACATAACTAAACTCAGATGACAATATAAATGAACTAAATATAGGTTTTTCTGCGAGGGAGTGTAGGATTGATTAGGGGTTCAATTAGTTCAAATTATTATAAAAAAATAGCATAAACTATAAATAGAAAAACTAGACTGTTATGTTTACAACAAAATGAAAACTTCAAGTTACATTTTAGATATTCTGTGTCAAATCAACAAGTGCTACAACCTGACCCTCTTAGATTTATTTGAAATTAAGTTTGCATGTAGTATTCATAAATAGTAACACAAATCAATTTTTTCACATTTTTCTGACGAAAGGTTACTGAGTAATGGGTGCTCAAAAATGAAAAAATAAATAAAATTTTTGACTTGCGCAACAATATTGATTTGTTCACAACTTGTGTTCTAATTAAGCTAGAACAATGACATCGAGTTCATTTGAAAGCTCTTTTAAAGGGCTTTCATATGATATAAAACATAATTATTTGAAAATATATATATTTTTTATAAACACATCATTATTGCATTTACTGAATTTTGAAAAACTGTATTTTTAAAATTCTCAAAAAATATATGTGAAAGATATTGTTTTCCTCTACATATTCTGAAAGTTTCAACTTGGGATGAGCATGGGATCACTATCAAAAGTAATTTTATGTTTATCACGATTCTGTAAAACGTCATTCAGATCGGTGAATTATTATTATTTTTATTTTCCTTCCCGTGACAATTTTTCAGAATCATAGCTGGATTTATTACTTGGCCTACAAAATTGTACTTTTCTTTCATACAAATAACTGTGTTTTAAAGCTTAGCACTAGCTAAATTAATAGCTCAAAATTAATAAATTGACCTACATATCTAAAATATATATCTTAATACAGTGATCCAGGTTTTCCGTGTACAAGCAAAAAAATCTCATTTTAAAGACTATATACAAAATGGTTGGTTGGTGTGACTATCTCCCATCTGTTTAGTATCTTTTCATCGGATAATATTCAGTCAGCCGCTGTCAACTGTTGTTGAAAGTGACCTGTACATTTTCTTTTGGTGTGACATAGCCTATAAAGTGAAAAAAATGTGATTAATTCTGAAATGTTGTGTTTTGAAATTAGCTTAAAGGTACTTTTGTACAATTCTCACAACAGTGTATAAGTTTATATGCCTACAACCAGTTAATATTGTAACAAGATATATGAGCCCAAATATTTCAGTAACCCAAAATATTAACACATGTCAATAATTGAGTGAAAGAGACAAACCAAGTGTTTCTTCTAAAAGGCCAAGCATGAAACTACATGAGCTACTCATCACCAAGGATAAACTCACAACAATAAGAGTTAATAAAACTAATGGTAACTAACAAGTGAAATAACATTATAAGAAAAAGAAGATGCACCAAACAATGACTGTACCACAGGAACAAACAACCCAATAGTTTTCGGTCAGTAAGGAACCAATGAAGACAAGGAAGAAACATACTACGAGAAAGACACCTAACAACCATGGCATAAAATATAGATTCCAAGAGCCAGTCAACTATAGAACAACATCTAACCCGTATATGCAATGACTGAACAACTTACAGATTGAAGAGATGGACAAGAACTGACTAACTGAGATGACCAATATACAACAGATAATATCATAAATGTATAGGACAAGATATGTTATAAAAGAATGAAAGTAACTATACTGTTAACTGAATAGAAACTGTGAATAAAAGCATAGTAACATGTTATGCATAACACCCATGTAACATAAAGAAGTATTAAAATTGTCTCATAATAATAACAAATATTAGTCAAATAGTCAAACAATCATGTAAGATAAGAAAAGGCAATAACTACAGAGTTATTAGTTATCATTAATAAAACCAAACTTGAGAAAATAAGGTTAATAGAATGTAAATTTGTATCAACCTAACATACACATTGTTGGTACAAATGATGAAATCACATAAGATAGGTACTGTTCACCTAAATTCACATCTATCAGTAGGAAAAGCCTACCTAAACCAAAATGTTTTGTGCTTTACACCAAGAAGAAATTATAAGCTTTCTACAGGTACCAATATAAGATACCCAAAATGGATTTAAATAAGAATTTAAGTAAATAAAGTGAACCAAAACCGACCAAAAGGGGATTCACTATGTAAAACTTGAACAAAACCACTTTATAATACCAAATAGAAGTAAAAGGTTAATGTCTATACCACAAGTAAGGTCTAATACCACTATTGTAATAGTATAAGAATATTATAAGAAAGGACATAATGTATTATAATCGTAATTAAGAACACCTGTCATGTGACACCTGGTGTAAGTAATGTTAGTCAATGATATACACTAAGGGACAGACCAGTGTACAAAAAACACTTAACCAATTATAAAGAGACTACTATGATTAAACTATTGTAACTAAATAATAGTAGAAAGAGATAAAAGAATACCAAATAAGAATGGAAATAAGTGTACACCTCATAGTGCAAAATAGAGGTCAGAGAGAGTTAACTATATAAGAATACAGCAGTTCTATAAGGAGAAATTTACCTCCAAACTTATAAATTTTGCACAAC
The DNA here is from genome assembly GCA_034769895.1 of Magicicada septendecula. Taxonomy (NCBI): domain Eukaryota; kingdom Metazoa; phylum Arthropoda; class Insecta; order Hemiptera; family Cicadidae; genus Magicicada; species Magicicada septendecula. The sequence continues at coordinate 1,362,182,960 of CM068367.1, forward strand.
CATCTGGCGATATAAGAGCTTCTACAACAATGGACTCTGTAACAAAGAAAGAATTTTAGCTAACAGAGAAAAATTATTATCTTTGCCAGTATCAACAAAAGTGCCAATTACTAAATGAAATAATTGCAGTTTTATGGGAAATAACGTTATTAAACTAATTATGTACTTTATTAAGAACTTTTGTTTTTCCAGCAGCTTCCAAAACTCTTTATATAAAAAATAATATAAACAAACTTATTTAGAGCTTCTAACAATACTTATCTTAAAATTATCATATGATTATACTTTCCAAAGGAAGCCCCTGATTTTAAAGCATTGACACCCTATAATACTACTAATTAAAAATGATTCCAACTACTATGTTACTAAATTTTCTCATTTAAAATGTATATGGGACTGTTAATAACTTTATATTGTTGTCATTAACAAGAAAAACAATCATTAATGGCTATTTTATCACAAACTTCAAAATCTCCTATAAAGCTTGCTCAATGAAATAGGACATTCCTGATGCAGAAAATTAACTTTGCCATAACACAAATTAAATAGGCTAACGCCCAAAAAAAAAAATGCTTTGAAAACAAAACATTAATAAAATATTGTATGAATTCATTGTGCTACATTCAAAGCTGATTTTCTTAATTGATTTAAAGTATACAAGTCTAGTTTGTCAAGTAAAGATAATTTAGGTAAACCTAATACTACTTATGAAACAAACATTAAATCAAATATGCTAATGTTACAAAATTCACAAACAGAAACAAAAATTTTAAATTATCTATAGGCTAAATTGCTTTGATTATATTACCTTCTCCACTTCATATGTTTTCCACATCAATATCATGTGATGTTGATACTCCCTGATGGTGGAATAATAGTCATTTTTCCCAGTGAATTCTGGAGAGTTCAGGAGAAACCTGAAAGATCTTTAAAAAACTCATACATAATTTTTCACTAACTTAACACTTAAGAATATTAAGCTAATAATTAAGAGAATAATTTATTTTCTTAACTTAGTACAATATTTGTAGGTTACCACTATGAATTTACAAAAAGTTAATGGATTTTGGGTAAATTTCTAAAAAAATTAAATTTACAGCATAATCTTGTAGTTATTTTATAGTAATCTATTTTAATTTAAATGAACTCAATTCTAAAAGTAAAAAACAAACTTACATACTGCAGATCCTCTTGTTGTTCAGCTAGCACTATTGCTTGGTTACATCCCTGCACTGAAGATTCCTGAAAAAGATTTCTAATATAATCATACAAACTCGAAAAACAAAAACCATTCAAATAATTAACATTGGATAATATAATCCTGATTATAACGGTATTATAACTAGCAAATACATTACGGATAATTCATCCATACTCTGTATCATTTAACTCTACTATTAAGTATAACACACCCCATAAAATATTTTAGAATATTAAGAAATTAATTTTTTAAAATTTCATGTGATATTAGTTGAGTATCATTTAGGAGGTTAAACAATTTAAATAAAATTCTACACATTAAGTTACAGATTATAAATACAGATAATAAGAAATTAAATAAAAATAACAATATAGGCCTACATCAATTATCGGGTTTAAGAACCTGCTGCTGTAAGCAGTAATAAATTATAGTTTAGTGAGCTTTAATCAGACTTGCATGCAATAATAAATTTTACATAAGATAAAAAAAAGATGCTTTATTTAGTCACCAGCAAAACCTTTTCTGTCTGCAAGTTAATATTATAAAATTTAAAAACAGCACAATTAACCGAAAAAATTTAATCGAGATTAAAATCCATGTTTAAGTCAGAAATTAAAGAAGTCACAGTTCAAATTCTCTTTTCACTTTTTCTTTTACCTGACAAATGTTAGCCCTTAATTTTTAAAGCAGAGCTGTGTTAAAACAAAATTTTTATGACAAATATATTACAATTTAATGGACTCAATGCTATGAAAGTAACTATGTGTACAAAAAATTACAACAGTTTGCTTCAGTGAGGATATAGTACCCATAGGCCTATATTATAAATTTTGTTATATTAGGTCTTAAAATTAACCTTAACTTACTACCGTAAGTCATATCTTATTAAGTAATTGCGTTTCTCTGAAAAATGCTGAATTTGAAAGTATATTTAGAGTAATATAGCTGGACTAAAGAATTAAATAAAATATGTAACTATTTAAATACGAGAAGAGTTCAAATTAAATATATTATGGTAAGGCCTATCATCTTGTGTTAGGTAGGACGACACATTACGAATAAAATGACTTACAAATTGGATACATTACACAAATATAGGTAGGCTAGAGTAGTAATTGTCAGACTTACAGGAGTATCTATATTAAAGAAAAATTATTTAATTAAATTTTAGTCAGTGCCTTACAGGGACTTTTTTTTAAAAATGAGATAATTACCCCTTGGGTAATTATGAAAATTCTCATCAATGCTGATATTGCGCTGATACACTTTTATTCTATTCTTCTATGTTATATAAACACGAGAAAAATAATTTTAAACGGCGGTCCAACCTATTTACGGAAACAAAAAATTAAATTTTTACTCCCATAAGAACGCATGGTGTTAGCCTAGGTATATTGTATTAATTAAATTAGAATGCTAATTTGCTCCATTATTAAATTTTGAACAGAACACAGTGATATTATGTATAGTTGGGTCTATAACAGTTAGTGTTATAGACCTAAAGTAATCTAGACAAAGTAATCTAGACATTCATACATAACCTAACACACCTAATTTGCTACAAACAACGGAAAACATACACTAAATAAATGATCATCTTACCTTTCATTATTATTCCTAGCGCCTCCAACATCTTTTTACTTCGACTTGCAATCGCAAACACTTCAAAACGAACAACAAAATTCTGTCCCACACACCTTAACAAACGAAAACAAATTACCGCACAGCGCCAACTAAACTAATGGCCGGTCGCAATATTTCGTTACACCAACTAAACAGAATAGAAACACACTTCCCTCTGTAGTGTCTGTCTTTTGTACACATGTTAAAAATTTTATAGAATAATTATTATTACGAATGCCAATATGGCCGACTAACTACCCATATTTCATTATATAAATTTGTATATTTCGATCAAGTTGTGATGCTTCAGCGTACAGCAAAAATACGATGTATAAAATTTTGTATAAGTTTTTCGTACGCTGACACACCATAACTTGGTCAAGGTAACTTCAACACCTAAAGATGTACATATATAAGTTCATCAAATTTGTTGTAGATACCCTGGGTAAAATTGGCGTGTGTTGAAGAAATTACGCGCCTCTAAGTGTATATATATATATATATATATATATATAATCACGTTTATCCATCATTAGCTAAACATGCAAGTTCTGACCAGAGAAGTTCATCTTTTTGAGACCCCATATATAAAAGTTACGAGTAAGCTTAGACATTTTATTCTTACATATTCGTAATCAGCATAAAAAACCGTAAAAATATATATCCGTTTCAAGATAGTTTGTTGAAAAAAGTTGAATAATAATTACCCTGTTAACTTTATCGTTACAAACGACTCACACGTGTAAAAAAATGCATTACTATTTTATCACGGATATCGGTTTAGCTTTTAGTGATGAAAAATATGCACAGTGTTGCCACAAAATGTATATAAAGTCACGAAGGTCACAACGTTGCCAAGTCTACTGAACGTAAGCAATTCCTGCAGCTGCTGTGTCTCGGCTGTGTATTCCAGTCGCCTACGTTTAATTCCTGTATACGATCTTAGTTATTTTTAATTTCAGTACCGTAGTAAAAATAATCTTTGAAAGACGTAATCAACTATTTTTCAACGCTGTTATTAAAAAGTGGGTTAATCATTCAATGACAGAAAACATATAAGGTATAAAATGTTGTGATCACTTTATTCACACGTTCTTTTCTTGACACGTAAATAACTATATACTAAATAAAGATATAATAAGTATATCTTCATTGTACATTAGTATTATATGTAGCTAAAAAGTACAGTACAACCTACTGTAAAATACACGTTCTTCTTCTGTGTATCTTCTGTAATTGTTAATTATATTAATTGAGATTTTGGCTACTTATAGAGATTTAATTACTGAACACAATGCAGTTTTCAGAATTGCTGTATATTTATTGGTTTCGAAGTTATCGCAGGTTGAACTGCAAAAATTAATCGACTAAAATTTACTCATCCGCCGCGTGTTTCACTGACGAAAGTAGAGCGAGATAGTTGCTATTATACCCTTTCTGTCTAGCGTAGGCGCAGCGCACAGTGTCCCTTTCAATACAGTATATTTAATGTATCTTTTAAATGTCAATAAATTTCAATGTAGATAATGTAGAATGTAGAAAATGTAGATAAAGAAAATGATTATGATATTGATTATAATTATAATAATTGGAAGCTTGTTTCAAATATATTATACTACATAGAAATGTTTATACACGCACTCATGCGAGCACGCGTGTGCACGTACGCGCACCCACCCACGCAGGCATATTATATATATATATAAAATTTGTGATGTTTTCAATTTGTTTCTTCTGCAAGTAGTATAATTTCGTATATTCTTTTTAACACCTGACGCACGTTTCACTGAAAAATATCAGTATCATCTGAGGTTTCTAAGTAAATTAATAACAATCGAAATAATTCTATTAATATAAAATTAACGAATAATAAAAAATTCCGACTTAATTTTACATCTTGTGCCATTTTGTCAATGTTATATGTGGACAGACTTGCTTACTTTTCTATTAAATGTAGAAATAGATTTTACCATTATTTTTTGCCGCAAACCATTTAATCTTGTTGTTTAATCCTTTTTCTATATGAATAGCTCATTACAATTATTGTTAATATTTCGTGTAAACAGCAGAGAGATGCTAAGTAGGACATTGTCTCAGGTAAGATTGCATGGTAAATCAAGACTCGCGCGTATTTCTTCCACCAGTCGGACGTCACGCGGCAAAAACAGCTGATCGCTAGGTTAGCGCGGGAAGCCGGAATGGCCCCCCCTGTGTTGTGTCTATTCAGCGCTAACACCACAAGATTTCTCATTCCCGTCAACATGAGTACCTACTCAAGGTCAAATAACATTCTTAATGTTGTAATGACAGACGTGTACGTTTACAAAACACTGTTTTGGCTGACACATAAAATATATACACATCTACGTCTGAACTCGCAACCTCTTATTTATCAGCTGGCCGGTTTTACGTTTCCACCAAACGTGTTCCAAAAAATCATATTAAAATAATATGAATATTTTATAGTAAAAACATAATAAAAATAATAATAATATACAATTTAAAAAGTTAATACACTACCTCTTGCTTATCCTAAGTTTTGTGCCGTATCACTTTTCCAAGGATTCATAAAATTGTTATCTCGAATGATACATGGATCTTGTAGAGCTCGTAATCCTAATGTTCCTTGCATGATTGATGGAATATGTACACATAATAACCGAGCAACATTTTACGTTAAGCTATTGAAAATAACAATGGTTTTCCAAAGTACCGGAGACGAGATGACGGAATTGTTGAACTAAAAGGAATACCGTATATCATTTGATAATCGTGATTCGTTCAATACAATCGCTTCCTAATTCTACAGTACAATGCTCACATCAATATTGAAAATCGATAAATACATGTATAAATAGGCTTACCATACGTCCCGGTTTGACCGGGATTGTCCCGGTTTGACGACCTGATCCCGGGGTCCTGGCCAATTTGTCAATTGTCCCGGTTTGAAAATTGACGAGAGTAGTTTCCGTCCGGGCGAAGACGTTGTGCAAGCTAAGCTCCCGATTTTTGGTTAAATCAATAGAAAAGAGAGTTTGAAAGATTAAAAGTAATTTTTCATGAATGGAAAATTCAAAAGCTGCAGTAGTCACTTTGCACGAGTATACACATTCAAATGACTTAGGGAGCACAAAAATCCTAATGTGTGCTACACTTGCTTTCCTTCGAAAAGATGTAGAATGTGGCTGGTAGTATATCCATGGTCAAGTTCCAGAGGAAGAGAAACTCGATTAATTCTTTAATTGTTTTGTAGAACAATAGCTAGACAATGATTAGTGCCACAGGAGTTACGGAACTGCTACTTCCGACGTCATACAATGAATAATACCGTACAAGCACGCATCAGAAACTAAACAGCCACGTTGGAAGACCACATCCAAGAATAAAAAACATTATCAAATGTTTATAATCTGAGGCAGAGAAATGTATTCAGAACACGATGTAACGATGGAGTGAAATTTTTAAGCTATGAAAAGGACGAAAAAGTATACTGAATTGGATAAACTAAAAGATACGAAAAATATTCTGAAGTTGGGATGTTTCTCAAGATCACGTCGTCCGTTCTACAAGTTGACTAATAAAAATAAATAAAAAATAACCTTCCTTTTTAATTTAGAGAGAGAGAGAGAGAGAGAGAGAGTGAGGGAGCGGCTATGCAAGTGTGTGTGTGTGTGAGTTTTATAAAAATTGTAACTTGGTAAACGTAGTTGGTAACAAAAAATACATTTAACGAATTATAAAAACATAAACACAATACAGGGTGGATGTACATACATCGTTGTTTGTGTGTTCGCAAGTGGGAGGTACTCTTACGTATCAAAAATTAATTACGTGTCTTATCTACTTGAGTGTTCGCAAGTGAAACGAGTTGCAAGTGCCACTGTTCGTAAGTGGGAGCACACCATCGTCGGCCGGATACGAAAAGCAGATTAATTTACCTGGTTTCTTCGAGACAAAAGCATCAACCTGAATCAAAAAATTTAACTTGCAACCATTATTTTAGTAAAACGTAGATGATTGTGGGTATCATAGCTTAGGCTTTTAGAGCATAGGCTTGTACATTTATCTAGGATTTACATTATGTAGCTGATGATAGAAGTTCAAATGCGAGTTCCTGGTCCCTAAAAACATGGGTATCTCAGCTGGGAGAGTGAACTCCAAGACAAAATACTGATCCTTCAAATGTGTGCGTGTCGGGTAGGTATAGGCCTACTCTGGGCTACTTAAAAAAGCTACTGCTAAAATAACAGTGATTTGTTCTAATTTTGTTTGCTACATAATAAGGTGACGCCGTGTAACATTAAAATTTGGGTTTGGCAAAGATTATCAGAATTGGCACATTCAACAATTAAAAGTTTTGTACGAATGAGCAGAAAATAATGGTATTTAAAAGGAACTATAAAGACATATCTTATGGTCATAAACAAACCGTAGAAGAAATTACTATTGTAATCAGTATAGTCATATTTGGACAGGTGTAGAAAAATATGGAGAAGCCTGTACAGGTGTGTCGGTGCTGATGGGAACACACATAAAAACGTTTGTATGAGATTAAACGTATGTATCCAAGATTAATACCGTTTTATCTACAACAGGTGGCTTCGAAATATGAATTTGGGGATTTCCAATTTATTTAGGGGGAATTGTTATAAGGTAAATACAGTACAACCTGTCACATCCGGACCTGTGATATCCGGAACCTCCCATATCCGGACGTATCTCCAAACTAATTTTTGCAATTCTGTAATTGTTAATTATATTAATTGAGATTTTGGCTACTTATAGAGATTTAATTACTGAACACAATGCAGTTTTCAGAATTGCTGTATATTTATTGGTTTAAAGTTATCGCAGGTTGAACTGCAAAAATTAATCGACTAAAATTTACTCATCCGCCGCGTGTTTCACTGACGAAAGTAGAGCGAGATAGTTGCTATTATACCCTCTCTGTCTAGCGTACGGCGCAGCGCACAGTCTCCCTTTATGTACATAAATATGTAGGAAAAATAAGGAAAATATGTAGCTAAATATGTAATATTTAAGAAATATGTAGTATTAAAATACTTTCACATCAACAATATAGTTTACATTTTACGAGAACATAACAGTGCCCTCTTTGAAAAGTTTTGAAAATAATAGGTGCTTCATTTTAAACTTTTTAAAATCACTTTCAAAACATGCAAATATATTTTGAGCAAAGTCAATGTAATCCATAAAATACTAATCAAGTTCGGGGCTGACACTAATCACCAGTTAGATTACCACTTCTCTTACAGAAAATAAGTTAACCCTCAGAATACACAGTATCTGAAAGTTCAACTCTTTGTTGAAGAGTTTACAATAAGACAGCATGCATAAGAAATGAATTACTTTTCAATTGTTTATTGTACTTTAGAAAATTTATGAAAACATATTTTAGAAAACAGTATTAAAAAAGAAACCTTGATATTATAAAATTAACAACAACAAAGTATTTTACCTATGGATTTCTGTAGTATAGGACATGAGTATAAAGTAAAAAATTGAGAATTATTAACTATTTAACAAAGTATTTTACTAGGAGAGTTGAAATTACTATAAAATTAAAGGTAGATTTTTGACTTGAAAATCTATATTGTATATATATATATAAAACTCTACTATAACTCTGCATAAGAATAAAGTGTCCATGTAAGTTTTTTTTCCACTGTTTAGTTGCACAATTAATTATTAAATACTTTTCTATATTGTCTGTTGACATGGACTGTCTTCGGTCTGAGAGTATGTTTTTATATATAGAAAAGGATCTCTCGACATCACATGTCGTCACCGGCGCATGTTTATATAGAGGAATCGTACTTGGAAGAATATTCTCAATCGATTCTACAGTTTCGCCGTTACATATGCGATAAATGGTATGTAAAGTTGAGTAACCAGGGTTTCTATTCAGCACAGCATTTAATTTAGTAGAAACTTTGTCACCGACTTCACCCTGCACAACATTTAACTTGTTAACTGCTTCTTCAACTATTCCTATGGCCTCTTGGAGAGTCAGACCTGCAGTCTCCAGTTTCTTGATACAACTGAAATGCGTTTTGATGTACGAAACTGAACATATCACCTTAGAGTTGTTGAATGCAGACAAGGATTCGCTCGCTGACACTGCAGAATCGGGAGATAATGTTTCCACCACATACTTCACAGCTTCAAAGTTGTCACTGTAGAAATTTACGGCTTCGATCCAGGTTCCCCATCTTGTAATTACGGGTTCTGGAGGCAGAGGTGTGTCAGGTAGCCTTTGTTTGTAGCACTGGATACGGTAAGGAGCTTTCAAGAACACCTTTTTTGTTGCTGATATTAATGTATTTACTTCGGGGAAAAGGTCTCTGACAGTTTCAGCTACTCGATGCAATCCATGAGCCAGGCATGTAACATGTAGTAGGTTGGGGTAAAACACATTTAGAGAATTACCTGCTTTTAACATGTATGCTGCTGCATCTGTATACAACAGCAGTACCTTCTCTTCTTTAACACCATTTGGCCATAACAAACTTGGCAAAATACAGCTTTATCGTCAGTTGTAAAAGCACTGTCAATCTGTACCCATGATTTTAACTTAGATGACAAAGATGATGCGGTCGGTGCCATGATAAAACAAGGATATTTGTATTTAAAACTCTTAAGAACTTGCGTTGAACAATAGCGCACAATATATTATTTAAGACGTCTTTTGTCCAACAACGAGAATCCGCCAAGGCAAGAAACAAGCAAGCGCAGAAGTGTAGGCGAAAGAGAAAACACTGACTTGACAATAACTTCAACACACCACACTGCACGCCAGATTGTTATTTACGTGTAGGCTTACACTCCGAGAGCGTCGATAATACTGGCGTCAAAAATCACATTGTGCCCTACAATAGCATAGAGTTATATAGATATTTGTTTGTTTAGGTAGATGGAATCCGTTGCGAGAATTGCAAGATCTGCGAAGAGTATTTATTTACCGCGGACAGCACGTTCTTTCCCCACCGAGCCCGCTGAACGTGCGAACAAAACGTAAATGAGTGGGGCCGCGCATACCATTCTCATCTAACATCCCGTGCAAAATGCCTTACTTGTCGCTTGAGCTCGTAAAAATTTTACTTCTTGAAAGTAGAATCTATGTGTGCAAATGCAACAGATGCAATATTTTGCCTTTTCTTGTAATAAATTTAATTGGACCTGATTCTGATTAATTGCACATTTGCGCATCTGAGTAATGTTGTTATAGGCCTAACTATTTTTTGCCATTTCAGTTTTCAAATTGAAGTAAAGTATAGTAAAATATGTAGAAATATGTAAGATGGAGTGAAATATGTAATATGAACAAAATATGTAAAAATATGTAAAATTAAACTCGCGGATAAGACACCTATTGGTATGATTCGCCGATATCTGGCTTTTCCGTGTAAATGTGCACTCAGCATTCAAATATGTAATTACATAAAAATCCGGGCCTTAATCATCACCTACACCTGCATAAATATGAATGTAGGGGCTACTCATTACAGTATTCACTTCCCCTTCCTTTGTATTTTGATTTGACAGCATTACAGGATGTTTACACTACCTTGTAAGCACGTATGTTTCCCCTTCTGTTTTGTCCAATATACAGTAGATTTGATAGAAATTTTAAATGAAGAAGGAAACTGCTACTTGGTAAATTAATATGTATTGTGCTTTTAAAAGGAAAAGAGAGATAGCTACCGTTTTTCTAATTCTATCAGTAGGATAGAAAACAGATATAATATAAAATGTATGAGACCCCATTAATATTAATTATTTATCTCTAAATCACCAGTCGATTGTCTCAAAATAATGCGAAAAATTGCGAAAGAAACTACCGTGTAGTTATTTTTATCTCGCAAGGGTGTGTACGATGAACTATAGAAAAGAAACTTGTAGATAAATGTTTTTAAACAATGCCGTTTGGTTGCTAATCCCCGACCTTATAACTTTTTTATATACTTGCTTTTGTATAGAAAAGTCTTATGAAGTGAAAAGAAATTAGTAAAAGAGAATGGAAAATTCCAGGGTGAGGAAGAATATTTAACGTTACGAATTATAAAACGAAGGAGATATTACAGCTGCAATAAAGAGTAGGCAACGAATTATATCAAGGGCTCAAGAGAGAAGTAACGCAACGGAAGGCTGATTGGAATTCCTCAACTTAAATGTGAAGGAGGTATTGTATAATATTAATACTACCTGTAACTACCGCAGACCTTCCTTTGTCATAAACCGTCTCCTCACCATTCCCGATGGACCTCCTCCCAGAAACCCCCGCCAACGGAGAAATAGAAATAATTAAGTCTCTTCGTCATACTTACTACACCTGGCTTCCTTCTTGATAACTTAACATCTTAAATTTTCCTATCTACCTATCCGGTCTTTATCCCTCTCCTTTGTGCCTCCCCGCCTTACCTTGACGCCTCTCTGACACCTACCTCCAGCTTTGACGTCCTGCGTTACTCGACCTCGTCTTGGCTGTCGTTTGATTTATACTTTTATTATGGCTCTACCATCACCCATTTGGCTCTGCACACTACGTAAACACACAAATACACATCCATACACTACACTCTATCCTGAATGCCTCCACCTACTTCGCCACCGGTCCGCGCTGCGCTGGCGTGCGACTCCTCTAAATCTCCAATCGGCGGAAGGGTGCTTGCCTCAGATCAGCCTGAGTCTTATCCTCTGAGACAAGTCTCAGACAACGCAAAAAAAGGTATAATATTATAGCGTACTGTCTACTATGACTGTGAGACGCGAATATGACAGCAGATATGCAAGAATGTAGGAGGCTACAGAAGAATAAAGGAACGGTCCAACTTCGGATATTATGGCTTAAGTAATCATATTAGAAAGGATTATTACAATTTATTTTATACACCACACAATATATGTGATAATTTTAATTTTTTATTTATCTATAAATTTTGAAACGAATTAAGACCTGTATTAACATCAACCGTTGTGTATATAATTCTTTTCACTCAGACTTTTCACAAAGTTTAGTGATATATTAAAACCATGTGTAAGATAATCAATTTTTGTGAAACCTATAATATACCCATTAAATAGTGTAGACTAGACAAGTATGATAGTAGCTTAATACAGTCTTTTTTCCGGGATGAAAGGGAAATTATAATATTGTGCGCTTAAGAATGGAACTTTTTTTGTTACTAGACCAACGTTTATGAAAATCTATTTGGCTTCATTTCTCAGATTGTAATAAAATTGGAATCAATTATAGCCTATATCAAATTAAAATTTTTTGCCAAAATTATTTGTTACTAACCAAGTTTACTTTATTTTCTTAACCGATGGATTTTTGCATATCAAATTCCGTTTATTAGACATCGATTTTTCAATATAAAATTGGTCTCTAGATTACTGATTTGCGTTAATGCGTCCAAGAAAAATAGTAGTTTGATAAACCTTATTACTAAGTTTTAATGTTTGTTTACATACGGCGTTTTCAAGAAACTGTAACAGTGTTAGAATAAATAGGCCTACTTAAAAATTTGATTACATACCGGACCTAGTTTCGTATACAGAAGCAGTGTAAAAAGTATTTTGTAAAGCTTTCTTACAAAATTATAACATAACTGAAGCCCAAATGATGTTTAAGATTTTGCACGTTAAGTCATATGAAGTTTACTTAAGAACCTGTTACGTTCAGACTTCCTGAGATACAGTTATTGAGAAGAACAAGAGTAACAGAAAGAAAGAGAGAGAGAGTGAGAGAGAGGTCAAAGTACATGATGTTTACTACAGTTGGCTACTTATAAGGAACTTGAAAATAATTAAACTTATTGTAATGTAGAAAGTTAACGAAACATGAACCAAAAGCGAGGATTATGTGCAGCAGACTCAAGAGTTTTATTAGCAGGATCCAAACAGCCTTTGGTGAAACGATTATTACGTTAAATAATTTATTCGCAATTAAGAAGTGGTACATTTTGAAGAAAGGAAAAAACCGAGGATGAGGAACTTATAAGTTGCTATTAAAATATGTAACTTACCTTTTGGATACCTAATTATTTTACAAGCAAGTTACGGAAACTATAAAAAAAAATGAATTCTTAATATATAAGCCTTCACGTATTATTTCAAAAAAATTAGATTACTGCTCACTGTGATATACGAAAAGCAAAAATATAATTAATGTAACATTACAACTCTTCAACTCTGTAAGATATAAACTCTTCTGCTTCTGCAGGTTGTTATTTATATTATTGGTACTTGTAGAAATTTTTATTAATCAGAATGGTGAATAAATTTCCAACGGATGGGAGTCAACTTGAAACATGTTGCTTCGGTACTACTGTATACCAATAACTGCATAACTATATTCTTACAAATGATATTCGGTATGAATGAGAGTAATTAAAAATTCGTAATTCTCTCTCCCCCGTCTCTCTTCTCCCCCTCACTCTTTCTCTGTCAATTTTCCCCATCTACCTCACTAATAGGGGCAAACCTCACTACTACCTTTAATTAAACATGACTACCTCACTATTAATTTCCTTTTATTTTCATTAAGTTAGCACGGCAGGTCCTTCTGCGACTGCACCCAAAGCGTGCCTCTTTAAGTGCTTGTTGAAATGTTACACTGCTACAAACAGATTACTCAAGTTTGAATGTGTAGTCTGTACCAACACAATGAATGATTAAACAAACAGGCACAAACAAACAGTGAAGGATTGTGTGTAACACTGAAATTGTTGACAAGAAAAAGAAGAAACTGTACGAGTTGGCGCGCGTGCGTGTGCGCGCGCGAGAGAGAGAGAGTGAGTGAGTGAGTGAGTGAGAGGACTGAAAGAGAGAACATGGGCAGAGGTAAAAAAAATCTGTCGCATTAAATTCACGCCAACAACATTCTTAATGTCGTAATGACACAACAGTCTTTGTTTACAAAAATTATAACGATTGTCACGACACAAATATACAGATCTAATGTGTGTTGGCAGGCTGACGCGTTCGTACTACCAATTCATTCGAAGGCTGTATTCACTCCTGTCTGTATTAAAATAATACAAATGTTGTTTTATAGTAATAATATAATAATAATAATAACAACTATCACGATTTGTAGGCTTAAGCATTCATAACATAAACAGTTTTCTAACGTTCCCTCCACTCAAAAGACTTCTACAAACCTTTTTTTAACCTATTGATTTTGCTCCATTTTTAATAATTCACCAATCCCTTCAGTTTATAACTTACTGCTTACATGTCGGAGTCATGTGATAGTATGAAACTTTTATTGAGCAGAATTCAGTATGACGGATATTCGTGGCATACCTACGGAGATGTGAAAGTAACGTAGTTATACTTCGATTGCAGTTTGGATTCACTAAATTCTGTTGCCTTCTGTACGAGCGGGTAAATTCTATGCAGGAATGGGAAAATTATTATGTAAAAAAAAGCAGTGATCATTAAAGACAGAGGCACTGAGTGTAGGAGATCAGACCGTTGTAGGTCAAGTACTAGTAAAACCTGGAAAAGCTTATCGTTCACTACTACATATTAAGTAGGTTTAATGAAAATTATGTAAATGGAACGGATGTAATTTCGAAACTGTTAATTTCCTTCAAGTGTGTACTAAAGTAAAGAATGTTACAATTTATAAGTTGGTAATTACACCAGGTAATGCTAACAACCAGTAGCCTACTGATTCGAATGTGTGTGTGAAGAGGGCTTTTGAGTCGATAATAACGCTATTACCTACTTGACACAGAAATTCCCGTGTCACCTGCATTTTGTATTATGCAAACGTTCGGAGGATGTAAATTTTTCAACAACATTGTTGGAGTGCCAACCTTTAGAATGAACCGTTGTGGCGGAATGCAAGATTGATTTAAAGAATTCAAAAATTCTTGGAGATAGTACACTATATTTTCAATATTAAATACGGTGTTAATAGATTCTTCGGACTTTTTATTATCCCCAGAAAATTTTTCCAAACTTGTATCATTATTTTCCTTCACAGATTCGATTCTTTGGGAATAACCACTTGTAATTTTTATCAAGTAAACACTTGACGTTTTGCACAGAATTTAGCAATTAATACAGTGTTGTACTATTTACTATGTCCCAGTTTTTCGTCAATTTCTGTGAAGCTATCGTCATTAGGAACACTACCGTCACCGAGGTGCAGTAAGTTTGTAGAAAAATCACCATCTCCTCCTCCTCCTAAATGGGCTCTCATATTGCTTTGCAAATTTAGTCTGAATAGCATTCCACATCGCCGAGGACTTTAAACACACTGAGACAATATCAGCGCGGGTTCCTCTTGCAGTTACCGGTAATCTCTAGCGAGAATCCTCTGAAATAACAAATGTTACGCTACCCACTAATTTGTTACAATTTCTTAAGTCTTGGAGAGTTTGATTGACCGTTTCTATACAGTCCACAAATCGCCTTCGTTTTACCGTTCATGATTAGTTTCCGTTTTGATCGCTCTTTCTTTTGTCATGCCTCCTCTTCAATACGAATTGCTTTTTTAATAGGAGTCAGTGAGAATACTTGACTTTTTCTTCTTGGCGCATTTCTATTTTATTTTTGCAGTCGCTTTCGGATAAGGGCGAATTTATTCTGGTGTCAATTGTGATAAGGTATTAGCAGATGTCTCGTTTATTTCCGACGTGGGAGGTTCGGCTACAGTGGTCTCTTGACAATCTTTTGTTGGTGTTAATCTTCCTTCATAATTACTTTTGTCTCCTATCTCTCTGTCAATTACAGGTGAACACAGAAACTCTTCGATACTGAATATATTTTCATTTAATGGCCAAATTCCAGTTGAACTAAAACCTGCTGTCAGTTAGATGGTGTAGCTGTCTTTGAAAGAGCATCTTTTGCTAGCCCAGGTATGTCATGGTTTTACCTGGGTTTATTGTCATCCAGCTCTCAGCGGCTGCACCGAAACAGGCCATATAAACACTTGTCTAATGGCTGAAGTCAGATTGTAACGGGTATGAGGTATAAACTGTTTCATAAATAGTAAAAAAAGAGAGGCTGTAATTTATCTTGATGGATGTGCTACTCCAATACAACCTGCTGGTCCATAAATAATCAAAGTGATATCTACATAACACTCTGTGGATATAACGATAAGTGGTGGTTTCCAGCTGGAATCTATGAAAATACCACTGGTTTCACCCTTTTCCAAAGGGGTAACCCTGCTGACTTGTTTATTTCCCTTCAAACTGACAACTTTGTTAGGACAGTGCACTGTCGTTATGCTGCCTGGTTTCCTTCACATTCCAAATATTGTGACAGTAAAAATGAAGGCGACTTATCACAGAATTCCAATATTGAAGAAAGTTTTATGTTATGTTTATTAAAACTAAATGCTATTGCAAAACTTGTTGCTTCAGCCTCTCTAAAAGACAACCTTGAATGTCGCTGCATGAAGCCAGTAAAACAATCTTTTACCGGCCCAGTTCACCAGAAAATCGACATTATTTGCAAACACGTATTCGGAGGCTAACATACGAATATTCTTAGGGTACAAACCATAATAACTAACAGAATAGTGCAGATCATAACACAGAAATCTGATTTTTCTTTTTGTTCTTTCCTAAATACAAGTTGTGGAAAACGCCGAGTCTTTGTAGGGTTTGTGAGCTACATCGCCCCAGAAAGTTTTTCACTTGTACGTTTGAACCAAATATGAAAAAAAGAAAACAGAACAAAATGTTTTACTTACATTGTACCAACATACCACTTTCCTTCTGGTGAAATTGAAGGTACACCTTTAATTTTAAAATTAGTGGCTGAAGTGTAGTGCTGCTGGCCACTCTACCTTTAGTGCGTGTGTCGAACACTCACTTTAGGCAACCTATTCTACCTCCTAAATTTCCTAGGCGGCATAAAAAGGAGCCATTATTACTATTATCATTTTAAAAATTTTAGTTTTTTAGGATTTAATAAACACGTAATCTTCATTATAGGATCACAAGTAACTGACACATAATTAATTCTGAGATCTGTTAGGTTATGAATTAATTTTCTTTTAAAAGTTATAGAGAAACATAACTTGCTCTCATGTTGCCACATTGCTTTTGTATTAGTATGATTCAATTGTACACTTACCATGGATCCAACAAAGTACGTAGCTGTAAACGCCCATAGCAAATTAGTGACAAAAAGGTTGCTTTACACGTTCTAAAATACAAAAGGGAACAAAGACTCATTTTACTGTACACTGCTATAATCAGACTGGAGGAGCATGTACTACAAGCTATAACAAAAACGTTATACAGTTGCAGAGGTGCTGCGACTAAGGGACACTTGAAGAAGTACAAAGTATCAACTTATGTCTCTCTGCTCTCCCCTACATGGTAATACTGTCTTATAACGACTGTTAAACAAATCAAATGTATTATATACCTTTATATGTGTATTTATACACAATATATCATAAACGTTTTTTGTGGCAAAAATACCTTTATATGTGTATTTATACACAATATATCATAAAAGTTTTTTGCGACAAAAATATCTGTCAAATTTTTGTATGTTGTAATGGTACATATAACACTACCAACACCAGCGTACCACAAATAAGTTGAAAGCCACTACAATTAAGAATACCTACAAGGTCAAGCATACGATCATGGATAAAAAAGGAAGTATCATAAGCCAAAACCAAGTGAATTAAAATGAAGAAGGAACTACCAGTAAATGTGCAACTAAAGAAGATAAAGCAAGACTAACGACGAGACGACATACATAATTACCCAATACATCAAACAGTGAGAAGGAAACCCATTAAAGACAAAATCAAGAAGAAACCTATTAACCGTGAGAAGGAAACCAGTGAAAACGCCATGAAGAAACTTATTAAGAGGGAGGAAGGAAATCGGTGAAAAGAAGAAGAAAATATCCAGATCAAACACAAAAAAGGGAGATAACATGAATTATAATGAACTAACATATGGCAATAAAAGAATTATTATAAAAGAAGAAAGAATAAATGGAATAAACAACATGATTTAAACCCCTAAGCTGCAAAACAAATTGACACTTGACCAAAACTTATTAAGTGAATACCTTCCTTGACAATGTAATACAAACAATAATCAATAAGAATGAATTATTGAACATAAAAAGTAAGAAAGAGAATGAATAATAATAAGTTCTTAGCTAAATTATGTGTAGACATGAAAAGCGGGCTATGTCCAAAACACCAATGACCAATTGTAAAGTGGAATTGATATTAGAAATAACCACTAATTACCAATAGTAAAGACTGTAAAAGATAAACAAAATGTAATCTAATAATAACCAATAGATATACCAGTACTACATAAAGTCAAATAAATCAAATGTAATACAGAAACACAAAACCGACAATAATCCATTGTTGTATATTATAACTATATGCTTGCCATAGAATGGATGCATGATGAACAAAATTATCTTGTAAACTTATCATAAAAGAGTAGGAACTAAACCAACAACATTGAATGAGGCAGAATACTATTCGAATAAGTAAATTCAAGGATTATAGTCACCCAAATACTAATAATAACAATAATAATAAATAAACCATGTTGACAGCTAGATGCAAGTAATCTTGGTTACTTTAAACCAAAGCAATTTTCAGTATAAATGCAGAATGAACTACTGCACAATAATAACAGTGCTATCAAAACAATGATAAGAGATATTCAAGCAATAACGAGAATAATTTGATAGGATTACAACCCATATAAAAAGGTAACTTCCTAAAGTATAGTAAACTCACTTAACAAACTATAGTTAAGGTAATAAAACCACAAGATGAAGAAAAAGGACACTATCAGAAGTGACAATGACCAATGCAGTATGCATAGGCCATAATAAAATGTTATTAACTATTAATGTTATAATAATATTAAGTATCATGTACATGTTGTGATTATGTTAGTGTCTATACAGGAAAGTACAGAGCAACTCACCGCAGCTAATAATAGAAGAGTCAACGCAACTTCTTCAGAATCGAACTCGTGAAATGGAACAAAAAACATTCTAAACTATTTAAACAAAATTAATAAACGATGGCAAAGAGTAAGTAAACCGATTTATTCATATCGGATTCAATAATAGATTGAATTGGGTAGAATAAATCAATAAACCAAAAATTAATAATAAAAACCAAAACGTTAATAAAACAGAAAATCTCGTCGTGCTAAAATGTTCATACACACTTTTTAAGAGAAAATTACTTAAAACTTCGAATCTAACAAGAAAAATATTGTGTCGAGTATTCATAATGCAAACCCTTAGATATCAAATATGAAATGAAAATATAAGTACCAAGTAAAATGTATATTCTATAGCCGGCAGAATAAGGGAAGGACAAATAAAATAGAGGCAGGATATCAAGAGAATGGAAAACATGGGACTACCTAAACAAGTAATAAGATACAGACCTCAGGGAAGACGAGATATAGGTATGGCAAGGAAAAGAGATGCCTTCAGTGAAGGCAAAACAGGCTGTAATCCTATACCTTGACATGGAGAAGATTCATAATACTTAATAGCACACTTAAGAACAAAATATTGGTATGGAGAATCATACACGACTTCCATGTTCTAAGATTTATATTTAAAATCATTTTCGAAATGAAATATTTCCATTGAAACTACTTCTTTCTACTTACTGCTTCAGCCACTTACTGTGGGCACTAACGTATACCACCTCACGTTATCGCACTTGATTTTCACTGATGATGGAAGTCGATGGCACTGGCGAAACGTCTGGTTTTGCAGAAAACATTGGTCTACGGCCAAACAGGCCGGGAAGGAATTTTAAAAACAAACTGCTTCTTTGTTGTCAATAACGTAGTACATATATACAAAAAATTATCAGGTAAACTATTACGTTACAACAAATAATGTTTCAGGTAAACTACCCTTTCCCCGTAACCGATCTTCACCAAAATCAATAGGCCTTGAGTCCTCTATAACTCGGGCACATATGTAAAAAAATATCTTATTCTGTTTGAATTTACGGCAGTTATCGTTCGTCATGAAAAAATTTCTCTTGTTACAACATAAAATATTGCAGGTAAACTACCCCTTTATCTTAACCGATCTTCACAAAAAACAATAGGTCTTGAATACTCTACAATTCAGGGCTGTATGCAAAAAATTATTTGATTCTGTTTGAATTTGCGGCTCTTATCGTTTGCGATAAAAAATCTAGACAGACACACAGATAATTTTCGATAAATTACTTTTTTTCATGTTTTGAGGGTAGTATAATCAGAATCTGCTAAAATCTCTAACACGATTTTTTTTGCCATCACCATACTTCCATTTGCTTATGGAACATGAAAGTAAAATCAAAGTAAAATTCTGATGGCAACAAAAATCAAATATTCTATCAAAAATTGGGGATATACATTTTTGGTAGGTATTTGGTAGGCCTACTTGCATTGCACAAGGAATGTGTTATTTTCAATAGGTTATTGATAAAAAAAGACTTACAAGTACATTGATTTTTATTACAAAATTTATACAAAACAGTTTCAATTCTAAGGTATCAATAATTAATAATTATTAAGGATAATGAACAAATTATTTCTTCATAGAAGATACATAAAAACATTGCAAAAATAATACATATCAGACAAATATTATTACAACAAAAATACCACACAGACATTTGGGCTTTGTTACTTTATCAGTAACTATAAGATTACATTCATAAAGTACATAGAATATTTATTTACAAGAACATAATTACAAAAAGTGAAAACACCTTTGATGAAATAAACATTTTATTTATTACATCAAACATAACTAAACTCAGATGACAATATAAATGAACTAAATATAGGTTTTTCTGCGAGGGAGTGTAGGATTGATTAGGGGTTCAATTAGTTGAAATTATTAAAAAAAAAAAAGCATAAACTATAAATAGAAAAACTAGACTGGTATGTTTACAACAAAATGAAAACTTCAAGTTACATTTAAGAGATATTCCGTGTCAAATCAACAAGTGCTACAACCTGACCCTCTTAGATTTATTTGAAATTAAGTATGCATGTAGTATTCATAAATAGTAACACAAATCAATTTTTTCACATTTTTCTGACGAAAGGTTACTGAGTAATGGGTGCTCAAAAATGAAAAAAATAAATAAAATTTTTGACTTGGGCAACAATATTGATTTGTTCACAACTTGTGTTCTAATTAAGCTAGAACAATGACATCGAGTTCATTTGAAAGCTCTTTTAAAGGGCTTTCATATGATATAAAACATAATTAGTTGAAAATATATATATTTTTTATAAACACATCATTATTGCATTTACTGAATTTTGAAAAACTGTATTTTTAAAATTCTCAAAAAAATATATGTGAAAGATATTGCTTTCCTCTACATATTCTGAAAGTTTCAACTTGGGATGAGCATGGGATCACTATCAAAAGTAATTTTATGTTTATCACGATTCTGTAAAACGTCATTCAGATCGGTGAATTATTATTATTTTTATTTTCCTACCCGTGACAATTTTTCAGAATCATAGTTGGATTTATTACTTGGCCTACAAAATTGTACTTTTCTTTCATACAAATAACTGTGTTTTAAAGCTTAGCACTAGTTAAATTAATAGCTCAAAATTAATAAATTGACCTACATATCTAAAATATATATCTTAATACAGTGATCCAGGTTTTCCGTGTACAAGCAAAAAAATCTCATTTTAAAGACTATATACAAAATGGTTGGTTGGTGTGACTATCTCCCATCTGTTTAGTATTTTGTCATCGGATAATATTCAGTCAGCTGTTGTCAACTGTTGTTGAAAGTGACCTGTACATTTTCTTTTGGTGTGACGTAGCCTATAAAGTGAAAAAAATGTGATTAATTCTGAAATGTTGTGTTTTGAAATTAGCTTAAAGGTACTTTTGTACAATTCTCACAACAGTGTATAAGTTTATATGCCTACAACCAGTTAATATTGTAACGAGACATATGAGCCCAAATATTTCAGTAACCCAAAATATTAACACATGTCAATAATTGAGTGAAAGAGACAAACCAAGTGTTTCTTCTAAAAGGCCAAGCATGAAACTACATGAGCTACTCATCACCAAGGATAAACTCACAACAATAAGAGTTAATAAAACTAATGGTAACTAACAAGTGAAATAACATTATAAGAAAAAGAAGATGCACCGAACAATGGTTGTACCACAGGAACCAACAACCCAATAGTTTTCGGTCAGTAAGGAACCAATGAAGACAAGGAAGAAACATACTACGAGAAAGACACCTAACAACCATGGTATAAAATATAGATTCCAAGAGCCAGTCAACTATAGTACATCTTACCCGTATATGCAATGACTGAACAACTTACAGATTGAAGAGATGGACAAGAACTGACTAACTGAGATGACCAATATTGTAACGCAACAGAAATGCTAGCACTCAAGTTACATAAAAACAAGGTTCACAGAATAATAAACAAGTCAATATTTAACCCCATGATAGAACAAAGATCTAATAATTATATTTATAATCATAGATACAGGTAAATAAGGATGCAAGGTAATATTAACAAGAATAACCGAACCTGTAAGTTAGACAATAGTTGATGATATATGTTTAATGAAAAACAAACAAAAAATGAAACAATAATTTACTAATAGCAAATAAGAATTTTGAGTTAAGAGGTATTATTTTGTGACAACAAATGTTATGATAAAGTTTATGTTATGTTATACCAAATATGTGTTGAGTTAATGAAAGATAATGAAACAAGATGTATTATTCAATGACTGTTGTAGAATGAAGTGTGAAGCAGCTAATTAACGTTAATAGATTTGAATTTTCTTATATGTGATCCATAGGTCAAGATAAAATTGTTATTAGATATGGAAAAAATAATTGTTTATGTAAATGTTAATAGTCAAGATTTAATTATATGTATGAATTTATGTAAAAGGGGCTATAGATGTGTACCAGTTATAAACACAGGTAGATCTGTTTACAATAAAAGGCCTAACAGCCAAAACCACTATATAACCACTCATAACATAAAGGTTAGGTACATCAATTAATAATAATTAATGAATACGATTTGAAGAGCTAGAAAAAACATTAAATTAATAATGATATATAATAAAATTTATACAAATTATGATAATACCATAATGCCATGATATCGATTAATAACATTTAATATCGAAAGTGGATTAAATATAAAAAAAGGAAAAAACCGGCTTATATCAAAAAACCAGCAGATTATGTGTAGAAAATAGTAAACCAACTATCAGTAAAGTTACATTCCGATAGGATAGCAAATTGATAAGGAATAGACAAAAAATATATGAAATAAACACTATATTCAAAACATGTGGAAGGAAGAAGTCGTGTGTTGCTAGGGACGACAGAAGAAGAGGAAGTTGTTAATTTGACAATAATTGCTTTGATGATCTGAATGTGATGAGATTAAAAAACCCAAGAATTATCTATTTAATCGGAATATTTTAAATCATCAGACATGATTATAAAACACAAAATCCTAATGACAATGTTTATGACTATCACCAGTACAGTTTAATCCAAATAACACTACAGTATGAAATCACAATAGAGAATAAATAACTGGATTATACAAGGAAGAACTTGAACTGTCCCATATCCGAAGGGAATTGATGATATATTAAACCAAATAGAAAGAATTAACAGTATCACAATTAATAATATTCACTACACCAGAAGTTATAACCTTTCAAAAACACGGAACAACACTAATTGCTTCAACCAAGAGAAGAACGTATTTGGATCCTGGCGTTGCAGAAGAAGCATCAATCGGGCTGTAAACCAATCGAGAAAGCTGTAATTCCGAAATGGACAGGAGAAGAATTCCATTCTATTAAATCGAAGAAAGAAAATCGTACGGCATAATTGTCCAGAACAGTAAATTTATCAATCAACCGCCTACACGATTGGCTTCGTTCTAGTCTGGTAAATTATTATTATATTAATCATACTAACTACACAACACTTTAAATTTGTAAATCTTGCATTCTTATCTATGTATTTTTAATCTTCCCCACAGTTACAAGAACCTTCACACCCTGAATTAAATTAATTACAAATTAAAACACACTATATAACTAAATTTAAATAAAGTATCAGAATAATCAACAATCGATTCATACAATCTATAGCTCAAGCATATGTTAATTAGAACATATATTATTCAATGTTAAAGAAGTAAACAAATAAAGAACCTTTATATATTGGCAAAATCTTGTTATTTGGAGTATGGTTTAATGAGCTAGGAATAAAAAAGTAACTGAATAAGTATAGAATAATTGGTTAACATAAACATTGAAATAACCTATAAGTTTCGTTGAGCCGACACTACAGCGCTTATAGCGGAATTATCTGACACCAAAGAGAGAGAGTAAAAATACAAAATTAGACAGAATTCTCTTCAAGGTATAATAGGGTTGAACGGAATTATAAAATAACTCATTAATTATTTAAGTTACAGGTACACAAACACTGATAGTTTTTAGAGAGCTAAGTTAATAATTAATTACTTACATCAATACATCCCACAACTCCAAATATCTCCGAGATTTACATAATTAAAATAATTCAAAACACATTGGCATAGGTGTATGTACAAATTGAAAAACACAACAGTGGGGTTTTAAGGAGAGGAAACCCATTCCTGTACAATATACAACAGATAATATTATAAATGTATAGGACAAGATATGTTATAAAAGAATGAAAGTAACTAGACTGTTAACTGAATAGAAGCTGTGAATAAAAGCATAGTAACATGTTATGCATAGCACCCATGTAACATAAAGAAGTATTAAAATTGTCTCATAATAATAACAAATATTACTCAAATAGTCAAACAATCATGTAAGATAAGAAAAGGCAATAACTAAAGAGTTATTAGTTATCATTAATAAAACCAAACTTGAGAAAATAAGGTTAAAAGAATGTAAATTTGTATCAACCTAACATACACATTGTTGGTACAAATTTCACCTAAATTCACATCTATCAGTAGGAAAAGCCTACCTAAACCAAAATGTTTTGTGCCTTAAACCAAGAAGAACTGATAAGCTTTCTACAGGTACCAATATAAGATACCCAAAATGGATTTTAAATAAGAATTTAAGTAAATAAAGTGAACCAAAACCGACCAAAAGGGGATTCACTAAGTAAAACGTGAACAAAACCACTTTATAATACCAAATAGAAGTAAAAGGTTAATGTCTATACCACAAGTAAGGTGTAATGCCACTATTGTAATAGTATAAGAATATTATAAGAAAGGACATAATGTATTATAATCGTAATTAAGAACACCTGTCATGTGACACTAGGTGTAAGTAATGTTAGTCAATGATATACACTAAGGGACAGACCAGTGTACAAAAAACACTAAACCAATTATAAAGAGACTACTATGATTAAACTATTGTAACTAAATAATAGTAGAAAGAGATAAAAGAATACCAAATAAGAATGGAAATAAGTGTACACCTCATAGTGCAAAATAGAGGTCAGAGAGAGATAACTATATAAGAATACAGCAGTTCTATAAGGAGAAATTTACCTCCAAACTTATAAATTTTGCACAATCATCTGGCGATATAAGAGCTTCTACAACAATGGACTCTGTAACAAAGAAAGAATTTTAGCTAACAGAGAAAAATAATTATCATTGCCAGTATCAACAAAAGTGCAAATTACTAAATGAAATAATTGCAATTTTATGGGAAATAATGTTATTAAACTAATTATGTACTTTATTAAGAACTTTTGTTTTCCAGCAGCTTCCAAAACTCTTTATATAAAAAATAATATAAACAAACTTATTTAGAGCTTCTAACAATACTTATCTTAAAATTATCATATGATTATACTTTCCAAAGGAAGCCCCTGATTTGAAAGCATTGACACATAATACTACTAATTAAAAATGATTCCAACTACTATGTTACTAAATTTTCTCATTTAAAATGTAAATGGGACTGTTAATAACTTTATATTGTTGTCATTAACAAGACAAAACAATCATTAATGGCTATTTTATCACAAACTTCAAAATCTCCTATAAAGCTTGCTCAATGAAATAGGACATTCCTGATGCAGAAAATTAACTTTGCCATAACACAAATTAAATAGGCTAACACCCAAACAAAAAAATGCTTTGTAAACAAAACATTAATGAAATATGGTATGAATTAATTGTGCTACATTCAAAGCTGATTTTCTTAATTGATTTAAAGTACCTAGACAAGTCTAGTTTGTCAAGTAAAGATAATTTAGGTAAACCTAACACTACATATGAAACAAACATTAAATCAAATATGCTAATGTTACAAAATTCACAAACAGAAAAAAAAAATTTTATATTATCTATAGGCTAAATTGCTTTGATTATATTACCTTCTCCACTTCATATGTTTTCCACATCAATATCATCTGATGTCGATACTACTGATGGTGCAATAATAGTCATTTTTTCCCAGTCAATTCTGGAAAGTTCAGGAGGAACCTGAAAGATCATTACAAAACTCATACATAATTTTTCACTTAGTTAATAATTATAATAATATTAAGCTAATAATTAAGAGAATAATTTATTTTCTTAACCTAGCACAATATTTGTAAGTTAGCACTATGAATTTACAAAAAGTTAATGGATTTTGTGTAAATTTCTAAAAAAAATTAAATTTACAACATAATCTAGTAGTTATTTTATAGTAATCTATTTTAATTTAAATGAACTCAAGTCACTATTGCTTGGTTACATCCCTGCACTGAAGATTCCTGAAAAAGATTTCTAATATAATCACACAAACTCGAAAAACAAAAACTGTTCAAATGATTAACATTAAATAATATAATCCTGATTATAACGGTATTATAACTAGCAAATACATTACGGATAATTCATCCATACTCCGTATCATTTAAATCTACTATTAAGTATAACACACCCCATAAAATTTAGAATATTAAGATACTAATTTTTTAAAATTTCATGTGATATTAGTTGAGTATCATTTAGGAGGTTAAACAATATAAATACAATTCTACACATTAAGTTACAGATTATAAATACAGATAATAAGAAATTAAATAAAAATAACACTATAGGCCTACATCAATTATCGGGTTTAAGAACCTGCTGCTGTAAGCAGTGATAATTTTAGTTTAGTGAGCTTTAATCAGACTTGCATGCAATAATAAATTTTACATAAGATAAAAGAACGATGCTTTCTTTAGTCACCAGCAAAATCTTTTCTGTCTGCAAGTTAATATTATAAAATTTAATCGAGATTAAAAAGCTTTTTAACTCAAAAATTAAAGAAGTCACAGTTCAAATTCTCTTTTCACTTTTTCTTTTACCTGACAAATGTTAGTCCTTAATTTTTAAAGCAGAGCTGTGTTAAAATAAAATTTTTATGTCAAATAAATTACAATTTAATGGACTCGATGTTATGAAAGTAACTATGTGTACAAAATATTACAACAGTTTGCTTCCGTATTACAGTAGCCATAGGCCTATATTATAAATTTTGTTATATTAGGTGTTAAAATTAACCTTAACTTATTAAGTCATATCTTATTTAATTAATTACGTTTCTCTGAAAAATCCTGAATTTGAAAGTATATTTAGAGTAATATAGTGGGACTGAAGAATAAAATAAAATATGTTAACTAGTTAAATACGAGCAGAGTACAAATTAAATATATTATGGTAAGGCCTACCATCTTGTGTTAGGTAGGACCTCATTTTACGACTAAAATGACTTACAAATTGGATACATTACACAAATATAGGTAGGCCTATTTCATTTTTACAATTGAAAACGTACGCAGTCTAGCTAATATTTCTATAGGCTAATGGGTGTACTCAGTAGGAACTCAAGGCTTAGTACTTGTCTTCAGACATTTTATACTTCATATCAAAGCCATAGATTAAATTACTGGCAAAAAATTTAGGCAGAATTTACGAACAAAATTTAGCATAAATTTCAGGCCTAATCTACCACTCAAACTTACTTGATCAGACACTTGTGTGTGTCTGAAACAATCTTGTGAAAATCGATCGCATTCCGGAAACAGAGCCCGTCTTACATCTGTAAGAAAATTAAAATTATGTAATGTTCATACATGAATCACAATAAAAGTAATAAATGGAATTTTTTTAGAGTAGACAAAATAATTGTCAGACTTACAGGAGTATCTATAATAAAGCAAAAATATTTAATTATATTGCGGTCAGTGCCCTCACATGGACTTTTTTTTTTAAATGAGTTAATAACCCCTTGGGTAATTATGAAAATTCTCATCAATGCTGATATTGCGCTGATATATTTTTATTATATTCTTCTATGTTATATAAACACGAGAAAAATAATTTTAAACGGCGGTCGAACCTATTTACGGAGACAAAAAATTAAATTTTTACTCCCATAAGAACGCATGGCGTTAGCCTAGGTATATTGTATTAATTAAATTAGAATGCTAATTTGCTCCATTATTAAATTTTGGACAGAACACAGTGATATTATGTATAGTTGGGTCTATAACAACCGGTAGGCCTAGTGTACAACCCAAAGTAATCGAGACATTCATACATAACCTAACCTTTTGAGAAAAACAAAAAGACTTATACAATCAACAAAAAACTTAACACATTAAAACAACAAAACAAAAATCAAGAACAAAAAAACAAAAATAAACACACATTTTACCCTCGAACCATTAACCTCAGCAATGCAGAATTTAACAAAAAAGAAACAGAATATTTAAACAATATGTCAAAAACTAACATAACCCAAAATGCAAACAAAAATCTAGAAAATTTAATAGTAGAAACAGAATTTGCCATTAACCTAATAAAAGACAATATACAAGAAGAAAAAAGAACAGAAGCAGCACATATAATTAAAAAAATAATCACTAGCGAAATGAAAAACAAAGATAAACAAAAGAAAAACAATAAAACAATAAAAGAAATTACAAATAAAGTAAAGAACAATAATTTAATAATAACTAAAGCAGACAAAAGTCAAGCAACAGTAATCATTGATAAAACAGACTACATCAAAAAAACCGAAGACTTCATCAACAATAATAAATGCGTACAACTAGACAAAAACCCAACAGAAAACTATCTTAAACAAACAATAAAACTAATAAAAACAAATAAAAACATTTTCAACAATAAAAACATAGACATATATATAAACAATAATCCAGAACCACCTAAAATGAACAGCCTAATAAAAATACACAAATTAAACAACCCAATACGTCCATTAATCAATTTCAAAAAAGCTCCTACATACAAAATAGCAAGAATAATAGCACAAAAACTAAAAAATAACCATCTAACAAATAACCATCATAACATAAAAAATACATACGAATTAATAGACAAACTAAAAATAATAAATATAAATGAAAATACATTTTTCACATCATATGACATAACAAACATGTACACTAATATCCCAGTAGAAGAAACAATTGACATAATAATAAACAAACTTATAGAACAAAATGAAAACAAACAATATATAACCGAAATAAAAAATAGTCTCCAACTAATACTAAAACAAAATTACTTTGAATTTAATAGCAAAATTTATCAACAGAAAGAAGGTTTAGCAATGGGATCACCATTATCAAGCATAATAGCAGAAATATTCCTACAACATATAGACACCAAAATACAAAATATCATAAAAACACATGACCCAGATGGCATATGGATAAGATATGTAGATGATGGACTAAATGTATCAAATAACAAAAACACAAATGCAGAGAACATACTGAAACAAATCAATAACATACATCCCAAAATACAATTCACAGAAGAAAAAGAAAAACATAACAAAATCAACTATTTAGACATAACCATCACAAGATATAACAAACACATACAATATGCAATATATAGAAAACCAACTTCCACTAACATCATTATACCTAACCATTCTGACCACCCACCACAACATAAAATGGCAGCATTTTATTCGTTATTTAACAGAATGTACAAAATACCCCTAAACAAACAAGAAACTGACAAAGAAAGAAATATAACATACCAAATTGGTTATGCAAATGGATACAATAAAAATACTATGATCAAAATAGAAAATAAAATCAAATACAAAATAAAAACTGAACAATTAAGAATTAATCAAACTGAACAACACATAAATAATAACAACAACAAAAAATGGGCCACATTCACATATATAAATAATAAAATGTCAAAACTAACAAAACTATTTAAAAACACAGATATAAAAATAGCATACAAAACTAATAAAAATAAATTACAAAATCTAAATAACTCACACAACAAAGATAATACAACAACCAACGGTATATACAAAATTGAATGCCAAGATTGCAATAAATGTTATATAGGACAAACAAAAAAACAGCTGAAAAAACGTTATTTTGACCACCTAAATGCATACAAAAAACCAAACATATATAAATCCAATTTAGCCACACATGCAATAAACACAGGACATGAATTCCCAGACATAACCAATGTAACACTAATAAAAC
Source organism: Magicicada septendecula (assembly GCA_034769895.1). Lineage (NCBI taxonomy): Eukaryota > Metazoa > Arthropoda > Insecta > Hemiptera > Cicadidae > Magicicada > Magicicada septendecula. The sequence continues at coordinate 1,362,213,403 of CM068367.1, forward strand.
ATATACCACACAAAGGCACCATAATGAACATTTGGGAAAATTTACAGATTTACAAACATAAAACACAAAACAAATTAATACCAGAACAAATACAAATCAATACAAAACATGACACAATATTCAAAGCACTCAACATCGAAAATACACAAAATACAAAAACAGATACCACAACCACACACAATAATGCAACATTGAAGGACCAAAGACCAGCAAACCACCATAATAACATCCAGAAGCCAACACACAAATACTGCACCAGAAGCAAGATGGCGAAGGTTGAAGATGGGAGAACAGGATCTCCCGAAACATGTCCCTAAAGAGAAAAAAAATATATATATATATATGTATGCGGATATGCTCGGTGGGAGTCTGCTACACACAAAGTTCCCCCCACCCTCAAACCGTTCACACACGCTGTGAGGTCAGTCAACATCTTGTTTAAAATTAAACGCATATTTCCCCTCCCTCATGATGGTCTCATCGATTACATCACACACGGCTTGCATCCTGTTATTAAACAAATTTTATGTACGTAATAAAGCCCCCCGCCCTCACAAAGTTCACACGCTGCGATAACATATGGTCAGTCAGTGAATAAAAATAACTGCACATGTGCATGGTGTGTGAAGGTCTCAGTGGGAGTCGATTACATCCTGTTAAACAAATTAACTGTTGACGTCTAGTTGTCTACCTCGCTCCCTACCCACTGAAAATCTAATGAAAGAGTAAGAAATAATTTTTATACTTTCAATACAAGTTTATTCTTACCATGAGTTACTGCTCTGTATATCTTAGCCTCTTCATGTTAGGACCAGTATCGTCATTGGTTAACGCACGTTTACACGTTCTGTAGTGTCCGTACCGGAGTGTAGTTACACCATCGTCCAGTACGTACCTTTTATCGTCATAAGGAGACAGGAAAAGTTTTGTTACACGTTGCGTGTACAGCTTATGACGATCGCTTCGTATACACTCGGCAGAGGTGAAAACCGCACGTCTATCGAAAAGACATTCGCTGTATAACCGATGACGTAACCTTTTTGTATTGCTGTCCTTGGAACACCTTTCGCCACCTTTTTGTCGGTGCAGTCGGACAACAGGCACGAGTAACATTTAGGTCTGTGTCCGACGAATTCCCTGATGGGTTTCCCATTGGTTTCATCCTTGAACTTCCCCACGACTTTATTGTTGTCGTCACAGTGACAAGGATGATCTGTGGGATAGTCCGACGTGTCGAAAAGGTGGAGATCCTCTTTCATATCAGAGTACACATCGTCAGTCTGTATGCTGTAAAGCAAACTGTCGCTGTCAGTCATTAATAATGTCAATCGTCGACCGTACTTGCTGACAGCGAACCGATAATGAAAATCGTATCTTATCAATTTACTGACATCGAGTACTGTGAAGCCAACGTACACCGGACGGGAAAGGAATATCGTTCTGTTTTGTAAAGCCAGTCCGACCAAGTCGTCGGTGTAGCGGATCATACGTTTTAGTCGCGGATTGGAAACAAGTTTCTGCAGCCGTCGTTCGTTAGAGATTAGTTGGAAGTCTATTCGTTCCCTCACGTTCTCTCCTTTGTGTGTTGAAATCGATAAACGGTTTCATCCACGCTCTCTGTTTAAAACTCAACACCCTATGGATCGCTTTCAATTCTAGACCAAGGTTCAGATACAACTTTAAATTTCGAAAATGAAGGACGTAATTTTGCTTGTCATCCAAAGTCGTCAGCAACTTGGGAACGGACGACGAAGGCGTTTCTGATCCGTTATACACTTTCGTATAGTGTAGTCGTGTGTGGAGTCGTCGAGAGTACGGTGAAAGTATGTCAGGATTGACGCAGGAACGCACGGGTGCTACTGGATAATCGGAGTGAAGGTCATGAAGTTTAGATGGATAGTGTAGGTCGACCTCAAGTATGTACCCCATGTCACTGTCATCACTCAGAGTACGTACGTCCAGTGAGTCCATCTCGTTACGATCGAGCTATCTAAAGTCGCCGTAAGGGAGTGGTTGAGACATGGCTGCACCGTAAAGGCTGTTGCAGTCGGTGTACAATATGAAAGAGGTCGGCTTTGAAGCATCATACTGATCAGCGATTAGCGTGTTGTTGGCCTTGGCATAGCGGTTGGGTACCATGCTAACGCCAACGCGAACGGCCGATTCAATAAAAAGATGCTGATCTATATCCGTGAACAGCTCTAGTCGCACACCGGTCATCTTTAACATCGCGTGCCAAGCGACGCCGGGAAGCGAGTAAAGATGAGCCGGATCGATCTGGTAGTACCGCATGGCCATCTCACGGAACGCCTCGAAGACGTCGATCAGCAGCAGTTCGTCTGTTTTAAGATAAAGATCGTGATAATCGCCCAGCCTACGGATTCCGAAAGTCTGCCACACGTTCTGCGCGTGAGCGTAACCTTCGTCCGACTCGGGCGATTCACTCAGCCTGTTGAAAAAGTGTTCACGTGCGGGCAGACGTGTTTCGTCGAACTTCTCGCTACCTGTCATGTAATCGTAAGGGTACACCCCCTTACGTAAGGAGTAGCTCGAAGTGTTCTTCGAAACATTGCTTTGTTAAAGCGAAATCCGCACCGGTCGCGCGCAAGTTTCCAACAAGTGTCTCCAAGGACGTGTTTAAAAATTGCAACGTGTCTACGAAACGCAGGGCACCCAACGTGACCGATACGAAGCGTTCACTAGTGGTAGCGATACAAGTGAGATTTTCATCGTTGTATTTACCCAACCCTTGTATCTAGTGATGTGCGTCGTAACCTCGTAAGTTATGGAAAAAGACGGGAATATGTTGGGGAGTCTTGCAGTTGAGGTTACATACGTTGTGAGCTGCGCCAAGGAATCGTCCAGTCAGATGACAATGGTTGCGCACCTTGTCGTCATTGGTCAGTGGTTTTTCACAGAGATGGCATACGACAGCATTCGTGAAAGGTAATACGTCACGATCACTCATAGTCATGGGGACATTGGTATGCATGTTCCTGTACAGTTCACTCTCTTCAACGATTAGTCTATTAAGAAAAGTTTCTATCACGTTCTCACCGCGATATACGACCTGAGGTTTGCAAATGTTACGCTCGTGGTCGACTATGAGGTAGGAGAAACCTGAAGGAAGATGTAACGACTCCTTTGTGGTGGCGATGTGTGCGGAGGAGCGTCGCAGAGATGACAAGGCACAATGAACGATTCAAAGTCTGCATATATCGCGAAAGGGACTTTATGACAGTAAGTGTAATTTTTGAAGTACATAACCTTCTCCTTCTCTTTCGTTGGTAAACGAATTCTTTGTTCACCGAACGGTGAACAATGAGGGACGTGTTCGCTAAGGAGTCGTTCTTCGCAGAATCTGTGCAGACAGTAGTTGCAACAGAAAGAACGTCCGTTTTGTTTGGTTAGTGAAGACAGTAAGCGGCTAATATTTTTTTATTAAACAGTAATGTTTTCGGTCAGCGGTGGTGAGAAGTAATAGATTAAAGTGATGTTGTCTGCCACTGAAAAGAGTGATTCTTAACGGGTAAATTTCATTTTCTTCGTAACCGAAAACATTTATAGAAATGTCAGAATTGTCTCGTTCGAACTTCACAATATCGCATAGACGGGTGGGATAAGTTATACCAGAAGTGGTGATACTCTGAATATGTGATTTGTATTTGGATACACGGTCGTTGTCTCTGTGTTGTGGAAACAGTGCGGCCAACACTGACCATACAAAACACATTTGATCGCCTATATTGTTCACGTTGATGATGGATTTAGTAGGAGACAATTCAGGAGGTGTACGGATGAAACTGGAGGCGGCCAGCGGTTGGTATCGCAAGAGAACGAGTTGTAAGGAGATTATGTGGTCCAACGCCCAACCGCTACCCTCACGCGTGAATTTATAAATCGATTCGATGATTTTTTCGTACGAAGTTTCTAAACGTTCAGGCAATACGTTCTGATCACCGATCAATGTCGTATGACAGCGTCCATGAAAATAGCCTTCACTTGTCACTTCTTCGTCCTCGTTCGTGTCAGCGTTTACAATGTAATTGACAAATCTAGCTTTTAGCGCTATATGCCAATTTATAGTAAGCAAACGTGTCAGTTCGTTTAGAATGTCCATACGTAACATATCGTGAATTTCAACGAAAAAGGTAATGACATCGTTGACACATTCTTCATCCTCCGCAACAGGCGTGTAAAAGTACGATACCAACGAGCCACGCAACGAATGTTTACGATCAACAGCAAACGTCTGCTTTGTTAGAATGATAATAAAACAAAATCAATTACTTGCTCACTTGAAGAACAATAGAAGACTGATACAAAATTATAAAATAAGCAACATTTTATATGCAGCACGTGAAAGTTAGCCTGCACGAGACTCGAAGGTGAACGCTGGCAGCGATCGTCGCTCCACTTATACTACCTATGACGACTGCGTGCGCAGCTATCTGCTCCCACTACTGTGCTTTGTTTCATACGAACCAATTGACGACAGCAATCCCAACAACGGTTGCGTGAGCAGCTATCTCTGAGCAGGCGGAATGCACCGCGACAAACTAACATTCTTGCTTCAGATATGGACGTGTACACATATCCTTTTGCAAGCCGACTAAAGAGATTTTATAACATCCGTCGCCGAGTTAATATTAAAATTTACGTTCGTAAATTTCCAAATGCGAACGTGAAATTTTTTGACCTAGCCAAAGCCGGGTTTATTTACGAAGGCAACGGTGATGTTGTGAGATGCTGCATGTGTAAAATACGAATTATGGATTGGATGGCGGGTGATGATCCCGTCCAATCCCATAAGGCGTCAATACCTACATGTGATTTCGTTCGCGAGAACTTGTAGAAGTCGACGCACGCAAAAACGGCTCTTTTCAGAGACGACATAACTCATGTGCATACATACCCGTTTGGGTAGTACTAGTAGTACACTGTGTTAGTACTATACTAGTACTAGTAGTACTATATATATTACTGTTACTAGTACTACTACTAAATGAGTGTAAACAGTTCAATGTCTGACTCATGGTGCCCATGATAGAAAATAAAATAAAATAAATTTCATAAACATTATACCTATACGCTTTAAATATCATGTCAACTTCGAAGCGGTATCACTTGCATCATGGATCGATGACACGATGGATGTCTATCGATACGACGATGGGAAACATTTCACGTTAACAAAACCGTTACGAAGCGTGATACGCTCCAACTTGTGTTCCATGTACTTTGTGAAGAAGAAACGATTTTGTGGTAACTACTGTACACGTTAAAAGTTTGGTGTTGACAGATATCATGGGCGTTGTGTGCCGGTTCGAAGCCGGCGGTTGCAAAATATGAATTCTAGAAGGTTTTCATGGTTGTAATATGCGTGAGTGAGGCGCGGAGCCGGCTTTTACAAAATATTTTAGAACAAGTCAGTTTACGGTAACATAACGTGATACACTCGCGGACTTTGTCCGACGGTATGAGGGGAGCGGCGCGGTGTGCGGTTGCGCGCGCAGCTCGTCCAGTGCTGTGGAAATTGTAGGCAGCTGAGGCCAGTCAACGCTCGTCCTCGCTTACAGAGTTCTTCCCCTTTCGTCTCCGCTCTTCGATTCGTTTCTGCGCAGTTTGGTATCTTCTACATGATTGAGTAGAGAATATACGACACCCCGGTAAGATTTAATTATTTTTATTAGTTGTGTGGATATTTAATAACAAGATTTATGCTATCGTGTGAAGTACGTATTTATGTGTGTGTGCGACCTGACAAATTAATGTAAGAGAGACTCATTTTTATTTCCTGTTGTATGTAACGCCCTTTGTATAGCCATGCCTTGTTATTTTCTGTTATAATGCGAGAAGTTTCAAGAGTCATTCTCAGAGTAAAAGTGCTTTACATAAAAAAATTAATTACAAAAACTTGGTGTGCAGTCAAGTAGTGAACTGTGTGGTGCATGTTGTATACTGTCGCCGTCTTTGTTAATTATGTTCACAAATAGAGAATGAAGTGTGAGAGCTTCTGTGTATGAAACTTAATTGAAGGTAAAACATTCTCAATGCTGTGAGTGACTTGCTGTTAAAAATTTTTCTGACTAAATTATGATTACTGCTCTGCACGTGGCCGGTTTAACCTGCAAAAGTTTGTCGAAGCATGTTGACTGAGTACAGTTCACTTTATATGATGCCACAATGTAATAAGTTCTGTTCATAATGCAAATTCACTTATTCCATAGCTGAATGTAGACTATTTAAGCAGGTTGTAAAAAACTTTAATTAATTATTTTTGTGCCTTTGGTGAGAGTTAGCTGGCGGCCCGTTAAGAGGTTAATTACCTTAACTCGGGTGTACATTCTTTTAGACTGTTCTCTAATTTACTTGATTCCTTAGGGTTCTCGCCCTAAGTCGGGTTCCTGGCTGGCTGTGAGCCGATCATCTGCTCAAGCTGTGAACCATGTCAAGATCGCCTACGAAGAGGGAGACGGAGATCGAATTCCTACGTTGCACTCGCCAGCACTTATGAGGTGACATTTATGCTTTTTCTTTTTTGGGGGCCGAACCGGCAGTGTGCCTGTTTTATGAGAATAACTTAGATGCCCGGGGACCACGTGTCCAGACTCTATTTGGGAAGTGAACTGTGATCATGGCTCTGAACACTTTAACTTAAAATTTCATATACCTTTTATAACTCAGTTAAGTAACACTAAATGCTATGTCTGTAAGTGCGTGCTGCACTGCGAGAGCGCGCCATAGAGAGATTTTAATCTTGTACCATTTTTATTGTTGCATCTGATTTACTCTTTCAAAATTTAATTATTGCTCAGTAGTTCTGTTCCGGCTGGAACAGCTGCGTATAAATTTTTAATTTGACTAGGGATTTCATATTTAAGGGCTGGGGACTTTCCGGTGGGTTTTTTTTGGGGACTTTTTTTTTGGGTTTACAATATGGGACTTAGTTTTCGGACACGCTGGTACAACTTCAGACAGGTTGATTGCCTGTCAACTTTTGTCAACTACATGTGGGCGCGCTCCCACAGATGCCAGAGCACAACCACCTTATTGTATTCTTTTTCTAATTATTTTATACAGTTATCTGAGGCTCATCGAAACGATTTATTAATGTTCTTGAAATATCTTAGCCGATTTTGCCCCTTGCACAAGGGCTAAGCTGATTGTTTTCTTAACTGGCAAACACATATGGGTTGACTTCACACGTAGAGAAGTTGCTGTTTAATTTTGAATATTAACTGGTTTTCATCCTCTTCTTTTTGGGTAAATTAAATAGATATACATATTGTCAAAATCTTCTGAAATTGTAAAGCCTCAATCAATTAATTTCTGTTATTAAAGTACCTAAGGATTTAATTCCTTTTTGGGAATTTTGTGAAGTCAATACTGTCTAGAATTTTATAAACACTGTCCGGAAGTAGGTGAGGAGTTTGTTAACATTACCTGGTGCTGTGAACGGAACAAAGGTTCACACACTCATCATGGGTCATTAATAAACGGAATGCTAGACAAATGGGTGGTCCAGTTTCAGTTATGCTTCATGAATTATTCGTCTTTAAAGGGGTTGGAGTTTGGGTTGTCCTACTGAACGGGTTGCTGACGAGCGTATATTTTATCACTGCCGGGGCATAAGATGATAGTTGCTTTACCCAGTGGGTGGGTGCGTTACAGGGGCATGCGTGTTGAAAGTAAATGACTGTGAGTTGTGTACCTTGTGTTCTGTATGTGTGTTTTATGTGTCTAGCTAGCCACACGACGGGGAGAATTTTACATGTGTTTGTGCATTCTATATTTTATTTATGTATGTACATTTAACTTATATGCTGTTATATACACTTGTTCTGATGTAATTCTATTCAATTATATACACTTGTTCTTAGGTAAACTGGAATTATATATGCTAGTTGTGATTCAAATTTTTCTATTATATATATGTGTACACATTTACTTTGTGCACACTTATGTTGATGTACACTTAATTATACATGCTTGCCATGATGTACCTTTTGGTAGTTTTTATATAGATACATATTTATCTTGTACACAAGTATGAATTCCAGAGATATAATAAATCTGTTATTGTTATATTACGGCTGAGTTCATTGCAAGTCCCGTCATACTGGACCCAGCATAATTTTGCTTCTCTAGGCTCCTGCCTAGTTCTATATAACTTGTAACCTCTCTTTGAAAGCCAATGAGCAAGGCGATAGAAATTTAAAAGGAAATAAAATAAATACCAAAAGCATAGAGAGGTTACAGTTGTTGGCGTCACATAAAGAAACGTAGCGGTGATCTGCCGCCGATCGTGCTGTTGATGATAGTCTTTGATCGTATGCACAACAAATCACGATGGCTTCATTTTGTCGAAGAGTGTGATCGAAACAACGTACCGATAGAACTCGTGGTTTGCAAAAAGAATATGTTCAAGTGTACCGTACGTCACGCGTGGAATTTTATTTCACGTTTCCGTCCGATTCCTGAACTGTATCACGCCGTTCCACGTGTTCACGGCTTACACGATTCACACGGACGGATGAACTATGCGACTATGTACACAGACATGCTCGCCTACGGAAGTTCAACCCCTCACGCTTCGTGTTGCATTGTCAGTACGGAGCGCACTATTCCGATACGTACACCGATTGAAATATACAGAAGCGTGGTTATGATAGCGCCAAAGTGCGCAGTGGATCCTAGCTACAACGTAAGTTTTGACGTGCACTGCCCGCCGTCCTCGTTACCGACACTAGCGAGAGGGAAACAGTTCGCATTGGTGAACAACAAGGCGCAGGGATTGTTTTCGGTAGCCTTTCTGAAGGAGGTATTGCCCACACTCCGCAAGTATTGTGAATACTTTGGTCTGCAGTATTCGCATGAAAAGGGTACACAGTGAAAGACCGACGTTTATACAAACAGTGGCACCAGTGCACGGGCGCTATGGCGGACGAGTTTTGGTTGTTGAACACGTATCTTATACACGTGCATACGGAGTCGAGAAGTCAACGTCCGATCGCTGAACTCAAAGCTAAACACATGTGCGAGCGTCTACTTGAGAACGATAACGTCATAGTCGCGGAAATGCATGAGTACCGCGCCAACGTTATACGTAGCGTCATGTTCAAAGACATGAATTCCGTCAAGACCGTAAGAGCGTTTGACACGAAACAACAAACGCTCATGAGATATTACATCGGTATGAGCCTCGTGCGTAAAGGATGTATGAAAATCAATTTAGCGTACGTTTCAACGTACTTACGCAATCGCAAGAAGAACGCGTTGTTCTTCCGTTCGGTCGAGATGATATAACTGGATGTGGAGTGGAGACCTCACAACAGTCACGCGATGGAAGGCGAACGTACCAGAACGGTACCGAGGAGAGTTACGTTCAGCGCTGTGTCAACGCTTTACTACGTTCCAGCGTATTGAGAATCACGGTTCGCACGACATGAGAATGAATCGACAAGTGAAGAACATACAGCAGAGCGTTCGCAAGACAATCGCGATGGAGTTGCACAGACCAGTAAGGAGGAATTTTCCGAGACGTGCGGTCGAGCTAAAGGGACTTCACGACTTATACCAAGCGGACCTGGTAGAGATGATACCGCACGCGAAGGCGAACAAGGTATTTAAGTACCTTATGACGAGCATTAACGCGTTTAGCAAGTACGCGTACGCCGTTCCGTTAAAAACGAAGACGGGTGTAGAGGTCGCACGAGCTCTGGAACCGATTATTCGTGCTAATAAAATGAAATACCTGCAGACAGACAACGGGAAAGAGTACTATAACAGTAGCGTACAAAAATTGCTGAGCAGATACGGTGTCGCACTCTATTCCACGTATAGTGAGAAAAAGGCGTCCATTGTGGAACGCTTCAACCGTACGTTGAAAACGCACATGTATCGTGCGTTCAGCGAACAAGGTCATTACCGTTGGTTGGATTTGTTACCGGAACTGGTCAGGTCGTACAACGACAGTGTGCACAGAACGATCGGAATGAAACCGCGTCAGGTGAACGAATCCAACGAACGTACGGTGCTGCAACGGATTCGTGGGGTATTATGAGAGTTCTAACGCGGAAGTGACGTCATCCCCCCGCCCCGCCCCCGCCCCCGCCCATTTTGGCGGGAAATTTGAAAATGGTGGTGGTGGGGGTGGTGTTGGGTGTTGACTTCCGGTGTGGGTGTAGAGGTGGGGGGTAGTGGTGGGGGTAATGGTGTGTTGTGGTTGGTCGTCGGCTGTGTGGTGGTGGTTGTTGTCGTCGTTGATTGGGCGGGTCGTCGTCCATGTTGGAAAATTGCGACGTTGTCGGTTGTTGCTGGAAAATTGCGGCGTTGTCGAGTTGTGCGGTGTGTTGTGGTTAATCGTCGGCGGCGGCCATGTTGGAAAATCATCGATGTGTGCTGGTTAAGCGTCGTCATGGCTTGGCCGCGGCCATAGATTGGTCGACGTGTGTCGGCGGCCATGTTGGAAAAATCGTCGTCAGCATGTGCTGGTTAAGCGTCGTCATGGCTTGGCCACGGCTTGGCCGCGGCTCGGCCGTAGATTGGTCGACGTGTGTCGTGTTTAGATTTGAGTTGTCGGGTAAAGCGTCGTCATGGCTCGGGCGTAGATTGGTCGACGTGTGGGGTCGGCGGCCATGTTGGAAAAGCGTCGATGTGTGCTGGTTAAGCGTCGTCATGGCTTGGCCGCGGCTCGGCGGTCGGCGGCCATGTTGGAAAAGCGTCGACTTTAAAAATCTGTGTCGTTCATCTCCCTTGAGGTTAAATAAGTAAATATATATGTGTACTGCGTCCCTCGACGCATAATTGAAAACCAAATTCACTTGTAAAATTTGTATATCGTGCATCTATGTATGGAAAAAATACATACATCATGCACGTAAGATAGGAAGTACCATATTCTGATTGATATGTAATTTTTTTTTTTATCGCATGGACATAGAAATAAGTGTAGACTCTTCCTGCATCGGTTGTAAGAAATTCTCACCCACGCGTGTATGCACTGCATAAGTGAAAACCACTGCACTTGTAAAAAATTGTCTAACGCACATCATGCTTGTAAGATAAATACCATTTTATTATTCTGATGGTATGCAATATCTCACGAGTAGCTGTAGTAAAAAAAGTGTAGTGTATTCTCCGTCTCAGAAATGAAATTCTCTTTGATACGATCTGTCGTGTATAAATGAAAATCACTTCACTTGTAAAATTGTGTAACACGCATTACCATTTATATTATTGTGTTGGTTATGTAATTTTGTGGGGGGCGCTCATAATAAAAAAAAGTATTGTCTTCTGCTTTGGTCCATCATGAATTTGATCCGTCGTGTATAAATGAAAATCACTTCACTTGTAAAATTATGTAACACGCATTCTGCATGGAAAACATAATTACCATTTGTGTTGGTTATGTATTTTGTGGGGGGCGCTCATATTAAAAAAAGTATCGTCTTCTGCTTTGGTCCATTATGAAAAATCACTGCACTTGTAAAAATTGTCTAACGCACATTATGCATGTAAGATAAATACTATTTTTATTATTCTGATGGTCTGTTATATCTCACGAGAAGCTGTAGTAAAAAAAGTGTAGTGTATTCCGCATATCACAAATGAAACTCTCTTTGATTTGATCCTTCGTGTATAAATGAAAATCACTTCACTTGTAAAATTGTGTAACACGCAATATGCATGGAAAACATAATTACTATTTATATTATTGTGTGGAGCGCTCATAGTAAAAAGAGTATTGTCTTCTGCTTTGGTCCATCATGAAAAACCACTTCACTTGTAAAAATTGTGTAACACGCATTATGCACGGTAGAAAGGAACATTGGGTCAAATTCGACAGCGGTCGTCCTTGATTTCGGGCGTGGTTAACTATAGCATCTTTGTCGCCTTTGTCTCCTTGCTTTGCATCTTTGTCGCCTTTGTCTCGCTGTTTTTTGTCATCAGGTGTGGATTACCTGATACCTTCACTTTCGTATGCATCCATGTGTGGGCTTTTCTGTATAAAAGCCGCACGATTTGCTCAGTTAGAATACAAATCATCGCAGGAATCTGACAGGACATCATTAGAAGATCACGTACGAGGTGAGTTTATTTTAAATTATTTTTCTGTAGTCTATTATCAGCAAGTAATTATTTTAAATAAAATTGATTTTTTTTAATTGCTTGAATAACACGCAACGCTCGTTCTAACAGTTTCTTTATCATGAAGTAATTATTTTAAATTAAAATTGAATTTTTCTTTATAGTGTACAAAACATCGCAGGAATCTTCCAGCACATAAGGGTGAGTTGTTTTAAATTATTTTTTATGTAGTCTATTATCAGCAAGCAAATATTTTTCTTTAATTGAATAATACATGAACGGTCGGCGCACAACTCTCGTACATGGACGGTAGGCGCACAACGCTCGTACATGAACGGTCGACGCATAACGCTCGTTCTAGCAGTTTGTTTTAATATTTATTGTTTATTTTCTGTAGTATATTATGAGACAAGTGAAGCAATTTTTTTTATTAATTGATTGAATGTAATAACGCATGACTTTCTAGCTTGTACATTGACTGATGAATAGTTGTATTGTTATTTAGAATAGTGTCAATGTTCGAAGGACTTTTGAAATCTTTCGTAACAGTATCATGAAGTAATTATTTTAAATTATTAATTGAATAACACCTGAACGGTCGACGCACAACGCTCGCTCTAGCAGTTTGTTTTAATATTTATTGTTTATTTTCTGTAGTATATTATGAGACAAGTGAATCAATTTTTTTATTAATTGATTGTATGTAATAACGCATGATTTTTCTAGCTTGTACTTTTATTTAGAATAGTGTCAATGTTCGAAGGACTTTTGAAATCTTTCGTAACAGTATCATGTAGTAATTATTTTAAATTAAAATTGTATTTTTCTTTAATTGAATAACATCTGAACGGTCGGCGCACAACGCTCGTTCTAGCAGTTTGTTTTAATATTTATTGTTTAGTTTCTATAGTATATTATGAGAGAAGTGAAGAAATTTTTATTAACTGATTGTGTGTAATAACACATGACGTTCTAGCTTGTACATTGACTGGTGAATAGTTGTACTGTTATTTAGAATAATGTCAATGTTCGAAGGGCTTTTGAAATTAAATAGAGTGAAATGTTACAGCATTAACGTTTAATTGAAACAAATAAAATACATGTACGCAAAATATATTACAAGTTAAAATACATAATTATTTGTAAACAGATGCACAATGACAACTGTGTATAATTAAAAACAAATTAAATATATGTAAACACACTATATTATGATTTAAATACAATTGCATGTAATTACAAATTAAAATACATATGTAAACGTACACACATACAATGACAATTGTGTACATTTAAAACAATTGAAATATATGTAAGCTAAAAGTTAATACATAATATGTATACACACGCACAAGCGCACACAATGATTTGTAATGACGATTGCTTATAATTAAAACAAATGAAATACGCCTAAGCGTTACATGGAAAATAATCCATACACATACACATACATTATGAAATACAATAATATATTTGTTATTAAACGTGATATTTCAATCTAATGTCCCTGGATAGTGGCAATTACAGCATTGCTCATATTTTACCTCCATTACTAGTGTATATTTTTGTTTCTATTTTTTTTTCTATTTCCATTACCTCCAATAATTTTTTTGTATTCTATAGCGTTAATGGCCACGAACTTAGCAATAATATTTCAATTTAAAATACAATATGTAAACGCGCTCACAATTGCGTATAATTAAAACAAATGAAATACATGATATGTAAACGTACATACAATGACAATTGTGCAAATTTAAAACAGTTGAAATAAATGTAAGCACGTTATATTTTGAAGTTAAAATGGTGCGCGCTCGCGCACACACACACACAATGAATTGTAATGACAATTGTTTATAATTAAAACATGAAATACGTCTAAGCGTTATAAATTAAACAGTAAATAATACATTATGAAATACAAATATAAATGTTCAGTCCATTGGGTCTTAGTCTAAAATGTCCACCACGTAAGCCCTGTCTTTTTCTCCACGGTATATGAGATGTAGTGAATATGGCGTTAAATTTTTTAATTCGTCGTCATCGAAGACGCCCGCGTATCTTTTCGGCAGATAAACGCGATATTTCAATCTACTCTCCCTGTAATCCTGGATAGTGGCAATTACGGCATTCCCGTATTTTCCTTCTGTGTTTTGCAGTTCTTCTATTGGGTATTTTACTCCCATTACTAGATCTTTAATTTTTTTATATTCAATAGCGCTGATGGCCGCGAACTTAGCAACGAATGAAGTCATTTTTTTTTCCAAATGAAGAACCTGTTTTCCGCTCACACGTCTGTCAAGGTCTGAATTAATAACGCTTGTTCGTACCGGTATAAGAATGGTGACTGTTGAGTAGGGGGGGAACCGGCCAGCGCAGGGGAGGGGGGACCACTCGTTGCGGTAATTATTAACCCTGCGAAACAGGATGCAGCTGCTTTCCCACGCCATGTTCAGCGGGTTGGTGGGGGGAGCCGACCTGGTTATTTTTTTTTATACGTCTAGACAGGGTGATGTCATCGACTCCACTCGAGCGTGCGGGAAAAAGTCGACGACGTTAATAATTATTTTTTTTATGCGTGTTCGAACATGTCGGTGGCACTAATTTTTTTTATATGTCTAGACAGGGTGTTGTAATCTAATTCCACAGAGGGGGAGGAGGGGGGTAGGCGACGGTTGATATTATTACGTAAGCGCTAAACAACAATGTATCCAATTAGTAATTTACCAGAAACATATTGATTATTCTAAAATCTGATACAACCCACTCGCGTAAAGCGTGTACTCTATGATTTGTGCATATTTCCGGAAATAATAGGTGCGTGAGACAGGCTGTTCCATGTATTGAATGTAATTGTTCGAGTTTGGGACAACCGAAATCTTCTAAATTTATAATATTGTAATGTACAATACGCTTCTCCATAAATCTTTTTTTTTGCAATCCTTTTACGAAAACATAGTTAAAAGGAAACGTATATTTTACTAATATCGGCACAAGATGATCGTACGATGTGTCCCCGTCCGTCCACTCTAGACCATGATAATAGTCCGTTAACCATCGGTTTGTCCTCATGTGTTTGTGATTCGAAACGATTGTGCCCTCTGGTGGTACAAATATCCAATGCCTGCTGGCAAATGCGGTGACGTCCATAATGGCTAGTTCCTTTACGAGTTCGTTACCATCGTTGTCGATGAAACAGTGAAAGTCAAGTATGACTGCTAGCTTGTCGTTGCTCATCCTTTTTTCGTTACAAACAACGTGTTCGGTGACACTAGGAACGCTGCTGATCCGTCCGTCTTGCGGAACAGACAAGTTGTATGTCTTGAGACGTTCGTAAAGAATTTTTTTGGTACGTTTACTTTGTACCTTACCTGCTCGTCACGTATTACTGCAACAAATTTCTGTGTCAAAACGTCGTATACAAAAATTTCTATAGGGTACAGTACTGCGTGCTTTAAGTCGCTGCAACGCCTGTACTCGTACGGAGTTAACAGCTCCATGCGTCCGTCCTCAACGCGTACTGTTCAAACACTGAGGTATGCGAGATTAGTGGAGGGGGTATAAACACTTCTGTCAAACGCTGTAGTCACTATGCGATGAAATTAAAGCGTGAAAACGAACTAGATATACGCTCTCATGTAAGCGGTGTTTGCGGTTCTACATAAGGAACACGTATTTAGGGTGATGGTGCAATTCACACATGTGACAAAATGTCGACAGGGAATAAGTACAACTTCAAGATTTTGCGCGTAACAAACTTTGCACAATGTATCACGATTCGAGCCCCCTTCTTCCTTTTTTATATTCTCTTTGAACGTGTCGGTGTGTTGTTCGTTCTCTGCTGCCGTTGCTACCACTGCTACCGGTTCGGTAACGATGCCCAGTGCCTTGATGATAAATTTTTTATCTTTCGCTAACATTACGTAAGAGCACACAGGGAAATGACGCGCGTGTTCTGTCCAAGCATTTTCTCCACGTTCCCATTTGTTTAAACCGCCTCCACAGCAAAAACAAATCACTCTATCGTTGCATCCGCTGTAAAAGAAACCTGCTTCTGCTATTTCTTTAGGTGTTATCGTCAACGATATAGGCCATTCTTTAAAACTCTTTAAACGGTTTTCAAAGCTTCTGTAACGCGGGTACGGGGATATGATTTTTTGAATTAAGGCAACTTGCACTTCTTTATCGTCCGGTGATAAGGACTTGATCATTGTTGTCGGTTCGCCGCAGTGTCTGAAATAGCGGTTGTTGGGATTGTTATCGTCATCCTCGCGATCGTTTGAAAGCATCTTGTGCGTCCTCTTGCGACTTGTGCCGACGAAACACTGAGTGAAGAATAGGGGGAGGGGATAATAATAAGACGTTTCCCCCTCCAATGTTACGGGTATTAAAAAAATAAAAAATACATGAAAATTTATTACATTTTTTTAATAAAAAAAATCACATACATGTAATGCATACATAACATACTAAAAAGCAAAATTCTATTTACAGCAAAAACAATAATATACAGTAATCGTTTAATTGTGCCTGCGCACCGTGTTGGATAACGGAGTGTACACGTTGAGCGAATCGTGCAGTATCAAGCAGTAGGCCGCGGTCTGAGCGGGGAAATTGTCCGATGACTCGAATTCCAATCTGACGTCGACTGGTGAAGACTTGAGCGACTCGTCCTGTCTACTACAATCGAAGACGAATAGCGGTGCTTTCGTTATGAACTCAGTCGGTGTTAGAAGTACGTTGGGTTGACTTCTATGGTAGTACGATTTTTGAAATCGTGTATACATGTCGTAAAGCAATGCGTAACGTCCGTTATCGATATCCAGGTTCAGGTTATCGTACGGATAGTATTTGTCGTTCAGAAAGAGTCTCGCGTTGGTCACCTTGCAGTGATCGAATTCACCTGCGTGTTTCTTCAGATTGTTCTTTCTGGCTGTCTGGAAGGTGAGTATCACGTACCGTGGTTTCTCCAGTTGTGTCGTTGTTTTCACCGTCCAAGTTTGTCTGTCGGTCGTCGGTAATGCCGGGTACTCGTGCAGTTCCCAACTGCGAAACGGTAAGAATAGCGGTAGGTCCTTGCGTATGATTTCCAACAGTCGTATCCGCACTTCGTTGTTCACGTACACGAACGGAATCATCCAAGATATTTTGGTCAGTTCTATATCAGCGTTAGCGGGCGCATCCGTGGACGAGAAAAGAGCGTTAACGTCGGTGGAAGTGCGCAACAGTATCAGTTCCTGTTTCATGTTTAATATTACGTGTGTAAAATCCTCGGCGAATCCCATCAGCATCCTCAACGGTATGCAAAAGTTGAATTCACCGTTTTTGCCGGTCGGCGTTAGCTCGTTAGTTGTAGGAGCAACCCAACCGGCGTTTTGCATCGAAACAATGTCCTGCTTGCCGGCAGATAGCACGGTTTTAATAGTGGACGTGATACCGACGCTCTTGGTACGATCCACTTCCACACCAGCCAGTTCGTAACGGATTTCTTCGAAGAGAAACGCTATCGCGTTGTTGACCATTTTCACGTTCACGGTATCGGTGCTGGCGGTCTTTTTGTTCAACTTGCCTTCAACGTACAGGAAACTTTCCATCGGTAAAGTGAAGACTTCCTGTTGCAGGATAGGTATGCGTATCTCATCATTATTTCCGTATCGTGACGCCGACGCGTACGGTGCGTGCGGATGATATTCGTAATGTGTGATGTTGTCTTCAAAAAATGGTCGGCGTTCGACCGATAAGACGACACCGCTGTCCGTCATGTTACTTGTTTTTCTTGATTTTGAATCCTAGTGAAATCAGGTAGCGCCTGTTAGTTGCTGTTAACCGTGTCAACGACGAACGTCTACTGATACCTTTACCGAAAGTGTCGTCCTCTTTTATCTTGCGGTGCGAACCACCGTCGCCACCGCCGCTCTTCATCACCGGGGTATCGGTGAAATAAAATCCCATGATTACTACGCACGTTTCAGATGTATACGCGCGGTGATGACTTCGCCTTGAAAATTAACGATATCACCGTCCTGATCGTGTACGGACACTGTAACGTTACGCAATTGTAGTACGTTAAGTGGAAAATAAATGACGTTTCTGGGCGTTTCGACTATCTTGAATCCTGGCTCGACGGTCGGATAGAACGAGTGCAGTATATGCTCGTTTCGTCCCGTTTTGTACGAACCTTGTACAGCGTTACACCTTATCTCCAAAACGTTCACTTTGTTAATGTTTACAGGCGCGTCCGACGTGTGTAATATATACGCTTCTAACTTGCGTTTCTTGGAAAAACCCAACATGGTACCGATTGTGTGTTCCGTACTCCCGAAATCGATCTCGTATGAACAATAAAGTTCGCATTTCAGTGTGTTATTGTTGGGTCGTAGAGCAAATTTCGAGTCTAATAGCGCTTTCTTCAGGTACGTTTCGATATCACTGATTTCGTAAACACCAGTCGGTATTTTGACAAGTTCTAACGTTTTACGTGGTCCTTTTAGTACGGGAAAGACGTTGTTTCTTCCGCTTTCCACGTTCGGTATAGAGTTGTACGTGGTAAAATCCAGTAGCCCCGCGTACCATTCACCGTCTGTCAGTTCAAGCGGCGGAAAAAGTCACAAACCAGTGCGCTCGGATCCGTTCCCGTGACGGTGACCGTAAGCGAAGACATCTTGTCGTTTACTGATCGTTCGATGTCAAAAACTCCAAACATAAATGTCCGCAGACGACTGTGTCCGACGGTTGTTTCCGTGTGTAATTGTAACGAACGTCGGTCACGTTCGATCCAAAGTACCGTATTAGCTCGACAGGAGGGCGCAGATTGCCGAATCCGTCAAAGTACATGACTCTGTCGCCTCGCTTCTTATAGCATACCCAGTGCGTGCCCGGTCCGGTAGCGTCGTCCAGATTCACGATCGCGCTTTCGTTCTCCCACGGTGATGTACTAGGAAGTGCGTCGCGCATGTACACGCCTCTGAAATAAGGTACACGCAATCGTTTCGTGTACTCGTACAGATCTCGATCGGACAAAGGACGCACGGGTATTTTGATTAGTTTTTTCGGTACGGACGAAGGTAGAGTCCTGAAGCCTTTTTACCACCGGTCCGTCTTCGTCGTCGTCCCGACCCCGTTGCTCTCCTCCTCTTCCTGATTATCGTGCGTCGAACCGACTTGCCTCGTCTGGTGCGACGTCGACGTTTACGCACACCACCGCCACTGCAGCATAGCCCGCTGCCTAAAGCGGATTTCGCCTTCATCGCTGCTGCTACGGCCGCCGCGTACGCTCTTTCGCGGATGCCTGAATTCAAAGCTTTCACTCGTTCCCACGCCTTGCCGGCTAGCACACGATCCGCTACACGTCTTCGTTCGTTGTCCTTGTACTTGCTGTAAGCGATATCGTGTTCGCGACAGGCTTCGTCCAACTCGTTGATTCCTCGATCACCTCGTGCTAATCTTTCCTCTAGTTTCGTTCCGGGTCCGCAGAACCTGTAGCCGGGCAGATGTAGTTCCACCGGTAATACGTCCACCGCTCGATTGATCAGCGTAGGTACTGACTTCGCGACGAATGGTACCGCGCTTTTAACTATTTTTCCTATGAGACCACGCCCCCTTTTTTTATCAACGCGACTACGTAGTTCATACATGTCTACTTTTTCGACTGCTGACGATAAAGGGATCTTCAATCGTGCTCGTCCTTGGATTTGTCCAGATCACTAATCAACTCGTTCGTCTCCGCCTTGCTCGTAAGTAGTAACTCTGCCTCTTCGGCACCGAGTGAAGTACGCGCTGCGTGCGTATGCAATTTATAGATATACGATACCACTTTCTCCCAACGACGTTGGAACACTTTCGCGAGTTTGTACATTTCGCACTTAGCGTACTGCCTCGTTTCCTCCAATTGACGTGCGTTCACTGCGTCCGTGGGCCGTGCACCACCGTCAGCGACGTTCAGAATAGTCTTTCCTTGTGCGTTGAAATAAGTGTCGTTTACCACGGTGATCGTGTGTCGGTTCAAAAATTCCAAGTTCACTGCGTCCTTGTTGTTGACGGGCGGCGCTAACTGTGTTATCCGCACGTTGCCGACCATTAGGTTAGAGTTCGTATCCTTCGGTATGATCTTCGAGTCCACGTATACTTTGGTCGCAGCGTCTCTCGCACGAATCGGTTCCCTCAGAGACTGTATGCGATGGTCTCGCGCGTCGACGACGGCTACGTTCTTCTTGTTCGGTCCCAGCTGTGTAAAACGCAAGCACGAGTAATCTACATACTGCTTGTTGACAGCGTCCCCGAGATCGACGGGAGCGGCGACGTTGACGAGCTTACGACCTTTCACGTCTATTCCTTGTGTCGTCGGCGGATCGGCTAACAGACAGTGTTCGCGCATGAACCGCAGTGAAACGGCGTCGTTACCGTCGTGCGGTTCGCCCAAGTTGTGTATTTTTTTCCCCGCTACGTCGAAGTGCCCGTCCTCGGTCATCGCGATACCGATATCCTCCCGCAGACTGCGTCGCGTCTCCCTTCGCGCTCTGACTGCGCTCTGGTGTCTGCCGAACTTGTCAACACTCATCTCGTGAATGATGCACGTCGTACGCCGTGCACGGCATTTATACGTACTCGCGTAATAAATCGATTAGTTTTGATACGATTGTACTGTCTATGCATTTTATTCCGACAACGGAGAGTCCATCGGTATGTTTTCCTTTTACAATTGTATTTAGAAATTCATCGTACACGTATACGCGTCCGTCTTTGAAGAAATAAATCTTTCCATCGATGTATCGGAACGCGCTATCAACGGCTTCTGGCAAGCCGACAAAACGATCTTTAACGTATCCGTGTTTCTTGATCGTGAACGTGCACTCGTCTATCTCACCGTAATACATATCGTTGTACAACAGAAGGGTTCGACCTGTGTAGGTATGCATCACCGCGTTTATTTTCACCATCGTGGGATGCCGAGCGTCGTGATCGGACGCGGATACCCGTTCACCGACTGCAGACTGTGTATATCGAACATGTATACGTAGTTATCTATGAAGAGCACCACTTCTTCGGTGCGTGGTCTCTGGTACATCGCCGAAACGTTGGTGAACGTCGACGGTAAGAACGTCAACCAATCCGTCAACAGAAGCGGACTCCCGCTCGGACGCTTCGACTCGAGATCCAGTGTCCACAAAAAGTTATCGTGCACTATATACATGTGTCTGTTGATTATTAAAAATTGATTAACGTTCTTTAGCCGACATAAATCCGCCGTCGTCCGGAGGGTATCGTTCGTCGTCGGCGGCGTCGTCGTCGTCGTCGTCGTCGTCGTCGTCGTCGTCGTCGTCGTAGCTGGCGGTGGCGGCGGCTTCCCGTACAAGCGTTGAATACCTCTTATATCGTCGTCTCTAAGGTCGAACGGACCGTCCGACCGCGGCACGTAGAAAGGGTACATGATCGAATCTCTCTCGAGGGAATGAGACAGTCCTAACGCGTGTCCGATTTCGTGCGTTAGCACCTGAAGAAAACTGGTCTGATCGTCCGGTATTTCGGTTGCGTTCGTATAATTCCACGATTCGTAGTAGTCCATATGTATCTCGGTAGTGTTATACGGTAAATCGGGCGGGTAGTAAGCGTGAGCGAGTATACCTCCTCGTCCGTCCAAATCGTACCCGCAGATCGAACACCTGGAGGTCAGACACCTGTGTTTAAAATATTTCATAGCGATGACTATGTCAGCGTTTACGTCGTTGGGTCGATAGTCGAATTCCAGATTCGAATGTTTCCACCATACAGCGAACGCTTGTCGTGACGCTTCTATAGCGCTGGCGGTACCGTGAAAGAACCGCCAAGACAGTCGTCTCTTGGTCCACGGCGTTCGTAAGGTGTACGTCACGAAATCTTCGTTACCACATCTCCGCGCTCGCATCAGATTAATCGTTTCGTTGTTTAATTCTCCATTTACGGTTAAATTGTAATTCACTTGAAACGTCCGAAGGTAGGCGTCCACATCGATAGTGGTGTTGTCTGTGAGTCGTAAACTATCATCGGGCACGTATCCGTATCGCACCAAGTAATCTAAAGCGAAATCTATATCGTTCGCGTTAGCGACGACGAGCGCAATAATAAACACTAGCGTGGTGTACATTGTGTGTCTCGACACTGACGGATGTTGTCGTATAGCGGTCATATTTATACGATGATGTCGGCTTCACGTAGTTCTTCTACTATGGAAACGTTTTCGTTCGTGTGCCCACCGTTTCCGGCGCGCTGTGACGCCATCAACAGTCGCAATCTGTCCACCAGTTCGTTCGGATCGTCCCAATGCACGTAATCGATTTTGTCTTTTTTTCTCGATGCCACCATATACGTTCGGTCGGTATTATGCCCGTGTCCCGTACGTTTCGGTGGGAACAGTTGTGATATTACCCGTTTATACTTTACACCTCTGTTCGCGTTCACCTGTGCGCTCGCTAAATAAAAATGCTTGTGCGCGTTCGTGGTGCGTAATATATCTTTGTACGCCTTTAGATCCGCTTCGTTGTAAACTTTTTCGTTAGGGTGTGTCATGAACACGAGTTCGTATAGACCCGGTGTACCTTTGTATCGCCTTTTACCGTCGATGAGGATCGTATCGTCCTTTTCGATTTCAAACAGCGAGTCACCGATCATCCATTTTCCGTTCGCGTGTCTTACACCGTAAGTATAGTCCATCAGTCGATCACGTTCAGAAGATACGATCATACGCATGTACTTGTTCGCTAACGATTCGCTGTCGTATTGGGTCAGCAGATATTTACGCGCTTCGCGCCTTCCTTCCGGTGTGGCTAACATTTTTTCGATGTTGAGACTAGGATCGGTCTCGTCGTCATCGTCCGATGTTTCGGCTAACGTAGTCGTTTTCAGGAAACGCGGTGTCCGCATCGGTGTTCCCACGTCGATCTTACTACTAGAATCCTCCTCCTCCTCCCCCTCGTCCACATCCTCCTCACGTTTCATCTTTTTCGTTGGCTTTTCATTTGTTGTTTTTCGTTTTTTTTCAACCAACGCTTGCGAAATACTTTGTAACGGTTCCAGAATCGGTTTGTAACTTTTGGATAACGTTGCTTCCTCTTCACGGATCCCATGTTTTAACGCACGGTATTTCTTCCGTATGTCATCGCTGATCGTGTCGATATCACGGGCTAGTCGTTTCTTCTTTTCGTCCATCTCGATATACGACGGTGCGTCGACTAACGTCGCTGACACCGGAACATGTGTATTTACGCACAGTGAACAGCTGTTACTTGCGAACGGTCCGGGAATTTTAATCAATGACTATGAAACGGTCGAAACCGGCTCTGTACCTGCCGCCATCGATAGAAGAATCCTTGTCCACGACGAGAAAGCCGTATCGATCTTTCCACGCTTCGGTGCACACGTTCTTAAACGTCTCGCATTTCATGTCCGTGTTGACGTGATCGTTGTACGCGTGCTTCAAGTTGAGATCGTCCTGTTTGAACAACACTATTAGATTGGCGTTATCGCGAACCAACTGTTTCGGCACTTGACTGTACGTCTGACACAGGTAAAACGCGTCCACACCGCTGTGTCGTCCCATAGCAAAATACTTGCGTATGTTATGTTGCCTTTCGCAAGACACATCGTCGAACACCATAATAGAATTGGGATCGACCTCGTCGGGAGGTGGTACCTCATCGTTATCGTTGAACGCGTGATAACCCATTCCTTCGTCAGAAAGTCGTGTCATCAGGGTCTCCAGCATCCGATATTTGGGTTGAAACAATGATTTAGAAAACACGTATAGGTTCGCGAATCTCAACCCGTTCACATCGAACAACAGATTGAACATGACATTAGTCTTCCCGCATGCTGAAGGTCCGCAGATGATCGAACGTACGGTATCAGGCAGAAGACGCCCATGTTTACGATTTTTTCTGCCACAACCACCGCCACCACCATCGCCACACAATTTCGAATAGTCCACGTCCTTTATTTTTAGTCTGTGCGCTTGTTGCAATATTTTCATGTTGTCGTTCTGTCAACAGTCTATTTAATAGTCGTACTATGTTGGTACAATCGACGGATGTGTAACTGCACACACAAGTGTCCGGACCCGTTTCACAGTTTGGATTCGACCAAACACATTCTTTGTAGTGATCGAGTCCAGTGCCACTAGGTACTATTTCGCTGAGTCTGAACCTCGACACACGATTGCTAACCCTCTGCCAATACTCGTGTACCGTTAAGATCCTGCGCATGCGTTCGACGTAGTCAGCGGGCGTGTTCACGACGTACTCGTTGTAGCCGGGATGCGACACAACGTCTTTCACACTGTACACAGCGCGCATGTTGACATCGTAACGCACCAACGCATACTGATTCTATTTCCACGAATCGATTCGTTGTTATAGCAAGTTCTTCTTGTCTATCCACGAATCGTGTTTACCATCGAATCCTAACCACCTGACTTTCACGCGATCGCCTTTACGTTGCACGATCTTTTCTACCAAGTACACGTCACCGACGTCCGATTTACTGATTTCGTGTTCGTAAAAACCACCTTTTAACACTTCTCCCGTATGATCCTTTAGCGAATAAGTGACGGGTACGCTGCCGGTACGTACCGCGTGAACGAGGAATATCTCGTTTGTCCAATTGGGGGTGTATCCTTTGGCGAACGTCATTTTGTGTTTGCTTATACGCACACGATCGCCTACTTTGAACTTTGGTCGTTTATAGTCAATGCTCCTCGCTGTTTTCACACGAATCCGTTGCAGCACCGTACGTTCGTTGGATTCGTTCACCTGACGCGGTTTCATTCCGATCGTTCTGTGCACACTGTCGTTGTACGACCTGACCAGTTCCGGTAACAAATCCAACCAACGGTAATGACCTTGTTCGCTGAACGCACGATACATGTGCGTTTTCAACGTACGGTTGAAGCGTTCCACAATGGACGCCTTTTTCTCACTATACGTGGAATAGTGTGCGACACCGTATCTGCTCAGCAACGTTTGTACGGTGTTGTTGTAGTACTCTTTCCCGTTGTCCGTCTGCAGATATTTCATTTTATTAGCACGCAGAATCGGTTCCAGAGCTCGTGCGACCTCTACACCAGTTTTCGTTTTCAACGGAACGGCGTACGCGTACTTGCTAAACGCGTTAATCATCGTCATGAGGTACTTGAATCCCTTGTTCACCTTCGCGTGCGGTATCATCTCTACCAGGTCCGCTTGGTACAAGTCGTAAAGTCCCTTCAACTCGACTGCACGTCTCGGAAAATTCCTTCTTACCGGTCTGTGCAACTCCATCGCGATAGTCTTGCGAACGCTCTGCTGTATGTTCTTCACCTGCCGTTTCATTCTCACGTCGTGCGAACCGTGATTCGCAATACGCTGGAACGTAGTAAACCGTTGGCTCAGTGCTGAACGTAACTCTCGTTCTGGTACGTGCGCCTTCCATCACGAGACTGTCACGATGTCACCGCTCCACAACCAGTTATATCATTTCGACTGAACGGAAGAACAGCGCGTTCTTCTTGCGATTGCGCAAGTACGTTAAAACGTGTGCTAAACTGATTTTCATGCAACCATTACGCACGAGGCTCATACCACTGTAATATCTCATGAGCGTGTGTTGTTTCGTGTCCAACGCTCTTACAGTCTTGACAGAATTCATGTCCTTGAACATGACGCTACGAATAACGTTGTCGCGGTACTCATGCATTTCCGCGACTATGACGTTATCGTCCGCAGGTAGGCGCTCGCACATGTGTTTAGCTTTGAGTTCAGCGATCGGACGCTGACTTCCCGACTTCATGTGCAGGTGTATCAGATACGAGTTCAACAACCAAAATTCGTCCGCCATAGCGCCCGTGCACTGCTGCCACTGTTCGTACAAATGTCGGTCTTTCACCGTGTACCCTTGTTCGTGCGAATAGTGTAGACCAAAGTATTCGCAATTCTCGTGGAGTGTAGGCAACGCCTCCTTCAGAAAGGGTACCGAAAACAATCCCTGCGCCTTGTTGTTCACCAACGTGAACTGTTTACCTCTCGATAGTGTCGGTAATGAGGACGGTGGACAGTGCACGTCAAAACTTACGTTGTAGCTGGGATCCAGTGCGCACTTTGGCGCTATCGCCACCGCGTTTCTGTATATTTCAATCGGTGTACGTATCGGAATAGTGCGCTCCGTAAGGACGATGCAACAAGAAGCGTGCGGTATCGAACTTCCGTAGGCGAGCATGTCGGTGTACACAGTCGCGTAGTTCATCTGTCCGTGAGAATCATGTAAGCCGTGCACGCGTTGAACGGCGTGATACAGTTCGGGAATCGGACGGAAACGTGAAAGAAAATTCCATCCGTGACGTACAGTACACTTGAACATATTCTTTTCGTAAACCACGAGTTCTATCGGTACGTTGGTTCGTTCGCACTCTTCGATAAATTTAAGCCAACGTGATTTGTTGTGTATACGATCGGTGACTATCATCAACAGCACGATTGGTGGCAGATCACCGCTACGTTTTTTATGTGACGCCAACAACGTCCGTGATATCTGTCAACACCGAATTTGTAACGTGTACAGTAGTTGCCGCAAAATCGTTTTTTCTTAACAAAATACACGGAACATAAGTTGGACCGTATCGCGCTTCGTAACGGTTTTGTTATCGCTTAATGTTTCCCATCGTCGTATCGATAGACGTCCATCGTGTCATCGATTCGTGATGCAAGTGATACCGTTTCGACATCGACACGATATTTAAAGTGTATACGTATAATATTTGAGGAATTTTTTTTTATTTTTATTTTTTTTTATCATGGGCACCATCGCTCAGACTTTGAACTGATTACACTCATTCGGTAGTAGTAGTAGTATTACACATAGTACTACTAGTACTAACACATAGTACTACTACTACCCAAACGGGTATGTTATGTGAGTTTATGCCGGCTCTAAAAAGAGCCGTTTTTTGCGTGCGTCGACTTCTACAAGTGCTCGCGGACGAAATCACATGTAGGCATTGACGCCTTATGGATTTGGACGGGATCATCACCCACCGTCCAATCCATAATTCGTACTTTACATACACAGCATCTCACAACATCGGCGTCGCCTTCGTAAATAAACCCGGCTTTGGCCAGATCAAATAATTTTACATTCGCATTCGGATATTTCCGAACGTAAAATTTTATATTGCCTCGACGACGGATGTTGTAAAAGCTGCTTAATCGGTGTGCAAAAGAATATGTGCACACGTCCATATTTGAAGCGAGAATGCTCGTTTACTACAATACATTCAACCTCCTCGGAGATAGCTGCGCGCGCAACCGTTAGTGGGAGGGGGAGGATCGTTGTCGACGGAAACCATAGTGGAGGGGAGCGGATAGCTGCGTGCGCAGCCGGTAGTGTAAGCGGAGAGGGGATCGCTGCAGGCGTTCATTTCGTAGTTACCTCGAGTCTAGTGCAGGCTAACTTTCGCATAGCGCATATAAAGCATCGATTATTTTCCAAATTCACGTCAGTCTTCCATTGTTGCTCAAGCGTGCAAGTAATTGTAGTTTCACGTTCTTGTTGTTATAGTGCCAACAATGCAGTCTTTTTCTGTTGAATGTAAACATTCGTTGCGTGGCGCGTTGGTGTCGTACGTTTACACACCGGTTACGGAGGACGAAGAATGTGTCAACGATGTCATAACCTTTATTGATGAAATGCACGATACGTTATGTACGGACATTCTAAACGAACTGAGACGTTTGCTTAGTATAAAGTGGCATATAACGGTTAAAGCGAGATTTGTCAAGTACATCGTAAACGCTGACACTGACGAGGACGAAGAAGTGACGACTGAAGCCTATTTTCACGGACGATGTCATACGACGCTGATCGGTGACCAAGACGTATTGCCCAATCGTTTAGAAGCTTTTTACGACAAAATCATCGAGTCAATTTATAAATTCACACGCGAGGGTAGCGGTTGGGCGTTGGACCACATCGTCTCCTTAGAACTCGTTCTCTCACGGTGCCAACCACTGGCCGCCTCCAGTTTCATCCGTACACCCCCTGAATTGTCTCGTACTAAATCCATCATCAACGTGAACAATACAGGCGATCAAATGTGTTTCGTATGGTCGGTGTTGGCCGCACTGTTTCCACAACACAGAGACAGCGAGCGTGTATCCAAATACAAATCACATTTCCACAGTATCATCACTTCTGGTATAACTTATCCCACCCGTCTATGCGACATTGTGAAGTTTGAACGAGACAATACTGACGTTTCCATAAATGTTTTCGGTTACGAAGAAGATGAAATTTACCCGTTAAGAATAACACCTTCCAACGGCAGACAACATCACGTTAATCTATTACTTCTTACCACTGTCGATCGAAAACATTACTGTTTAATAAAAAATACAAGTCGCTTATTCTCTTCACTAACCAAACACAACGGCCGTTCTTTCTATTGTAATTACTGCTTGCACAGGTTCTGTGAAGAACGACTCCTTACCGAACACGTCCCCCATTGTTCACCGTACGGCGAACAGAGAATTCGTTTACCAACGAAAGAGAAGGAGAAGGTTATGTACTTCAGAAATTACACTTACTGTCAAAAAGTCCCTTTCGCTATATATGCAGACTTTGAATCGTTCATTGTGCCTTGTCATCGTTGCGACGCTCCTCCGCACACATCGTCCACCACAACGGAGTCGTTACATCTTCCTTCAGGTTTCTCATACCTCATAGTCGACCACGAACGCAATATTTTCAAACCTCAGGTCGTTTATCGCGGTGAGAACGTGATAGAAACCTTTCTCGATAGACTAATCGTTGAAGAGCATGAACTGTACACGATCATGCGTACCAATGTCCCCATGACTATGAGTGATAGTGACATATTATCTTTCACGAATGCCGTCGTATGCCATCTCTGTGAAAAACCACTGACCGATGACGACAAGGTGCGCAACCATTGTCATCTGAATGGACGATACCTTGGCGCAGCTCACAACGTATGTAACCTCAACTGCAAGACTGCCCAACATATTCCCGTCTTTTTCCATAACTTACGAGGTTATGACGCACATCACTTGATACAAGGGTTGGGTAAATACGATGATGAAACTCTCACTTGTATCGCTACCACTAGTGAACGCTTCGTATCAGTCACGTTGGGTGCCCTGCGTTTCGTAGACACGTTACAATTTTTGAACACGTCCTTGGATACACTTGTTGGAAACTTGCGCGCGAGCGGTGCGGATTTCGCTTTAACAAAGCAATGTTTCGAAGAACACTTCGAGCTACTCTTACGTAAGGGGGTGTACCCTTACGATTACATGACGGGTAGCGAGAAGTTCGACGAAACACGTCTGCCCGCACGCGAACACTTTTTCAATAGGCTGAGTGAAACGCCCGTGTTGGACGAAGATTACGCACATGCACAGAATGTGTGGCAGACTTTCGGAATCCGCACGCTGGGCGATTATCACGATCTTTATCTTAAAACAGATGTACTGCTGCTGGCTGACGTCTTCGAGGCGTTTCGTGAGATGGCCATACGGTACTACCAGATTGATCCGGCTCATCTTTACTCGCTTCCCGGCGTTGCTTGGCACGCGATGTTAAAGATGACCGGTGTGCGACTGGAACTGTTGAAGGATATAGATCAGCATCTTTTTATCGAATCATCCGTTCGCGGTGGCGTTAGCATGGTACCCAACCGCTATGCCAAGGCCAACAACCCGCTAATCGCTGATCAGTATGATGCTTCAAAGCCGACCTCTTTCATATTGTACACCGACTGCAACAACCTTTACGGTGCAGCCATGTCACAGCGCTCCCTTACGGCGACTTTAGATGGCTCAATCGTAACGAGATCGACTCACTAGACGTACGTACTCTGAGTGATGACAGTGACATGGGCTACATACTTGAGGTCGACCTACACTATCCATCTAAACTTCATGACCTTCACTCCGATTATCCGCTGGCCCCCGTCCGTTCCTGCGTCAATCCCGACATACTTTCACCGTACTCTCGACGACTGCACACGCGACTACACTATACAAAAGGGTATAGAGGATCGGAAACGCCTTCGTCGTCCGTTCCCAAGTTGCTGACAACTTTGGACGACAAGCAAAAATACGTTCTCCATTTTCGAAATTTAAAGTTTTATCTGAGTCTTGGTTTAGAATTGAAAGCGATCCATAGGGTGTTGAGTTTTAAACAGAGAGCGTGGTTGAAACCGTTTATCGATTTCAACACGCAAAAGAGAGCAGCAGCCACCAACAGTTTTGAAAAGGATTTTTTCAAACTGATGGTCAACGCCGTCTATGGCAAATCGCTGGAGAATGTGAGGAAACGAATAGACTTCCAACTAGTCTCTAACGAACGACGGCTGCAGAAACTGGTTTCCAATCCACGGCTAAAGCGTATGATCCGCTACACCGATGACTTGGTCGGACTGGCCTTACGAAACAGAACGATATTCCTTTGCCGTCCGGTGTACGTCGGCTTCACAGTACTCGATGTCAGCAAATTGATAATGTACGATTTTCATTATCGGTACGCTGTCGCCAAGTACGGTCAACGATTGACATTACTAATGACTGACACGGACAGTTTGCTTTACAGCATACAGACTGACGACGTGTACACGGATATGAAAGAGGATCTCCACCTTTTCGACACGTCGGACTATCCCACGGATCATCCTTGTCATTGCGACGACAACAAAAAAGTCGTGGGGAAGTTCAAGGATGAGACCAATGGGAAACCCATCAGGGAATTCGTCGGACTCAGAGCAAAATGTTACTCGCTCCTGTTGTCCGACCGCACCGACAAAAAGGTGGCGAAAGGTGTACCAAGGACAGCAATAAAAAAAAGGTTACGACATCGATTGTACAGCGAGTGTCTTTTCGACAGTCGTACGGTTTTCACCTCTGCCGAGTGTATACGAAGCGATCGTCATAAGCTGTACACGCAACGTGTAACAAAGCTTTCCCTGTCACCTTATGACGATAAGAGGTACGTACTGGACGACGGTGTAACTACACTCGCGTACGGACACTTCAGAACGCGTAAACGTGCGCTATCCGACGACGCTGCTGGTCCTAACACGAAGAGACAGAGGTACACGGACCAGTAAATAACGGTAAGAATAAACTCGTATTTCATGTATAAAAAGTACTATATTCGATAAAGCATCACTGGGGTAGGGGGGTAGACGACTAGACGGCGACAGTTAATTTGTGATACAGGATGTAATCGATTCCCGCTGAGACATTCACACGCTATGTACACGTGTGAACGTTGTGATGGTAGGGGGTCTTATTCATGTGTACATAAATTTGTTTAACCTTGTGAAACAGGACGCCAGTCTTTGGTGATGTAATCGACGAGAGCTTTGCGAGGGAGGGGGAATATGCGTTTAATTTTAAACAAGATGTTGTCTGACCTCGCAGCGTGTGTGAGGGTGGGGGGACTCTGTCTGTAGCAGACTCCCGTCGAGAATATCCATATATATATAAGTCTCTTGTTTTGTCGATACAGTTTGTTTCACATCTTGCATGTAAGTACTTACGTTGATGTTCAGCATTACATACACACACACACACACACACACACACACACACACACTTCATTATGTTCTTTACCTAATTATTATTTTACAATTTTCATTACGTTTTACAGAATGAACAACAACAACAATAACAAAGTGAATAAACGACTGCCGGAGGAGCAACGAGTACGACGGTAAATACAATATATTTTTTCTTTATTTAATGTGTACAAACAGAATATTCCATTCGGCTGACTTACTGTTTTTTTTTATAGTTCACAACGGTTACGTCGTGCATTGCTGGGGAGCATTTCTCCACAACTCAGCTCGAGTCGGTAAGTCCTTTTTCATTAACATTCTCTTGTATTATTGCGTTTACCTCCTGTGTTCAATTTATACTTTTTTTTTTCAGTGATGCTGATGGACCACCTCCACCTGCTGCTGCTACGTATAGTTCACAACGGTTACGTCGTGCATTGCTGGGGAGCATTTCTCCACAACTCAGCTCGAGTCGGTAAGTCCGTTTTCATTAACATTCACTTGTATTATTGCGTTTACCTCCTGTGTTCAATTTATACTTTTTTTTCAGTGATGCTGATGGTCCACCTCCACCCGCTGCTGCTACGGGTCCCCCCATATCTCCGCATATTACGCAGCGGTTACACTGTGCTATAATGGAGCTCGCACGTCTAACTCGGTAAGTCCGTTTTCAATAACAATCTCTTGTACTATTGCGTTTACCTCTGGTGTTCAATTTATAATTTTTTTTTCAGTGATGCTGGCGAACCATCTGCTGCTGCAGTTCCACAACCCAGCACGAGTCGGTACGTTCGTTGTCATTACAAATCTCTTGTACTATCACTTTTACATCTGGTGTTCAATTTATTCTTTTCTTTCCAGCGATGCTGAAGGACTAGATCCTGTGCAGAGAGGGGTCTACCTGCTGCGGCCCCGGACCCCATCTCCACAACCCGGCACGAGTCGGTACGTCCGTTTTCATTAACATTCACTTTTACTATTGCGTTTACATCTGGTTTTAAATTTGTACTTTTTTTTCAGCAATAATGAAAACATCATGGAGTGCGACGGTAACAACAGTGATATCTCAACGGTGGTGTTGAACGATGATGATTCAATGGATTACAACGATGATACA
This sequence comes from Magicicada septendecula, assembly GCA_034769895.1. Taxonomy (NCBI): domain Eukaryota; kingdom Metazoa; phylum Arthropoda; class Insecta; order Hemiptera; family Cicadidae; genus Magicicada; species Magicicada septendecula. The sequence continues at coordinate 1,362,246,189 of CM068367.1, forward strand.
GAAGACGATAGCGATGAAGATTACGAGTCATCGCTGCCGGTTATCGATGTAACTATGTAAGTCTTCTTCTTATGCGAACATACTTTCTTTTATTTCACGACCGTACATGATTTTTATGTCTAATTTTTTTTTGTCCACAGTGACATTCAGCCGCAACCACAGTCGGTGCCTCAACCGGTACAGTCTAGATCATCGCTGCCACTTACACCACCGCAGTCACCACCACCGCCTCAACCACAGCCTCAGCCGCAGCATCCACAGTCACCATCGCCGCCTCAACCACAGCCTCACCCACAGCCTCAGCCGCAACCGCAGCCACAACCGCAGCCTCAGCAGCAACCTCAGCCACAACCTCAACCGCAGCCTCAGCCGCAACCGCAGCCGCAACCGCAACCACAGCCTCAACATATGCACCTTCTGCCGCTGCAGTTGCAGAGGGATCCCCGTATAAGACCCCCTCCAGAAGAAGCACCGGTCTTATTTGACATTCTTGAAACAGTTGAACCCAGGATACACAGTGAGCCAACGACGATGAGGCTTCTTATGCGCAGGAACTTACCGACATGGTGTTGGCACCGAGGAGAACTCTGTCCTGTCCCGGGTATAGTGCCCCATACCTCGTGTAGTATATGTATGGAGGATTACAACGACGGACAGAGGCTCCTCGGTTTGGCGTGTGGACACGCCTATCACTATCGGTGTATCCTGAACTGGTTTCAGACGGTGGCGTTGGAGGGGGCTCCACCTAGATGTCCGCATTGTCGGCTATATGCATTCGGCAAGCCGACGCGGACCTTCTATGCACGTATGCATATTTAAGGTATGTTACAGTGCTCATAAACGTTATTTTAATCCAACCTAATAGTTTTAACCATATTTCACTAATATTGTTTATATTTTTTCTGTTACAGATGGCTGTGCACAACAAGTATTATTGTATATATATTTATTTATTATTTTTTAATAATTCATTCATTTATTTATTATATTTTTTTGCAATGTATTTATTTGTTGATTTGTATATATTTATTGTATATATATATTCGTTTAAATTTGTATGTGTGTGTGTGTGTGTGTGTGTAATGTATATATTTTGTTGTATATATTATTCTATGTATTTTTTGTTTACAATATACATGTACATTTTTTCCAATGCTTAAGTATTTATTTTCAACTATCCTTTTTCCATGCATGATATGTGTTACACAATTTTTACAAGTGAAGTGATTTCAATTATACACACAAGAAATTACAAACCTATACACGTGCGACAACATGGTCGACGCTTAACCGATGGATGCACGATATACAAATTTTACAAGTGAATTTGGTTTTCAATTATGCGTCGAGGGACGCAGCACACATATATTTATTTCTCTAACCTCAAAGGAGATGAACGACACAGAGGTTCAAAGTCGACGCTTTTCCAACATGGCCGCCGACACCACACGTCGACCAATCTACGCCCGAGCCATGACGACGCTTTACCCGACAACTCAAATCTAAACACGACACACGTCGACCAATCTACGGCCGAGCCGCGGCCAAGCCGTGGCCAAGCCATGACGACGCTTAACCAGCACATGCTGACGACGATTTTTCCAACATGGCCGCCGACACACGTCGACCAATCTATGGCCGCGGCCAAGCCATGACGACGCTTAACCAGCACACATCGATGATTTTCCAACATGGCCGCCGCCGACGATTAACCACAACACACCGCACAACTCGACAACGCCGCAATTTTCCAGCAACAACCGACAACGTCGCAATTTTCCAACATGGACGACGACCCGCCCAATCAACGACGACAACAACCACCACCACACAGCCGACGACCAACCACAACACACCATTACCCCCACCACTACCCCCCACCTCTACACCCACACCGGAAGTCAACACCCAACACCACCCCCACCACCACCATTTTCAAATTTCCCGCCAAAATGGGCGGGGGCGGGGGCGGGGCGGGGGGATGACGTCACTTCCGCGTTAGAACTCTCATAATACCCCTACTCACGTATAGTGAAAAACAGGCCTCCATTGTGGAACGCTTTAACCGTACTTTGAAAACGCACATGTATCGTGCGTTCAGTGAACAAGGTCATTACCGTTGGTTGGATATGTTACCGGAACTAGTCAGCAAGTACAACAACAGCGTGCACAGAACGATTGGAATGAAACCGCGTCAGGTGAACGAATCCAACGAACGTACGGTGCTACGACGGATTCGTGAGAACACAGCGAGGAGCATCGATTATAAACGTCCGAAGTTCAAAGTAGGAGATTGTGTGCGTATAAGCAAAAACAAAATGACATTCGCTAAAGGATACACACCAAATTGGACAAACGAGATATTTCTCGTTCATACGGTGCGTACCGGCAGCGTACCCGTCACTTATTCGCTAAAGGATCATACAGGAGAATGTTGAAAGGCGGTTTTTATAAATACAAAATCAGTAAATCGAAGTTGGTGACGTGTACTTGGTAGAAAAGATCGTACAACGTAAAGGCGATCGTGTGAAAGTCAGGTGGTTAGGAATCGATGGTAAACACGATTCGTGGATACACAAGAAGAACTTGCTATAACAACGATTTGGCTCGTGGAAATAGAACCAGTATGCATCGATGCATTACGATGACAACATGCACACTGTGTACAGTGTAAAAGACATTGTGTCGCATCCCGGTTACGATGAGAACATCGTGAAAACGACTGCAAACGACTTTGAACGCATGCGCAGAATCTTGACAGTGCACGAGTACTGGCAACGGGTTATCAATCGTGTGAAGAGATTCCGTCTCAACGAAATAGTACCAAGTGGGACTAGATTCGATCACTACAAAGAATGTGATTGGTCGGATCCGAACTATGAAACGGGTCCGGACACTTGTATATGCAGTTACATATTGTAGCTTGACAGATTATCCACTTAATAAAGAATGAAATATGATCATAAATAAATGTCAATTAAAATAACTATCAAAGTCAAATCCAAATGAAAACAAATAAGTGTTCCCAATAAAATAAAGTCATAACTTGAAAAAGTAAAAATAAAGAAAAATCAACTATGCAACAAATATGTGTAATGAAAAATAAATTAAAAAACTAAAATAAAGTAAGGAAATACCCAGGTAGGATAGGAGTAAGTAAGGAAGATACCCAGAACAAACCAACGTACATACTAACTATATGGTAATGAAGAAACAAAGAATGAATAAGGAAAATACCCAGAACAAACCAAAATACCTAATAAACAGGAATAAGTTGAAAGATACAAATTAGTAGGAGGAGAAGACTACAACAAATACTCAAAGGAAACCCAGCAAAGAGAAAACAAAAACCCCAAAAGAAATTAAATGTGACAAATGAGAGTATAACACCCAAAAACAGAAATAATGTAAAATAAATGTAAACAAAAGTGTTTAGAGTTATAAGTAAAAGTGCACCCATAAAAGTTATTTTATAATGAATAAAAAACAAATCTTAACAGTCCTCTATAAATAAATTCTGGATAATATAAAACTATAAAACTGATGAGTATGTATCAAGAATTAACAGGGGACAAGTGCAAGTTATTATATTATAGTAAATAAACTTCAAGAAAGTGCATGAAATGCTTAAACTTAATAAAAGTGTACCTTTGAACAACTTTAAAGTTTTAATTTGACTTCATGAATACTATTTGATAGAATACTATTATGAAAAGCAAAGACTAATGTTTCTAATAAAGTGCCACATCTTATCTATTAACATTCACTGAAATGAGTAGGATAAATAGAGAGCAGGTTGTTAATATGTAAAGTGACAAAGGATACATCTCTAAAATAAAATAAAACTGCACACAAGTAATGTTAAGAAAGATTTAAAAATGAAGGAACAGATGTGTTATGTTCCTATTGAAATGAATGAACTCTATACCTAAATGTAGGAAATAGAGAGTAATATTTTAATATTCAAAAATGTTTATTATGTTTAATAGTTTTAATCAAGAATGCAATGTCTGAGTGTGGATACCATTCTTTTATTATAAAATGTTTATTATGAGTTACTAGAAATAATCAAGACTAGAATGTCTGAGCTTAAATACCATGTTTCTCATGTCAAATAATTGTTATGTATTATTAGTTAGAATTCAATACTAAATTTTCTTGTAGTATAGTAAGGAATTGTTAATTAACATTGTATTAGAATAGAAGGTCAGAAAGGGTATAAACAAGCTGTATTATTAAAAAACATTGTTTGTAAAACCAGATAAAATCTAGGCCAAATGGTAAATCTAAACTAGATTATAATTGAAGAATCAAGTACAGTAAACTAATTAAACAGATGAAATTTGTGTAAGGTAAATCAGTCACAGAATAATATAATGTGAATTATACTTTAAAAAGATATTGTAAAAAGATAGGAAGAATTATGAGAAAAAATGCAAATGTAATAACTAAAAATTCAGAGTGGGGAGTCATAAATTATTGAATAATATTTAAAAAATAACCAATTAAAAAAAGTACAAGAAATTAAGGGAAGATAAACATTTTATGTCAATCTGAGATTTAGTACAATCATAAATATAACATATAAAATGCAAACATTTGGGGAAGGACAGGAAGTAAATTTTAAAGCCTACTTTTCCAAATGAAAGAAATATAGCATTTTAGATAAAAAACTTTGTTAAACTATCTTATTTAGTATCAAATCACGCAGAATGAACTAAAGAAAAACATTATGTATTTAGTATTTCATAAAATTAAATAATAGCAAAAATATATTCAGTAATATAATGTAAATTTTCTGCATCGGTCTGTAAGCCTAGTATACAGTGAACAATCGTAAATTACTAAACTTTGAACTTAAACCTTAAAGTCAGTGAGAACATTTAATACCAGAATTAAACTAAAGTAATACGGAACAGTAAATGAGTGAAATAATAAATTAAACCTACACAATAAATAATTCTTAATAACGAGACGAGAAGTGCAAGTTTCGACCTTTTTGAACAAAGTAAATTAAACACTATCACACATATTTAATCGAAGTGAATCACAAAACACTGAACCAGAACCATTCTACTAACACCAGAAGGAATAATCACAACTGCGGAGACGAGGAAACATTGAAAAGGCACCATTTATTGGAAGAAATTTTTATCGAGCCGACTACGGTTTAACATATGCAGTCCGGGAGCCGCCATCTTGACTCCCACAATTCAAAGCGAGCTTTACCAACATAATCATACAGTCTTCAATGGTTCGAATTTGTTCTTTAATAAACATTATATATTAACTAATAACTTGTAATTTTTAATTATTAAGCTTTTTTCATGTAAGTTTTATACTTTCCTGACCTTACCCTTCTCTGACTATATATAAAATAACCGTTCAAAAAACCTAATAATTAAAAGAAAATACAGATGTAAAAAATTAATCGACAGCCCTGAGAACGAGTCGATACTACTGTTGAATAATCGATTAACACTCGATACATTATACTATTGTTAATAAATCTAAAATTTCTGAAATTTGGTTTCTATTTATTTATAAATTTAATAAATAGCATTACAAATAAGACAAATTGAGATCACGGACTATCCGAAAGGCGGCCTTTACCAAAAAAGAAGAAGAATACTCAATTAAGAAGAAGAACCGTCTATCGATTAGTGCTGGAGATAATACAATTAAAGCGGAAGTTAATTATAAAAACGTAAAGTGATACAATTAACAGAAACAGAAACAAAACAGTTAAAATTTTACACGAATCAATTACGAAAATTAATTTACTAAATACAAACAACAAAAACCAATTAAACAATATTTTTCAAAAAACAAAACCACCAAAATTTTTTATTTTTGGTAAACCACAAAATTTTAATTTTGTAAGAATTGTTACAAAATTGGCGTCCAACTAAGGGGCTTCAATTAGTTATTGATAGGCTACTATAATTTGCCCAATTCCTAATTCAAGCTTGGCAGCGGTTATCCAGTTAGAGGAGTAAGAAAAATGCAACGTCGAGCGACATCGAAGAAAAGGGCGGCGGAGGCCGAAAAGGAAACTAACATAGAGGACAAGGAGGCAACACCGGTGGAAGCCGTGGAAATGTTATTACCCCTAATAGAACCTAAACAACCGTCACCTCCAGAGGAACAACCCGAGAAACCCTCACAAACAGAGAACACGACAATACAAGAGATATTCAGAGTGATGATGGAAGAAATAAACTCCACCAAGGAAGAAATGAGCAAGAAAATGGATTCTACAAAAGAAGAATCGAGTAAAGAAATGAAGGAAGATAACCAATCCTTAAGTAAAAGGATGGAAGGAATAAATAAGAACATAGAATTCCAGATGGAAGAGAATAGTAAGAAGGAAGTTAGAAGAATTGAAGGAGAACAACCAGTCTTTGAAGGAAGAATTCAAATCAACCAAGGAAGAATTGATTGATAAAATAGAAAATACTAATAAGAGAATTGAAGAAAACCGTAAGAAGATGGAAGAGATCATGGAGGAAAGTAGTAAGAAGATGAAAAGCGACAACCAACAATTAAAGGAAGAATTAATTGAAAATAACAAGAAAATGGAAGAGAAGATGGGGGAGAAGTTGGAAGAATTGAGAGGGGATAACCAACTATTAAGAGAAGAATTAAGGGAGGTTAACCAGGAAAATTTGGACAAGTTAGATGAAAGGATGGAGTTGTTAAAAGAAGAAATGAGCAAGGAACTCAACGATAATAAGGAATACACAAACAAGAAAATAGAAGAAGAAACCATGGTAATAAAACAACAGATCACGGACGTTGACAGAAAATGTAACCAGACCGAGAGGGAAGTACAGGAATTCAAGGAAGTGGTAAACACCAAATTCACTAATATCGAAGAGCATATTAGAAGGAAGGCGGAAGAAAACAGAAGAGAAACCAAGGAAGAATTAGGGAAGGCACGTGACCAAGTCGCGGAAAGGTGTGACGGTATGGAAATGGCGATGACGATTATCACCGGTCAAGTGCGGCAGAGCCAGGAAGAGATGGAAGTAATAAGAAACATACCAACTAACTTCACGAATAAACGAGAATCGGGAATGGCTGAACTTCCGCCAATATAAAAGGAAGCCGATGGAGTTCTTGGCCCGAAACGAGGAATACTTCGCCAAGCATAGGGGCAACAGATGGGTCAATAACCGTGAACTGTTAGACGAATCATTCCGGGAGATGACTGACAATTGGTGGATGGCAAACCGAAGTGAGGTCGATGACTACCAGAAATTCAAAAACTTGTTCAAGGCGAAGTACTGGTCGGAGACCACCCAGAACTTAATACGAGACATCTGTCATGGCCGATACAAAACACAAATGGGTAACACTATGACCGCATACTTCCTCGGAAAGGTATGTCAGGAATTCATACCAGACGAATGCCTCGTAAACAAGCTATCGTACCATTACGATGAAGAAGTAATAAGAGCAAGGAGGGGTAGCCAAATAAAAACGATACAGGCGATGACTGAACTGTTGGAGAACTACGAGAATGAGGAGTACTATCGGCAAAGCAGACGGAGGACTGATCGGCCGGAAATCCGAAACAATCCATACCCGAACAACGGTAATAACCATATCGGCAATGGAGACCAAGGGAACCGATACAATTACAATTATAATAATACTAACAATAATAATAATAATAATAATAATATCGGTCCTATTAACCAAAATGCAAATAGGAATAATAACGGTTACCAAGGTATTCGAAACAATTATTACCCGAATCCAAATATAAATAGTCAGAGAAACCTAATCCATAATAATACCGAACGGTATTATAATAATAATAGGGGTTACCCACCAAACAATAACCATAATAACAACAGGTTTTCCCGGCCCAGGGTAAATTTCATACGAGCCGAAGGAAACAGCCAACGAAGATACACACAACAGCGGCGTAACAGTTTCCACGAATATGAGGATCGGCGGAGAAGCAGAGAACGTGATAGATCCAGGTACAATCCGCCTAGACGAAGTACCAGTCTAGATGATCCAGAACGGAACCCAAACCGAGAACAACTATTTGAACATCGCACGGAGCGGCAGGAATCCACTCAAGGTTTCCCGACTGACGCCTCAGTCGGTCTGAACATTAATAACAACGAAAATGAGAATTTAAACGGGAGGAGGCAGTGATGAATTATCACGACCCTTCACTGCTCCTATCTTCTGTGTATCAGCAAGAGTTACAAAGGGCAACTAACTCTAATAATATTACAATCATTAGTTGCAACTACTTAAAAAATATTAGAAACGAACTATTGGGGGAGGACGACACTCGCCTCAATTGTCTAAACAACGAAATAATCTATATAAACCCGGAAATAGAAGGAATCTTCGCCCAATTAATGATTGATACAGGTGCGAATGTTTCTATAATTAACATAAATGAATTGGAGAGAATCCAAAGGGAATGTGGTCAAATATTGCCAAATTTACCAATAAATAACATTGTATTAATAGGTGCCACTGGTCGCCAAAACAAAACGATCAGAATGCAAGTATCAGCAAACGTGGTTAGCAAGGGTACAGCTATAAACATGGTATTCTTAATTGCGACGGGATTGCCCTTTAATATATTGGTGGCGTGCGATGTGATAAAGAGGAACTCAGCTATCATCGATTTACGCACAGAAAAGGTATCGCTGTTTGCAGAAGGGCTGATCTGGACGGCTTTTAGTATGTAGCGAGACAGTACTTGCCAGCAGTATCCACAACCAAATTCGAAACATAAGCTATATCGAAAATAACTCCATCATTAACCCCATAGTATACGATAACACGGACGAGGATTTATGGTCCCAAAAGATACAAGAAATAAGGGATTTCCGGGGCTGAATCACAAGGAAGAAATTGCCCATACACCAAGCGAATCAGTTAATAATAATATATGAAAAGTATCGCTCAGTATTTTCAGACGAACCCGGTAAGGTAAAAAATTACCAATGTACACTGCAATTTAGAGAAACAGTGGAGTGTAACAGGAAATCATACCCCATTGCGCATTCACGGAAAGAGGCTGAAAGAGCAGAAATAAACAAGATGATTAACAGTGACATCATAGAGAATAGCCAATCTCCATTCACCAGCCCTATAGTGGCTATTCCTAAGAAAAATGGCCAATTCCGGGTTTGCTTGGGAGCGCGGGAAATAAAAAAATGTTAATCAATGACAGAACATCGCCCGGTGAGATAGAAGAAATCTTGAAACGATTCCACGGTACCAAGTATTTTAGTACCTGGGACACGGTGTGCCGTTACTGGCAGGTGGAGTTACACCCACGGAGTCGTCAGTATCTGGCATTCATATTCGAGGGGCGCAATTGCCAATTCAAAGTTTGCCCTTCGGACTCGTGAATTCAGTTGCCATCTTTGTGACCTGCATGGACCAGATACTTGGACAGGAAGCACTTCAGTTTACCACCGTGTATGTAGATGATCTACTGATTACCTCAGAAACTTGGGAGGAACACTGCTACCGAGGGGAACACGTACTTGAGAAGTTGTCGGTAAATAACATCACGCTTAAATTAGAAAAATCCAAATTCATTCCAAGAGAAGTTCAGTTCCTTGGGTTTAACTTGGATGACCGAGGAATCTCACCGTCAGCAGAAAAGGTGGAAGCGATCCAGAAACTCCCTGCACCCAAAAATAGAAAGCAATTACAGTCATTCCTGGGACTCTGTAATTATTACCGCAAGTTCCAGGAACAATATTCGTAATTAACCGCAAGGTTTCAACCACAGTTATTATCAAAAAACTAATGGATCTGGGGTCAAGAGCAGGATGTGATTTTCCAACTGATTAAGAATAAATTTCTGGAAACAATAATACTTCGCCACCCAAATTTTAAACTACCTTTTTTCTTGAACTGCGATGCCAGCAACATCAGCCTAGGAACGACGCTGTATCACGAAGATGAGAAGGGTCAACATCAAGTGATTAGCTTTGCGAGTAGATCTTTAAACCAGTGCGAAAAGAACTACACTGTAACTGAAAAGGAATTGCTGAGTGTATTATTCGCTTGTGGTAAATTCCGCACCTACATCTTGGGTTACCCAATTACCGTCCGAACAGACCATAAATCAATATCGTTCCTAAAAAGATGCAAATTGAATCACGGCAGACTGACAAGGTGGATACTTGCCCTCCAAGAGTACAATCTACAATGGGAATACATCCCAGGAAAAAAGAATATCGTAGGAGATGTGTTATCACGTGTTAATATGGAAGAGCAAACATTCAAGGGAGAGAAAGAAAGCGTACTCAAAATCTACCACATATTTAGCACCAGAGACGATTTAGCAACATTATTAACGAATATGAGCACCCACCAACAAGCAGACCCGAAATTGAGAAACATAAAAACTCGATTGGAAGAAGGAGACGATACCGTAGCTCAATATTACCAAATAAATAAAGAAATCTTATTCATTTAACCATCATTAAAGCTGGATACTTGGAAGGTGATTATTCCAACCCAGATTGAAAAAGAAATAATCGTAAATTATCATATACGATATGGGCATATGGGCGCCTTAAAGGTGATTAAGCTCTGAAGGAGAGCTGACATATAAAAAACATAAACCGGAAGGTCCGGATGTATATCAAATGTTGTCGTATCTGCCAACTAGTAAAATCAAACAACGAGAAGAAGGAAGGCATTATGATTCCTATAACATCCCAGGCAAAATTGGAGAAAGTATTCTTAGACATCTGCGGACCATTTCCCCGTAGTGGCGGTCGACACCGATATAAGTACCTGATAATCGTAATGGACCATTTCACTAAGTTTGTTAAGCTATACCCAGCTAATCAGGCAACTACTAGAAAAATTCTGGGAATATTAACAAAGCAGTATATCCCAAATATAGGGAAAGCATCTTCGATCATCACGGATCACGGAACTCAGTTTAAAGGGAGAAAATGGCGGGATACCCTATTATCAATGGGTGTTCGAACGTACAAAACCTCGGTCTACCACCCGAGCAGTAATCCGGCAGAGAGGGTGTTGAGAGAAGTGGGGAGGACATTAAGTACTTATTGTCACCATCAACAGAGAAAGTGGCAAGAATATCTAGAAGCCACGGAGGAATTCCTCAACTTGGCATACCATCCAGCTATAGGGATTACCCCATACTCCGCCATGTACGAGAAACCACCCCCACGAGAGATCGAAGAAATCCTAGAGTCCCCTATGGATAATATTTATAAGTTCGGCAAAGTAAAATTCTACAAGAAAGTGGCCGAAGACCAGGAGAAACGGCAAAACAAGTATCAAAAGGCTAGTGGTAAAATAACTTATAAAATTGGAGAAAAAAAATTTTTTTTGAAAAATCGTGAACTACCAAGCACGCTGGAAGGAATAACGAAGAAGTTATTGCTACTATGTACAGGACCAAATATAGTCTCCAAAATAAATAACAATAACACGTATGAAATTAAGGAGATGGGCTCAGAGAGAATCAAAGGCGTATATAACCAGGCTTCCATAAAAAAATATTATGAGGAGTAGAATTTTGAAGTTAAAAAATAAAATCACAAAATTCAAAAACATAGTAAGGACAACTTACTACCAATTATTTATGAAACTTTATGGAAATCAAAAGAAGAGAATTTTGAATTTTGAAAATTACCCAAATTCAAAACATAGTAAGATCATCTTACAACCAATTATTTATGAAAACATTATAAAAATAGGAGAAAGGAATTTTGAAGTTTGAAAATAAAATAAATTCAAAAATAAAGTAAGAACATCTTACTGCCAATTATTTATGAAAATAATTATAGAATTATTACAAATTATATAATATAGTAAGAGCATATTTTATTTTATTTAATTATATTAATAAAAGAGCTTCCCACCATAATGAGAAATAAGATATCAGTAGAGCTAACAAGTCAGAAGATTAACTGAGAAAAAAAATAACTGAGATAGAAATATTAACAAATCTGAGCAAATACGAAGTGAGGTATCCAAAGATATTTTTTAATAGTCGTAAAATAGACTATTCTTATCTAATTTTTATTAATGACTGTCTGTAGATGATTCCAGCAGTATTATTATGTGTTGAGCAGAGATGAATTTTCCTCTGATCTCATTGAGAAGTGTAGTATGGCCAGCAGAGTATATGTAGCCACAAGTGCCTCTCTGAACTGCCCCAGCTCACGCGTTAGGGAATGTTAGGGAATAAATATCCCAAGGATAAAACACCAAGTTAAGAAAAAACGAAAAGAAATAATCACAAACCTCAGATGACTATTACTATCCAGGATAATCAATTTAAGAATAAAATATATGTAAGCTCAAATATGAAGAAGCAAAAATAGAAATGGAAGGAAGTCAAGAATTATAATATATAATAAGTATCATAAGCAATTATTTCAGACAAACTCAAAGTATGGTCTGAGCTAATCACTTCTGGAGGAGAGCAATCTGTAGCATGACAGATTATCCACTTAATAAAGAATGAAATATGATCCTAAATAAATGTCAATTAAAATAACTATCAAAGTAAAATCCAAATGAAAACAAATAAGTATCCCAATAAAATACAATCATAACTTGAAAAAGTAAAAATAAAGAAAAAACAACTACACAAAAAATATGTGTAATGAAAAATAAATTAAAAAACTAAAATTAAGTAAGGAAATACCCAGGTAGGATAGGAGTAAGTAAGGAAGATACCCAGAACAAACCAACGTACATAATAACTATAGGGTAATGAAGAAACAAAGAATGAATAAGGAAAATACCCAGAACAAACCAAAACACCTAATAAACAGGAATGAGTTTGAAGATACAAATTAGTAGGAGGAGAAGACTACAACAAATACTCAAAGGAAACCCAGCAAGGAGAAAACAAAAATAATAAACCTCCGCTCCACAGTCCGTTAAGGACCAAGGCGTACCGCGCAGCTTTTTGTGTTACTGTGACGGTGTATGGCTAGTACTACGCGCCACCAGCGGCTAGTTGCGGTATCCACGGACAGGAGGTGGCGCTGTTATCTCAGCGCCTACTCAGTTTGCCTCACGACGCTGAGTGCACGCCGTATGGAGCCTCCGCCGGGAATTGAACCCGGGACCACGAGCGCATCAATCGCCCGCGTTAGCCACTAGACCACCTGGAGGCTATAATGTAATAAATAAATTAATTAATAAATAATGTAAAATAAATGTAAACAAAAGTCTTTACAGTTATAAGTAAAAGTGCACCCATAAAAGTTATTTTATAATGAATAAAAAACAAATCTTAACAGTCCTCTATAAATAAAATTCTGGATAATATAAAACTATAAAACTGATTAGTGATAGTATCAAGAATTAACAGGGGACAAGTGCAAGTTATTATATTATAGCAAATAAACTTCAAGAAAGTGCACTAAATGCTTCAACTTAATAAAAGTGTACCTTTGAACAACTTTAAAGTTTTAATTTAACTTCATGAATACTATTTGATAGAATAGTATTATGAAAAGCAAAGACTAATGTTTCTAATAAAGTGCCACCCTTTATCTAATAACATTCACTGAAATGAGTAAGATAAATAGAGAGCAGGTAGTTAATAAGTAAAGTGACAAGGGATACATCCCTAAAATAAAATAAAAACAGATAAAACTGCACACAAGTAATGTTAAGAAAGATTTAAAATGAAGGAACAGATGTGTTATGTTCCTATTGAAATGAATGAACTCTATACCTAAATGTAGGAAATAAAAAGTAATGTTTTAATACTCTAAAATGTTTATTATATTTAATAATTTTAATCAAGAATGCAATGTCTGAGTGTGGATACCATTCTTTTATTATAAAATGTTTATTATGAGTTACTAGAAATAATCAAGTCTAGAATGTCTAAGCTTAAATACCGTGTTTTTCATGTCAAATAATTGTTATGTATTATTAGTTAGAATTCAATACCAAATATTCTTGTAGTAAAGTAAGGAATTGTTAATTAACATTGTATTAGAGTAGAAGGTCAGAAAGGGTATAAACAAGCTGTATTATTAAAAAACTTTGTATGTAAAACCAGATAAAATCTAGGCCAAATGGTAAATCTAAACTACATTATAATTGAAGAATCAACATACTACAGTAAACTAATTAAACTGATGAAATTTGTGTAAGGTAAATCAGTCACAGAATAATATAATGTGAATTATACTTTAAAAAGATATTGTAAAAAGATAGGAAGAATTATGAGAAAAAATGCAATTGTAATAACTAAAAATTCAAATTGGGGTGTCATAAATTATTGAAAAATATTTAAAAGAATAACCAATTAACAAAATTACAAGAAATTAAGGGAAGATAAACATTTTATGTCAATCTGAGATTTAGTACAATCATAAATATAACATATAAAATGGCAAACATTTGGGGAAGGACAGGTAGTAAATTTTAAAGCCTACTTTTTCAAAATGAAAGAAATATAGCATTTTAGATAAAAAACTTTGTAAAACTATCTTATTTGGTATCACATCAAGCAGAATGAACTAAAGAAAAACATGTATTTAGTATTTCATAAAATTAAATAATAGCAAAAATATATTCAGTAAATTTTCTGCATGTAGCGGAAGCCAAACAGATTTAAAAAAATGTACTGCTAATATTACATTTGCTAAGACGTTTTCAGGAAACGGAGGAAATGAGAAGAGTTAATTATTGGACCTTGTCGAGCACACTTGAACGAGATTTTTGCTTATATTAACCTATATAGCAGACAAATATGGCGATCGGTCTGTAAGCATAGTATACAGTGAACAATCGTAAATTACTAAATTTTGAACTTAAACCTTAAACTCAGTGAGAAAATTTAATACCACAATTAAACTAAAGTAATACGGAAAAGTAAATGAGTGAAATAATAAATTAAACCTACACAATAAATAATTCTTAATAACGAGACGAGAAGTGCAAATTTCGACCTTATTGAACAAACTAAATTAAACATTATCACACATATTTAATCGAAGTGAATCACAAAACACTGAACCAGAACCATTCTACTAACACCAGAAGGAATAATCACAACTGCGGAGACGAGGAAAGATTGAAAACGCACCATTTATTGGAAGAAATTTTTATCGAGCCGACTACGGTTTAACATATGCAGTCCGGGAGCCGCCATCTTGACTCCCACAATTCAAAGCGAGCTTTACCAACATAATCATACAGTCTTCAATGGTTCGAATTTTTTTTTTTAAATAAACATTATATATTAACTAATAACTTGTAATTTTTAATTATTAAGCTTTTTACATGTAAGTGTTATACTTTCCTGACCTTACCCTTCTCTGACTATATATAAAATAACCGTTCAAAGAACCTAATAATTAATAGAAAATACAGATGTAAAAATTAATCGACAGCCCTGAGAACGAGTCGATGCTACTGTTGAATAATTGATTAACACTCGATACATTATACAATTGTTAATAAATATAAAATTTCTGAATTATTTACTATTTATTTATAAATTTAATAAATAGCATTAAAAATAAGATAAATTGAGATCACGGACTACCCGAAAGGCGGCCTTTACCAAAAAAAGGAGAATACTCAATTAAGAAGAAGAACCTTCAATCGATTAGTGCTGGAGATAATACAATTAACGCGGAAGTTAATTATAAAAACGTAAAGTGATACAATTAACAGAAACAGAAACAAAAGAGTTAAAATTTTACACGAATCAATTACGAAAATCAATTTACTAAATACAAACAACAAAAACCAATTAAACAATATTTTTCAAAAACAAAACCACCAAAATTTTTTATTTTGGTAAACATATAAATTTTTATTTTGTAAAGATTGTTACAATATCTGCCGACTGCTGCGATATAGTGCGACTATTAAATAGACTCTGCACGGAACGACAACATGAAAATATTGCAACAAGCGTACAGACTAAAAATAAAGGACGTGGACTATTCGAAATTGTGTGGCGATGGTGGTGGAAGTGGTTGTAGCAGAAAAAAACGTAAACACGGATGTTTTCTGCCCAATACCATTCGTTCGATCATCTGCGGACCTTCCGCATGTGGCAAGACTAACGTCATGTTCAACCTGTTCGATGTAAACGGATTGAGATTCGCTAAATTATACGTGTTTTCTAAGTCACTATTTCAACCCAAATATCAGATGCTGGAGACCCTGATGACACAACTTTCCAACGAAGGAATGGGTTATCACGCCTACAACGATAACGAAGAGGTACCACCTCCCGACGAGGTCAATCCTGATTCTATTATGGTGTTCGACGACGTGTCTTGTGAAAGACAACACAATATACGCAAGTATTTCTCTATGGGGTGACACAGCGTTGTGGACGCGTTTTACCTTTGTCAGACGTACAGTCAAGTGACAAAACAGTTAGTTCGTGAAAATGCCAATCTAATAGTATTTTTCAAACAGGACGATCGCAACTTGAAGCATGTGTACAACGATCACGTCAACACGGACATGAAATATGACAAGTTTAAGAACATGTGCAGTGAAGCGTGGAAAGATCGTTACGGCTTTCTCGTTGTCGACAAGGATTCTTCTATCGACACCGGCAGGTACAGAGTCGGTTTTGACCGTTTTATAGTAGTCGCACCTAACGATTAAACAAAAAAAAACGACAAACGTTCAACTAAATACACATGTCCTGCTGTCAACGACTTTAGTTGTCGTACTGCCGTTTATCGAGATGGACGACAAGAAAAAAATACAAGCACGTGATATCGACACGATCAGTGATGACATACGGAAGAAATACCGTGCGTTAAAACATGGGATTCGTGAAGAAGAAGCTACGTTATCCAAAAGTTACAAACCGATTCTAGAACCGTTACAAACTATTTCGCAAGCGTTGCTTGAAGAAAACGTAAAACAACAAATGAAAAGCCGATAAGAGTGAAAAAGATGAAACGTGAAGAGGAAGAGGAGGAGGAGAAAGAGGATCCGATGGGTGCAATTAGTAAGATCGATGTACGAACACCACTTCGTTCCTGAACGAAACCATGTTTCCTGAAAACGCCCGTGATAGCCGAAACATTGAGCGATGACGATGAGGACGATCCCAGTCTCAATATTGAAAAAATGTTAGACACACCGGAAGGAAGACGTGAAGTGCGTAGATATTTTTAGGACAAATACGACAGTAAATCGTAAGCGAACAAGTACATGCGTATGATCATTTCGTCCGAACGTGATCGTCTCATGGACTATACGTATGGTGTAAGACACGAAAAAGGAAAATGGATGATCGGTGATTCACCGTTCGAAATCGAAACGGACGATACGATTCTTATCAACGGTAAACGATACAAAGGTACGAACTTGTGTTCATGAAGCATCCTAAAGTAAATGTTTACAACGATTCAGATCTGAAAGCGTACAAAGATATACTGCGTGGCACCAACGCGCATAAGCAGTATTACTCACCGAACCCACAGTTGAACGCGAACAGAGGTGTAAAGTATAAACGAATAATATCACAACTGTTTACACCGAAACGTACAAGACACGGGCATAATAATATCGATACATCGTATATGACGCTGACGAGAAAAAAAGACAAAATCTATTACGTGCACTGGAACGATCCGAACGAACTGGTGGACAGATTGCGAACTGTTAATGGCGTCACAGCGTGTCGGAAACAGCGGGCATACGAACGAAATCGTCTCCATAGTGGAAGAACTACGCGAAGCCGACATAATCGTATAACAAGAGCGGTATATATCATCATCTGACATTAAGAGCAGCAGTATTGTCGTGATGGAATCGATCTTAAAGGACTCGTTTTTGCCGTGTAAGCACATTAACGTTAACGAAATGGTCACTGCCAAACTATATCCCTTGCATTATTTTGTGATCAAAGCGTCCGATAAAAATAAATACAGAACGCACGCGTTTGCCTTTATAGTCGACGTCGAATCAGAGACGATATACGTGCTGACCTTGGCGCGGAAAGAATATAATAACGAAGAGCTGATCATAGAAAGGCGACAAGAGTTACACAAAGAACGAGGTTTAGTGTACTACTACACTCCGCGCGACGGTCTGTACGTTGTAAAAAAGAAGAAACGATTCACAAAACCGTTAGGGTTCACAAGGGTCGAAAGTAGTCGATGTGCTCCCTATTCAATTCTTAAAGCCGATAAAGTATAAATAATACCGTCGTACACGCGTTGGGGACATCCCACGCTTGGTTGTGACAACATGGATATCGTGCTGGTGTATATTATCGTGTGCACAAATGTCATCGTCGCATCGTCCGTTAACGCTAACGATGTAGATTTCGCTGTAAATTACATGCTACGATACGGATACTTGCCCGACGATAGTTTACGACGCACGGCAACACCACCATCGATGTGGACGCCTATCTTCGCACTTTTCAAGTGAATTACAATTTAACCGTAAATAGAGAACTGAATAACGAAAACGATGAATCTGATGCGTGCGCGGAGATGCGGTAATGAAGATTTCGTGTCGTACACCTTACGAACACCGTGGACCAAGAGACGTCTGTCGTGGCGGTTCTTTCACGGTACCGCCAGTGCTATAGAAGCGTCGCGACAAGCGTTCGCTGTATGGCGGAAACATTCGAATCAGAAATTTGAATATCGACCCAACGACATAAACGCAGACATGGTCATCGCTATGAAATATTTTAAACACAGGTGCACGATCTGCGGGTAAGATTTGGACGGACGAGGAGATATACTCGCTCACGCTTACTACCCGCCCGATTTACCGTATAACACTACCGAAATACACATGGACTACTACGAATCGTGGAATTATACGAACTCAACCAAAATACCGCACGATCAGACCAGTTTTCTTCAGGTGCTAACGCACGAAATCGGACACGCGTTAGGACTGTCTCATTCCCTCGAGAGGGATTCGATCAAGCACCCATTCTACGTACCACGCACGGACGGTCCGTTCGACCTGAGAGACGACGATATAAGAGGCATTCAACGCTTTTACGGAAAGCCGCCGCCACCGCCGCCGCCGCCGCCACCGCCGCCGCCACCGCCGCCGCCGCCACCGCCGCCGCCACCGCTGCCGCCACCGCCACCGCCACCGCCGCCACCGCCGCCGCCGCCGCCGCCACCGCCGCCGCCACCGCCCGCTACGACGACGACGACGAAGTCAACGTCGGCGACAACGTCAATGGCGACGGCACCGACAACGAACGAGACCGTGCGGACGACGACGACGACGGATTTACCTTGACTAAAGAACGTTAATCAATTTTTAATAATCAAAAGACATCTGTATATTGTGCACGATAACCTTTTGTGGACATTGGATCTCGAGTCGAAGCGATCGGGTGGGAGTCCGCTTCTGTTGACGGATTGGTTGACGTTCTTACCGCTAACGTTCTCCAACGTTTCGGCGATGTACCAGAGACCGCAGACCGAACAAGTGGTGCTTTCCGTAGACAACTATGTATACATGTTTGATATACATAGTCTGCAGCCAATGAACGGGTATCCGCGTACAATCACAACGCTTTGTGTTCGCACGATGACGAAAATAAACGCTGTGATAGACACATACACGATCGAGCTCTTCTGTTGTACAACGATATGTATTACGGCGAGATAGACGAGTGGACGTTCACGATCGAGAAACACGGATACGTTAAAGATCGTTTTGTCGGCTTACTAGAAGCCGTCGATAGCGCTTTCCGATACATCGACGGAAAAATGTATTTCTTCAAAGACGCACGCGTATACGTGTACGATGAATTTCTAAATACGATCGTAAAAGGAAAACATAGCGACGGACTCTCCGTTGTCGGACTGAAATGAATAGACAGTACTATCGTATCAAAACTAATCAATTTATTATGTGAATACGTATAAATGCCGTGCACAACGGTCAGGACGCATCATTCACAAGACGAGTGTTGACAAGTTCGGCAGACACCAGAGCGCTGTCAGAGCGCGAAGGGAGACGCGACGCAGTCTGCGAGAGGATATTGGTATCACGATCACCGAGGACGGGCACTTCGACGTAGCGGGGGAAAAAATATATAACGTGGGCGAACCGCACGACGGTAACGATGCCGTTCCACTGCTCTTCGTGCGTGACCACTGTCTGTTAGCTGACGATCCGTCGACGACGCAAGTAATAGACGTGAAAGGTCGTAAGCTCGTCAACGTCGCCGCTCCCGTCGATCTCGGGGACGCCGCCAACAAGCTGTACGTAGACTACTCGTGCTTACGTTTCACACAGTTGGAACCGAACAAGAAGAACGGAGCTGTCGTTGACGCGCTGGACCATCGCATACAGTTTCTGAAGGAACCGATTCGTGCGAGAGACGCTGCGACCAAAATATACGTGGACTCGAAGATCATACCGAAGGATACGAACTCTAACCTAATGGTCGGCAACGTGCGGATAACGCAGTTAGCTTCGCCCATGAACAACAAGGACGCAGTGAACTTGGAATTTTTGAACCGACACACGATCACCGCGGTTAAAGACGCTTATTTCAACGCACAAGGAAAAAGTATTCTAAACGTCGGCGACGGTGGTGCACGGGCTACGGACGCAGTGAACGCACGTCAATTGGAGGACGTGAAGCGGTAAG
The DNA here is from genome assembly GCA_034769895.1 of Magicicada septendecula. Classification (NCBI taxonomy): domain Eukaryota; kingdom Metazoa; phylum Arthropoda; class Insecta; order Hemiptera; family Cicadidae; genus Magicicada; species Magicicada septendecula. The sequence continues at coordinate 1,362,266,830 of CM068367.1, forward strand.
CGAAGAGCGAAACATACAAACCTGCAAAAGTGTTCCAACACCGTTGGGAGAAATTGGTATCGTATATCTATAAATTGCATACGCGCGCAGCGCGTACTTCACTTGGTACCGAAGAGGCAGACTTACTACTTACGAACAAGGCGGAGACGAACGTGTTGATTAATGATCTCGACAAATCCAACGACGAGCAAGATTGGAGATCTCTTTATCGAGAGCAGCCAAAACAGTAGTTATGTATTAAATATGTAGCCGTGTTGATAAGAAAAGGGGCGTGGTCTTTTCGGAAAAATAGTTAAAAGCGCGGTACCATTCGTCGCGACATCAGTTCCTACACTGACCAACCGAGCGGTGGACGTATTACCGGTGGAACTACATCTGCCCGGCTTCAGGTTCTGTGGACCCGGAACGAAACTAGAGGAGAGATTGGCTCGTGGTGATCGAGGAAACAACGAGTTGGACGAAGTCTGTCGCGAACACGATATCGATTACAGCAAGTACAAGGACAACGAACGACGAGGTGTAGCGGATCGTGTGCTAGCCGGTAAAGCGTGGGAACGAGTGAAAGCTTTCAATTCAGGCATCAGTGAAAGAGTGTACGCGGCAGTCGTAGCAGCAGCGATGAAGGCGAAATCTGCGTTAGGCAGCGGACTATGCTGCGGTGGTGGTGGTGGCGGTGTGCGTAAACGTCGACATCGCACCAGACGACGCAAGCCGGTTCAACACACGATCATCAGGAAAAGGAGGACACCGGTGGTAAAAAGGCTTCAAGACTCTACCTTCGACCGTAGCGAAAAAACGGATCAAAATACCCGTGCGTCCGTTGTCCGATCGTGATCTTTATGAGTACACGAAACGATTGCGTATACCTTATTTCAGAGGTGTGTACATGCGCGACGCACTTCCTAGTACATCACCGTGGCAGAACGAAAGCGCGATCGTGAATCTGGACGACGCTAGCGGACCGGGCACGCACTGGGTATGCTACAAGAAGCGAGGCGGCAGAGTCTGGTACTTTGACGGATTCGGCAATCTGCGTCCTCCTGTCGAGCTAATACGATACGTTGGATCAAACGTGACCAACGTTCATTACAATTACACGCGGAAACAGCTTTCGGACACAGTTATCTGCGGACATTTATGTTTAGAATTTTTGACATCGAACGATCAGTAAACGACAAGATGTCTTCGCTTACGGTCACCGTCACGGGAACGGATCCGAGCGCACTGGTTTGTGACTTTTTTCCACCGCTTGAACTAACGGACGATGAATGGTACGCGGGACTGCTGGACTTTACCACGTACAACTCTATACCGAACGTGGAAAGTGGAAGAAACAACGTCTTTCCCGTACTAAAAGGAGCACGTAAAACGTTAGACCCTCTCAATATACCGACTGGTGTGTACGAAATCAGTGATATTGAAACGTACCTGAAGAAAGAACTAGCAGACTCGAAATTTTCTCTACGACCCAACAACAACACATTGAAATGTGAAATTTATTGTTCATACGATATCGATTTCGGATGTACGGAACACACGTTAGAAGCGTATAAATTACACAAGTCGGACGCGCCTGTAAACATTAACAAAGTGCACGTTTTGGAGATAAGGTGTAACGCTGTACAAGGTTCGTACAAGGCGGGACGAAACGAGCATATATCGCACTCGTTCTATCCAACGGTTGAGCCAGGATTCAAGATAGTCGAAACGCCTAGAAACGTCATTTATTTTCCGCTTAACGTACTACACTTGCGTAACGTTACAGTGTCCGTATACGATCAGGACGGCGATATCGTGAATTTTCAAGGAGAAGTCAACACCGCGCGTATACATTTGAAACGTGTGTAGTAATAATGGGAATTTATTTCACCGATACCCGATACCCCCGTGATAAAGAGCGGTGGCGGCGACGGCTCCCACCGCAAGATAAAACAGGACAACACTTTTAGAAAAGGTATCTGCGGGGATTAATTATAGGCTCTGATAAAAAGCTGGTTCAGTAGAAAGGTAGAATTGATTGTTAACCCCCACAGAACTTGGTCGATTGCTGAAATTGTTGTGAGAGTTGTAAATTCCCTCCCAGCAATTGCCATTTACATTCATGAAATACAAGTTACGTACAGTACCTATGGTTTGATGGAAAGCACTCTTGTAGGCTGTAAGACCGCATGTAGCTGAAGCCGCTTGTTGTGGTAGTTGATGTTGTAGTAGAAACTGCGGCGTTGATGAACAGTTCGCACATACGCGATTTTTCGAACTTTTGCGTGAGTTTTGACCGTTTGCCGTATTTGCGGAAAACGTAACATACGAAAAAGAGGCAGGCCTGCGAAGGCGACGCGAACACGTGTATAACTACGAAGCGACAACAGAACAGAGTTCAGCGCACGCGCGAGAGATCGATTTGTGGTTGGTCTTGAATAAAACGTCACGCACTCGCGCACTATTTGAACTTCCAAATCGAACGTGAAATTAAAGTTACGAGGAAAGACAAACACAGGATACTTACACAATGAAAATTAGTTACAACTGAAAATTAGCTAAACACTACATCTAACACACCGCCCGCCAAAAACCTATGGTTTTTCAAATAGTGACGGGGGTGACCACGTGCATTTACAAAACGGGAAAGGGTGCACCCTTATTGACAGCTCGCACTACGGTACCATTTGCGGTACGTATGGTCAAAACTCGGGTAACGGAATCAGGAGCGGGATGAAGGGAGAGTATTTCGTCCGACAGGCCAGTGCAGTGGTGCTGACTCTCCGTCTTGTAATAGTACAAGTTGCCCTTCATGGAGTGACGCCGAGTTCTTGTTCCACTTGGAGCGTTGAAATTAACTGTGAAGATAGCTCTTACTCCACCGTTTCTAAAACGATTGAACTATTTGACGTAGATGAGTCCATAGCTAACGTGGATGGGCGACATTATCTTGAGGCTTTTCTGGAGCTGACAACAAGGATCTTCCAACGAGGAAATGTCCAGGAGTAAGAAAATCAAGTTCCTCAGATGGATCTGGTCACATGTCCCATAGAGGGCGACTGTTCAATATCGCTTCAATGCGAGTGAATATGGTACAATACTTTTCAAATGTAAATGTTACATCACCAAGAGTGCGGTACAAATGACCTTTCGCGGATTCGACGGCGGCTTTCCAAATTCCACCGAAGCTCGGCGCATACGGCGGATTGAAGTGCCATTGAATTTTGCGTTTCGCTAATTGAGCGGCTATTTCATCGCTATGAGTTTCCAACATAGATAATAGCTCACGTAGGTGGCGTGAGGCGCCGACGAAGTTGCGACCATTGTCAGAATAATGATCTGAAGGAAGTCCACGACGAGCGATGAAACTATCTAGCGTGGCGAGGAAATTCTCAGTAGACAAATCTGAGACAATTTCTGTAACGTATTGCCGCGTTACAAATCCAGGGAACCCATCTTAACTGACATCTGCCAATTACATGGGCTGCCTACGTTGTAACGAATTGTATTTAAAGTCAAATTAATTGAATAAATTACTCACTATAAGTATAAGGAAACAAGGGAAGGTATTTTACTGATTTATGCACTCATTTTCAGGTGTAAAAAGACGACTTCTCTTTATTAACAACAGTTACTAAAATATCCCATGACATCATTAATTAAACTAAAATATTTAAATGCTTTTCATAAAACTTTGGGATCAAATTGATTATGTATTCTTATACCTCGGATCCAAGTTTACTTTATGTATATTTATAGTAAAGACTTCTAATTATTTTCAGTTCATCTAGAAGCTTGCAAGAGTTCTTTTACCATTTGAAGAATGGCATTATTTCTTGAAGTGATAATAAATTACTTTTACATTTAAGGCGTTACAACGTATGATAATTGAATTTTACAGTAAACTCTTAGATTGTCTCATTTTAATTTTTAAATAAAATTAATCGTCTTTGAAAAGTCTCTTTTAGAAGTGAGTTGTGTCTCAAATATGATTAACTCTCGATAGCAAGGGTAACCTTTACAATTGCTCGTAGTAACCTCGTCCTGGAGTGTCTGTCTTGGGAATTCTTGGAGTCGGCGTCATCATCTGGGTCGTGTCTTCGGCAAGAATTAGGTCGGATGTTCACTGCGGAGATTGAAGTTTCGTTGGTGAAAGTAGTATTTCGTTGGTGGTGTAGATTCACGGAGGTCCTAGGCAGCGTCTTATGCATCGTATACGTGTATTTATGAAGTTTCTGCAGATCACATCTTCAGGAGTGATGTTGTAATTGGATTTACCTCCTGAGGGGAGACGTCATCTTGCTTACCACTAGTTCAGTTTTTTGTGTTACATTTTACATTTTCTTCTTAACACATATTTATGTTATTGATACATTGCACAATGCTTTCGACGTTTAGTAGTGGTAGCTAATATTCTAAGTTAAATAAAAAACAAATACATTTTGGTTGAGCTCTCGCTCTTACGTCTGTACGGTGTGAAGGCAACATAGCGACTCTCTTGCTCGATTTAACTGGTACATAACAAAGGAGAGGGGCAAGTACTCCGCAACAATATAGTTCCTATTTTTATTTAAGTTAACATTTTATTACCAAAAACCATACCTTAATTATGCATATATAATTTAAGTGAGTTATTTTAACTACTATTTGTGTCTTCAAATTTCTAATTATAAACATTATGATTTTTATATCTTCCTAAATTACAGACGACTCGGTAAACACGTTGAGTCCGGAATTAACAGGTCACCGCATGATGACTAGCAAAGGGTTAATTATGATAATAATAACTTTTTTACAATTCGACCTTTTTAGTTAGTGCTTCTGTTGATTTTCATTCACTTCTCATTCTCATACTGATTTAGTACGGGGCTTTAGGTTTAATAGTGCGATTTAAAAATACTTAATCGCTCGAAAAATTAATTTTTATTTATTTACGATTACAGTTAGAATTAAATCGTCACACTTCTAGGTGTACTGCACGGGTAACCGTACACACAAATACGCAAAGATAACTTTTATAGGTGAGTGGTTTACGAAGGCGAGAGTCTTTAGTTGAGAACGGACCAGCATAGTCAATGCCGGTGGACAAGATTGCAGGTTGTGGTGTTACTCGAGACATAGGCAAAGAAGGCATAATAGGTTGCGAGGGCCTTGCAGATATTTTAAAGCACTTGACGCATTTACGCAGCCGAGCTCTCAAGGTGGAACGAAGGCAAGGAATCCAAAAGGTTTGGTTGATCATTTCTTGAGTAGTTCGTGGTCCAGAATGCAAACCTAACGTATGAAAGTGATAAATGGCGAGATCAGTTACATGTGATTTCTTTGGCAGAAGCATAGGAAACTTGGATCTGTCCGGCAACAAGGAGTGACATAGTCTACCACCAGCACGAAGGATACCATCGTTGGAGATATACGGAGACAGCGAAAGTAACGAGTCAGGAATCTTTCCTTTCTTCATACAGGAAATCTCTTGATTAAAGTAGTCTTGTTTCGTTATACGTACTACGGTGAGTTCAGCAACTTTGAGTTCTTTGACAGACAAAACAGTAGATTTTAACGCCATATTTTTACGAGAGTGATTTACGAACCGATGAATGTAAGCAAATACACGTATGAGTTTTTGAAAACTCGACATTCTTTGGTAGAAGTCAGTGAATCTTTCTGGAGATGTGACCACAAGAGTAGTGGCCGGAACAGGTTTCAATTCAGGAATCTCCAAGTGGACCTTTCTACTGTAGACAAGCAGAGCCCAAGACTTAGATGACACGTGAAATTACGGTGGTCCCTTCCACCACAGTTCTGAGTTTTGAAGCGTGGCAGCAGTGCATCCACGGGAACACACATCAGCTGGATTACTGTGCCAAGGGATGTGAGCCCAACATGTAAGTGCGGTGATTTCCAGGATGGTCACCACTCGATTAGCAACATGTGTTTTGAGTTTGTAGGATGGCGTATTAAGCCAATGCAATACAGTACTAGCATCAGTGTACAGTCGAATTTCCTGTATAGGAAGAGTGGATAGGACCTGTTGAGTTGATGTTATCAATCGTGACAATAGCACTGCGGCATTGAGCTCTAGTCGAGGGATGGAGACAGTTTTTAGCGGGGCGACACGACTTTTGGCCACAAGCAGTTGCATGTTGACTCGGTTCTCATTACTTTCTGAACGCAGATAAACGGCGGCGGCAAAGCCATGCTGTGACACATCGCAAAAACCGATGAGACGATAATGAGCTTTGTCAATAATGGCGCGACGTGGAAATGATATTTCACTTACAGCTGATAGTCCAACAATAAATTTTATCTAATCCTCTTCGTATTCAGAGCATAACGCGTCATCCCAATCCAATGAAGCAGTCCAAAGACGTTGCATGAAACATTTGGCCCAAAAAACGACAGGCGAAAACCAACCAAGAGGATCGAAAAATTGGGAGATGTAGGACAAGATACTGCGTTTGGTGATTTTCCCTTTGAACGGAATATAGTTATACGAAAAGGTATCAGAAAATGGACACCAACAAATACCAAGAATTATTACTGTTTGGTTTTCATCAGAAAAATGAAAGGATTTTCCAGGTGTTCTGGAGGAAATTGGGCTATCAGTGCTGGGTTGTTTGACGTCCACTTTCTTAGCTCAAATCCCGAAAGTGACAACATTGAATTCAGCTCTTTTATGAGATGAACAGCTTCCTCAAAGGTGTCAGTACCAGTGACTAGTTCGTCTACAAAAGTATAATGTTCGAGTGCATACGCGGCACGTGGGAAAGATGCGTCTTCATCTGAAATCAGTAGTTTTAAAGAACGTTGAGCTAAATACGCTGACGGTTTTAGTCCATATGTTACAGTGGCTAACTCATACTCTTGGAGATGTTGAGATGAATCGCTACGCCAAAAGATATGTTGGAGATGTCGATCTTCCGGACGAAGTATATTTTGACGATACATCTGACGACAGTCTGCGGTGATGACAAATTTGTGAGTACTGAATGATATCAATATGTGTTTATGGACACATTGAAGCTTAGGACCTGAAAGAAGACGTTCGTTGAGTGACACACCAGTGTGATCTGGAGAACTGGCATTAAACAAGACCCGGATTTTTGCGTGAGGATCGTGCCTTTTGAATACACAATGGTATGGAATTATGTACGAAGACGGAGTGTGCGCAACAGACATGTGGCCCAGGTCCAAGTATTCATGCATGAAATTGTTATACTTGTCCTGCACTTCGGGGTTTTTTGAAAGGCGATGTTCCAAGTTAAGAAAGGAACCAACAGCGGCTGGAAGATTCGATCCAATTTCAGTAGCTTCAGGAGCAACTGGCAGTGAAACCATGTACCGCCCGCCCTGTACTCTCGTCGTGGTTTGAACAAACAAGTCTTCACAGTATTGGTCTTGAGGAGATATAGATTTGGGTGTTTCGACTTCCTCTATTTCCCAAAACCGTTTAAGTTGGAGATTAACCCTATCGTTCAGAGTTGAGAACAAGGTGGTGGACGACTCTTGACGTGCTGAGAATGATTGGCGATTGAATACAGTGCCGACAAGGACATATCCGAACATGGTAGATATAGCAGAAGGATTGCCTTTAATTACGGAACGTGGGCCGTCTGACAGGCAATATGGATACACGTCGCATCCAATGAGTAGGTCGACCTTGGCAGGGCGATAAAAATCAGGGTCAGAAAGTTGCAGGCCTTAGAATTGGGCAGCTACATCCTTGTGGAGATTAATGGAAGGCAATTCACTAGTGATGCGATCCATGACTACAGACGTACATGAATTGGACGTTGACGAGCGTCTCGAGACCGAAGACTGAGATCTACAGTGAAAGTAGCCTTGTTTACTTGAGAATTTATACCAGTGAGTGTGAAGTCAACAGGGCATTGTTTAAAAGCAAGACGTGCAGCGCAATCTGCTGTGATTATACTGCGTTGACTGCCAGAATCGAGGACAGCTCGAATTTCTTGGCACTGACCATATGCATCATTTACTAATACTTTTGCTGTGCCGAGTAACACAATTTTCGAAACAGTATCGACGGTTGAGTCGTGACAAGAGAAAGTTGCATTTTGACTGTTACCAGAGCTTCATGGTGAGAAAACAGGTCCGGGTGCGCCCGTTTGCACACTACTCGGCGTTGAATTGACAGACGAGCTTTGAACATTTGCCTGACAAAACTTAGTGTTGTGGCTTTTACTGTTACATGTTCGACAACTTTTGTTTGAAGTACAATTTGCACGAGGATGAGTGGAAAAACAAGCAAAGCATCGTTTGTGCTGACGAAGAACTTTGTAACGAGATTCAACAGGCAGTTGTTGAAACTTTTAACAATTGAATATTTTGTGATTGCCATTGCAATGAAAACAGGTAGTGTTGGGTCGAGCTTCTTGAGAGGTTTGAACTAACAGAGTCTTTGCAGATTTATTTACAAATTTTGTCTGGTTAGGTGTGCCTTTGAAACCACTTATGCCGGGAAACGATCGCCTATTGACAGGTGGTGTACTGGGAGGCGAACTAGGAGGCGATTCAGCCTGAATGATTTCGTATGACCTTTATAAGTTGGTAATAAATTTTATTAAATCCTGAAAGGTAAGAATTTTATTAGCATCCTCCGTTTGTTTTTGTTCGTACAGCATACGGACGTCAGAAGGCAGTTTGTATAAAGCGAGCTGCAACAGGAGAAAATCTTGCATGTTTATGTCAAGGCTGAGCAAGGCATTGATGGATGATTGAAAGGTTGACAGGTAGTGTTTTAAGTTGTCATGTCTATTTCCCTTTATTTGATAACTTTTCATCAAAGCATTAATAATGATTTGCAGCAGACCTCTTATTACTGTACCTATTACATAAAATGTCATACGTTGTTTGGTAATTTACATCAGTAATTGGTAATGTTTCAACTAAGGACAATGCATGACCTGACAAGTGCGTACGCAAACATTGAAGTTTTTGACATGGTTTGAAGACAGATGAATTGTGAACAGATGAATCAAACAAATTTTTAAAATTAATCCATTGATTATGTTCACCAGAGAAAACAAGCAGTGAAATTTTGGGCACTTTAAAGGAAGCATGTGCCTGCATGACAGGCTTTTGTTCAGTTGAATTGTCCAGTGTGAGGAGACTGAACAGTTCATCACATTCTTTTGAAATGTCAAGTACATCAGTTGAATCCTTTTCTTGTAAGGAAATATAATTTATTTCAATTTTTTCGATTGCATCTGAAAAGTCGTTGTATAATTTACGTGCGATTTCGTACGTTTTCCAATCTGAATTATGCCCCTTTGAAGTTGCAAAGGTCTGTAGCGTATTTAGGGTACGTTTGCATTTGGCAAAATAAACTGCATTTGCGCGTAGTAATGCGTCCTTTTTACCGGTCATGTTGAATGTTTGTTGAACAATTTATTGCGGAGAAGACGAATATTAAACGAGATGACTTTTTCAGTATAATGTGCACGATGCATTTGAAGTATGCAATGTATAGTGTGCGTATACAGTAGCACAGACGGCTGAATGTATTTTTGCGTGTGGACTGGCTGCCGGGTGAACGTGAGTGATACGTAAACACGGCGATGGATACGTGAGTTATGCGTAAACACAGGGGGGGTTTGGAGTCATAGGTGATGTAATGGGAATGTCGCAATAGCGTTTAGCCAACAAAACAAGGAAAAGAACAGTTATGAAATGTAACTTATGAAATAACAGCTACTTGACACTAATAACAATTACCGTACACTGTTTACATGGAGACATACGAGAGTAGTTGCACAACATAACCACCGTTACTGGTAACCGACGAAATGAGCGGTAGTAACAGTTCGCCCGACCACGTTTCAAAAGTTTTTATGATTGCACAAAAACGACACTGCGAATTTGAACCATCCACTATTTGAACAATCCGGCCCGGAGGAACATTTGTCGGGATTAATTATAGGCTCTGATAAAAAGCTGGTTCAGTAGAAAGGTAGAATTGGTTGTTAACCCCAACTGAACTTGGTCGATTGCTGGAATTGTTGTGAGAGTTTTGAATTCCCTCCCAGCAATTGCCATTTACATTGATGAAAAACAAAATACGTACAGTACCTGTGGTTTGATGGAAAGCACTCTTGTAAAACGTAACATACGAAAAAGAGGCAGGCCTACGAAGGCGACACGAACACGTGTATAACTACGAAGCGAACAAAAGAACAGAGTTCAGCGCACGCGCGAGAGATCGATTTGTGGTTGGTCTTGAATAAAACGTCACGCACTCGCGCACTATTTGAACTTACCAAATCGAACGTTAAATTAAAGTAACGAGGATAGACAAACACAGGATACTTACACAATGAAAATTAATTACAACTGAAAATTAGCTAAACACTACATCTAACAGTATCAGTAGACGTTCGTCGTTGGCGCGATTAACAGCAACTAACCGACGCTACCTGATTTCACTAGGATTCAAACTCAAGAGAAACAAGTAACATGGCGGAGAGCGGTATCGTCTTATCGGTTGAACGTCGACCATTCTTTGAAGACAACATCACACATTACGAATATTATCCTCATGCACCGTACGCGTCGGCGTCACGATACGGAAATAATGATGAGATACGAATACCTATCCTGCAACAGGAAGTCTTCACTTTACCGATGAAAAGTTTCCTGTACGTTGAAGGCAAGTTGAGCAAGAAGACTACCAGCACCGTTAATGTGAACGTGAAAATGGTCTACAATGCGATCGCGTTTCTCATCGAAGAAATCCGTTACGAACTGGCCGGCGTGGAAGTATATAGTACCAAGAGCGTCGGCATCACGTCCACTATTAAAACCGTGCTATCTGCCAGCGAACAGGACATTGTTTCGATGCAAAACGCCGGTTGGGTTGCTCCTACAGCTAACGAGCTAACACCGTCCGGTAAAAACGATGAATTCAAATTTTGCATACCGTTGAGGATGCTGATGGGATTCGCTGAGGATTTCACGCACGTTATTTTAAACATGAAACAGGAACTGATACTGTTGCGCACTTCCACTGACGTTTACGCTCTGTTCTCGCCCACGGATGCGCCCGCTAACGCTTATATAGAACTGACCAAAATCTCTTGGATGATTCCGTTCGTGTACGTGAACAACGAAGTACGGATACGATTGTTGGTTATCATACGCAAGGACCTACCATTTCGTATTTGGGAACTGCACGAGTACCCGGCTTTACCAACGACCGACAGACAGACTTGGACGGTGAAAACAAGTACACAACTGGAGAAACCGCGGTACGTGATACTCACCTTCCAAACCGCCAGAAAGAACAATCTGAAAAAACACGCAGACGAATTCGATCACTGCAATGTGACAAATGCGAGACTCTTTCTGAACGACATACCCGTACGATAACCTGAACCTGGATATCGATAACGGACGTTACGCATTGCTCTACGACATGTATACACGATTTCAAAAATCGTACTACCACAGAAGTCAACCCAACGTACTTCTAACACCTACTGAGTTCATAGCAAAAGCACCGTTAATCGTCTTTGATTGTAGCAGACAGGATGAGTCGCTCAAGTCTTCACCAGTCGACGTCACATTGGAATTCGAGTCATCGACCAATTTCCCCGCTCAGACCGCGGCCTACTGCTTGATACTGCATGATTCGCTCAACGTGTACAATCCGTTATTCAGCACGGTGCGGAGACACAATTAAACGCTTACTATATATTATTGTTTTTTTGCTGTAAAATAATGTTGCTTTTTAGAATGTAATGTATGCATTACATGTATGTGATTATTTTTAATAAAAAATTATATATAATCAATTTTCGTGTATTTTTATTTTGCTTTAAATAGAATGAAATGTGCGAATTTAATGTATGTTATTGTTTTTTATTAAAAAAAATGTAAACATTTTTCATGTATTTTATTTTCGTGGAGGAGGAAACGATTATCCTCTCCTCCCTATTCTTCGCTCAGTGTTTCATCGACACGACTTGCGAGAGGACGCACAAGATGCTTTCAAACGATCACGAGGATGACGATATCAATCCCAACAACAATCGCTATTTCAAACAATGCGGTGAAGCGACGACAACAACGATCAAGTCCTATCATCAGACGATAAAGAAGTGCAGGTCATCTTAATTCAAAAAATCACATCTCCGTACCCACGTTACAGAAGCTTCGAAAACGTTTAAAGAATTTTAAAGGATGGCCTGTATCGTTAACGATAACGCCTAAAGAATTATCAGAAGCGGGTTTCTTTTACACCGGATGCAACGATAGAGTGACTTGTTTTTGCTGTGGAGGCGGATTAAACAAATGGGAACGTGGAGAACATGCTTGGATGGAATACGCACGTCATTTCCCCGCGTGCTCTTACGTAATGTTAATTACGTAAAAATTTTATCATCAAGGCACTGGGTATCGTTACCGAACCGCAAGTACCAACAGCAGCAGCGACAGCAGAGAACGAACAACACACCGACACGATCAAGGAGAATATAAAAAGGTAGAAGGAGGCTCGAATTGTGATAAAATGTGCAACGTCTGTTACGCACAAAACGTGGAAGTTGTACTTATTCCCTGTCGTCATTTTATCACGTGTGTGAATTGCGCCATAACCCTACATACTTGTCCCTTATGTAGAACCGCATACACCGCTTACATGAGAGCGTATTTCTAGTTCGTTTTTACGGTTTAATTTTATCGCCTAATGAACACAAGGTTTGAAAATATATGCTGCTGAGACAAAAGTGTTTATTTCAACCTTCGCTAATCTCGCATACCTCAGTGTTTGATCAGCACGCGTTGAAGACGGACGCACGGAGCTGTTATCTCCGTACGAGTACATACGCTGCAGTGAATTAAAGCACACAGTACTGTACCCTATAGAAATTTTTGTATACGACATTTTGACATGTAAATTTGTTGCACTCATCCAAGACAAATATATAAAATACAAAATAAACGATCCGAAAAAATTTTTTACGAGCGTTTCACAACATACAACGTGTCTGTTCCGTAAAACGGACGGATCTTCAGCGTTTCTAGTACCACCAAACACGTTGTTTATAACGAAACAAGGATGTGCGAGCAGTCATACTTGACTTTCACTGTTTCATCGACAACGATGGAAACGAACTCGTTAAGGAACTAGCCATTATGGATGTCACCGCTTTTGCCAGCAGGCATTGGATATTTACACCTCCAGCAGACACGATTGTTTCGAATCACAAACACGTGAGGACAAACAGATGGTGAACAGACCATTATCATGGACTAGAGTGGACGGACAGGGACACATCGTACGAACATCTTGTACCAATATTAGAAAAGTATACATTTCCTTTTAACTTCGTGTTCGTAAAAGGACAGCAAAAAAAAGATTTCTACAGAAGCGTATCGTGCATTTTAATATTATAAATTTAGAAGATTTCGGTTGTCCCAAACTCGATCAATTACAATCAATACATGGAACAGCCTGTCTCGCGCACCACTTATTTCCAGAAATATGTACAAATACTAGAGTACACGCTTTACGCGAGTGGGTTGTATCAGATTTTAGATTAATCAATATGTTTCTGACAAATTACTAATTGAAAACATTATTGTTTAGCGCTTACGTAAAAAAATAACAACCGTCGCCTACCCTAACCTATCCTAAAAAATATATTTGTACATAATTGTCATTCCACACGTATACAAATTGTATTTTAAAATATAATGTGCTTAAACTTATTTCAATTTGATTTAATTCTACACGATTGTGTACGCGTTTACATAATGTATTTATAAATTATTATCTAATGTGCTTACACATAATATAATTGTATACAATTGTATTTTATAATTGTAACTACTGTGTGCGTGTGTGTGCGTTTACATTTTTAATTTTTTGTACATATTTGGCATGACTTATTGCACTTGTTTATTGTAACTTTTAATTAGTTTTACTTACTTGTAGTTCATACACAATTGTCATATTGCGCATGTTTACATATTAAGTATTTTGTAATTGTCACTACTGTGTGCGTTTCCATATTTATCATAGTGCACTTGTTTATTTTAACTTGTAGTGAGTTTTATTTAGCTGTATATCGTACACAATTGTCATATTGCAGATGTTTACATAATACGTATTTCGTAATTGTCACCGCTGTTCGCGTATACATAATATGTATTTTAAATTGTAATATATACTGATTACATCTATTTTAATTGTTTTTAATTAAACAATATTGCTTTAACATTTTTATTGTATTTTAATTTCAAAAGTCCTTCAAAGATTAACACTAATCATCACTCAATATACAAGCTAGAACGAGTGTTGCACAATGTGCATTCATGTGTTATTACACACAACTAAGTTAAAAATCAATTTTATTAAACAATAATTGCTTGATTATATTATACTTTAGAAATTAAAAAAATATTTAAAAATAAAATTCACTCTGTACGAGTTCTAGTTGAGTCTCAGTGAATGTGAGTCTCGACGAACGATGTGATGTTGAGAGCAATTCGTACAGCTTATATACAATATCTCAAGGATGAACGCGAAAGCAGCCGCTAACAACTAATGCATACCCAACGACAAAAAACCGTAGAGCTGCTACACACATTCTGTTTCACACACTAATTTATGTACGTCCATCACTTCGTTCACAGACACACACACACACACACACACACACACACACACACACACACACACACACAACGATAACATATGCTCAGACACTTGGAGCCAATTAATAATATTACATCATCAACGACTCGCGTTCTTCAGATTATGTATGACTAATAAAGCATCCGCTCTCACTACGTTAACACGCTGCGATAACAGATGGTCAGACAGAGGGATTGAATTACATAATCAGCAACTTGTGTTGTGTTAATAAATGAATTTATATACGACTAATAAAGCCCCCTCACCCAAACCATGTTCACACGCAACGATAACAGATGGACAGACAACGTCATGATGTAAGAAGTTATAAATAACTGCACGTGTAAACGTCTCAGCCAGTCATTTGCAACATCTGCCACTTATTGTCTGTAATTTATATTAACACACAGATATTACAGATGGTCAGCCAGCATTCTGATGTAAGCGGATAAAAATATCGCCACGTGTGAAGGTCTCATTGGAGTCGATTACATCATTTGTGACTATCAGTTATTCACAGATATTACATACTCACAAAGACTAATATAAAAAATGTAAATTTTTTTTGCTTAATTGTTTATTTACAACTATCCTATTTCCTTGCATGATGCATGTTATACAAGTGAAGTGTCTATCACAATAATTGCACAAATGCGTGATATTCAATTTTTACAAGTGAATTGATTTTCAATTTTGCACCGAAGGACCGAGTCAACGAGAGTTTCACACCGATGATGTGCAAATTTTTAATTTTTACAATATATACTTACCACAAAGGCACACACGTTCAAATTTACAGTTCACGAGTTGGCAACAATGCAATTCACCTCACTCAGTCTCGTCACATCGACGATATCCGGACGGCGGCGGCGGCAGTGTACATGTCTAAACCCATGCACTATAACACATGCACGAGTTGACAACGTAGCCGACGCTAAACCTGCACACATGCACAGGTTGGCAACATCGACGCTTTTCCAACATGGCCACCCTTTAGGAGAACACAGTATATATACAAACCCATACACTATAACACACGCACGAGTCGGCAACGTGGCCGACCCTTAACCAGCACACTCCTACCACAAACCGACAACCTCGCACTTTTTCAACATGGCCGACCACACCAATCATCTCCCGACAACATGGCCGACGCCGCCGACAACATGGACGACGACCCCACCATTCCTGGCGGCGATCAAGCCACGACCAGGCCGCGGCCAGGCCCCCGTCGGACAGCGAACCGCGAACGGCGAACAGCGGACGGCGGCCACGCCTCCACCAATCAACGCACACATAACCCCACAAAATGGCCGACGCCAACAACATGGCCGCGCGCCGACAACATGGACGACCTTCGAATCACGACTTCGGCACACCCACCACGGTCACGTGGGACAAACCACTACCCCCCCGATCAATACACACCTCTGGACAGGACGACACACACCACCGGAAGTCTACCTCCACCGCCACTATTTTTGAATTTCGCTCCAAAATTGGGGGGATGACGTCACTTCCGCGGTAGAACTCTTATAACCTACCTACTTATAATTACTATCCTCGCGGTAGACAATACTTTTCTAAGATAAATCTACCTACAGTAGAAATCATAGATTTGCGAGCCTGGCGAATTTCGTCAAAAATGTATAGCGTTGCCAAAACTCCGAAGAGTAGATTGTTTGCGGCGATATTATCAGTTTACAAAGATTTGGAGAATAAAACTAGTTGAGCAGAAATCAGTGCATGCAAACTGTGCAAATTGTGCAAACTGTGCCAACTGTGCAAAATAAATTGTGATCTCAGGCTTTCACGGCCGACGTTGTAATTGTTACCAAATTCATTTTCCGGGCTATCAGGACGTGTTCGTACGTCATTAATTGCAAATGATTCAGCCACTCAATCGATGGCCATAGTCAGTGCTGACAGACTGAAATATTGACAAAATGGTTTACTGGCTGTAGACTTTTGTCAGTGAATCAGTCCTTTGAGCACTAATGATGGCCGCTGATAGAGGGGCTGAAACATTTGCAATTAACAGCATCCAAAAACGGCCTGCTAGCACGCACAATGAATTTGTTAACAACTGTAGGAACTGAAATTACGGATATAGTTGGTAATTGTAGTATCGTTCGTTTTGGAAACACTGTAAAGTATCTTAGAATCACTATTGACACTACGTCAGACAGGAAAGAGTGGAATTGTGTGTAAGAGTACAGTCAACTATTTTGACTTATAGCAGTACACATTTCAATTGGCAGTGGTTAAATTTATTTTTCAGTACACAATGAAATAATGATTTACAAGAGGAGACTCAAACCTATCTCGAAATACGGCATCATACGGCAGAGGTTATTCTTAAGAGTAGTTTAAACAGGGGCAAAATATCAGACTTGAAAGATAGTTTTGAAAACCTTTCCAGCAAGCTCTAAATATATATATATATATATATACACACACTCACATATATATATATATATATATTGTTACTTGATATTTTACCACTCATCTTAGAAATAGTTCTGCACACCAGAGTGATCCGAACGACCAGTATATACGATATTATGGACCATGGTTAAACTTATTCCAAACAAACTATAGAGAAAAGGGGCTGATTGTATAATTACCGACAAGGCAAACTATTTGAAAAATGAGAAGGGAAAATAATGATAATTGTAATGACAAATGAAGATTTAGGAAAACATAAACAAATAGCCCACCAATACAGGTTTTTGGAGAGCATATAACAGTTAAGAACGATAATAAGAGGATAAAAATGAGTAAAGGGAATAATTACTTAAAACAAATAAATGAAGGAATGAACTTGCGGAAAAAGAATTGATGTCTGTAAATAAATAGAATAACAATAAGTATAGTTGTAACTGCTAAGAAAAGGTATTGAATAAAGAGATGAATAAAACTGGGGCAAATGAATCAATTAAATACAAAATGAAATTAAATAGAAGAGAAGGAATATACAAAGTAATTTACCAAAACTGAAAATAAATCATATAAAAGTAAGGGGAGCTGCTGGGATGCAAATTATAATGATGAGAAGAGTTAAGAAAGCAATACGATTCCGAAGAGTCTTAGAATAACGCAATAGTTACTATTTTTTTGAGAGTGTAGAAAGCTACGGCGCCACTCAAAAAGTATTATTATGAGCAAGGGCCAATGAGCACTGTACCATGCACGGGGTGAATGGTCGGGTAATGAGTAGGTTAGAATAGGGCCACTCACAGCCGATAAGCATTCACCTTGCCATTTAAAGTTAGGGAGGAATGTAATCAGTGTTCCATCAGAAACTGAAAGATACTAATAAATTGAAGATCAAAGATCATATAAAAAAGTTATAACAATTTTAAAAAATGAAAGGTAAAATATTAGAAGTTTGTTTATGTTGAGGCTCAGAGAGCACCATAGTAACATCAAATGTTACAATTTACACCAATGAAAGGTAAGATAGGCCTTAGCAACTGAGATGTTACAAAATTGAATAAAGAGGAGTGCATTATTAGATCTAAACGAGAAAGATTGGTATAAAATTAAGAGTCACTAATCCAACATATTGTAAAGTTCATATCAGTGAAACTAAAGGAAAGTTAAATAATATTACTAAACAAAATAAATAGATGAAATTCAACATATAAAATTCAATAGTATAATATTATTCAAAAAAAGTAAACAAAGTAACATATGAAGAAATAAAGTCAAACTATCCAGGAAGGGAAGTATTTTTTGATAAATAACTAAACTGAACAATTTCCTTCAAGGCCTAGGTTACACTTCTCGAAAAAAACTGTTTACACTTTTAATTAAAAATAATTTAGAACATTCACTGTGAAATATACGAATAATCTTAATTATTCGTCTGTAATTATTAACGAATAATCTTATTTTCAGTGTAAAAAAAAAATTAATATAGAGTAATACAATCATATAAAGTGAATTGGACATTAAGAACACTTAAATCAACATAACCTAGACACTGAACATTCTAAAATTATTAATGTACTCTTGTTAAGACACTCTGTAAATTATTATAATCACATTTATTTTAGTACTTTTCTTAACCTATTTGTTGTTTATACCGTTGTCAAAAGGACCTAACATACAAACATTCTATTTGTATTTTATTTAGCAATTATATAATATGCAAATGTGTTTGCCCTGAGACATAAGAAATACTACTTCTGCCATTCTGAGCATATTAAAAAGAACAGCCGGTCAGACTTTGTTAATAATTATATTTGTCTTTGTAGAATTTAAAAAGGATAATAAAGGATTTGAGTTCAATAACAACAGATAAAAGGTTTTCTTTTCTTTATTTAATGGATAAACATATGTATATGATATTATAAAAACCATATCAATGAATGTTAATTTTTTCATCAACTAGCATAGGTTGGCAACACTCTCAACAAGGAAAGTATGGCATCCGATTTGAATCTGCCTTGCTAAGCTTTAGTAGTCACGATCTTCTGTTAAAATAAAAGATTAAAAGGTATAGAATTATAGCAGAAAAAAGAAACCTTTATGCTATTTGAAATATTACTTAACAATTTACAAATACATTTTATTTGCAACCTTTGATTGCAAATTGGCGCTCAACTAATATTACCCTGACAATATACTCATCCTAAAATATAAACAAAGTACACACTAAATAACCAAGATAAATTTAACGTTACAGATTTGACGTCCAACAACGTGAGGCGTTAGAAAAAGCTAGATTCTCAATATAACATCAATACCCATTAAAATTCCTGTAGTGTTACAGATTTTGCGATCCCAACAGTGAAGCTAAATGACCTTCGGCAAAGTGTAGTGTTACAATATATAACATTTTCTATATAAGTAACTCGACGTTTCTTCCAGTAATTATATAAATTTTTTATGTTATTCAATTTCTTTCTTCTGCAAGTAGCATAATTCTTATATTCTAAAAAACAAAGCAAAAAGAATATACGAATAATTATTATACTATAATAGGGTTGATAGGGTTGCTACAGCTAGTGCCGTCTCTCTTCCTTCAACCTGGCTTTTCAATTCGCCTAATGTTCCCATTTTCCTTCCTCAAGTCCTATACGTAGCATAGATTCATCCACTTCGTCCCTCCAAGATATTCTCGGTCTTCCTTCCTCCTTCCTTTCAAAGCTCTAAATATTAATTACAAAATACTTGAATCAGATTTACAAAACACTTTAAATTGAAAATTACCCTACCTTATATATTTTTGTAATGATTTTATGAAATTCCTACACGTAAACCTGCAAGATTTTATTTAAATCTATTTACTGAAAATGAACGTTTCATTCATTTGTTAGGAAATATTTTGATGACTCTGCTAAAGTGTTTTCTTAATTCCACAAGAGTTCTGTTTTATATGAGAACAACAAATAACGTTTCTTTATGATATGAGAACTTCGCCTTGCCGGGCTTTAAGACCGTGGTCCATGACTGCTTTGTGCAAACGTTTCGGCCGTGCATTTGACAACCATCTTTAGTACAGACGTCTGCAAAACACTGATAACGTTTTGCAGTCAGTGACCACTGAACTGTGGTTAAGGCTGTTCATAAATTTTTTTAAATATGGAAGAATAACAAGGTGTGTCATTTAAAATTGATTACAGATGAAAATTGTGTGTTGCTGATAAAAGGGAAATAACCTATGAGTACATGGAAGAGGTATGTTGAAGCACTGCTTTCGGGAGAAGCGGAAAATGATACAATTGCAGTGGAGGGACCCTAGATAGTAGAACAAAATAGAATAACATATAGACAAGAAATGCGTGCGGCCATCGAAAAACTGAAACTGAGCAGAGCGGCTGGGTAAGATGGGATTAACCCATAGGATTTCTCTTGAGTTTTCCATCGACAATATACAGCAGTATACTTGAGCAACGTTTAAAAGAAAGAGTTGAAGGGCAACTAGAAGAAGAGCAGCGTGGGCTTAGGCCAAACAAGAGGATAATTCATCACAAAACAAAACCTAGGCAAGCATATGTTAAAAGGCCATTGAATATAATAAAAACTTACACCTGTGCTTTATAGACCTAGAGAAAGCCTTCTACAGAGTTGCTTAGTCTGAATTGTAGCCCATCTTGTAAAAACGTGGAGCAGGCTTAGGTCTAATCCAGAAAATTAAAAGGTTCAAAAAATACTTCAGCAGTTATATAAGAACTTCTCACGCAATGTCAAGAAGACTTCAAAACATTTTGTTGGGTAAGGCAAGGAGATGTTTTAAGCCCGTTGTTGTTCTTGATAATTATTTATGATGTTTTAAAGATGTGAAATCAAGGAAAATTTTGGACACTTTGGAAAACATAGCGTTTGCAGCCGAATTAGTCCTTGTAGCCAAATCAAAGGGAAATCTTCAGTATAACTGGGACATTTGAAATGAAAAGCTTAATAGGGGGGGGCCAAATAAACACAAGTAAGACAAAGACCATGATTATTTCAGGAGCCCTTTAGAACCATCGGATTGTCTGTCAAGGACAACCACTCAAACAAGTGCAACGATTCAAATAACTTGGCACTGTAATTAGTGGCAATGGGAAAATATCTGCAGAAATAAATTACAGAATAGCAGTGCAGAGAAGTTAAGCCATGCTCTAAATAACACGTTTTACTGAAAACCTAAACACCCTAAAGAAACCAAGGTAACAGTTTTTAAGAGCACGTATGTCCTATGGGAGTGAGTCTTGAGCACTAAGTGCATGCCAATTGAGTGCTAATCAAGGCCAGGAAATGAGATCATTGAAACGAGTCAAGAGTAAAACTCGCAGGGACCGAGTCAAAAATGTTTCAATAAGAGCAGCATTAAAAGTAAGACTGCTGGCTGAGACAATCAAAAATTCCCAAATGAGATGGTTCGGACAACTTCAGGGAATAGGTGATGAGAGACTTCCCAGTAAACTACATGCTGCAAGAAGCTCGGGGACGGAGATCAAGAGGCAGAGTCAGACGACAAGGCAACACAATGTGCAAAGCTTCTTGGTGATTAGGGGCATCCATTCCTTGGAATCAGGCAAGGGCTGTTGCTCTCCAGAAGCAACCGGATCAACAGTTACCATCTCTTTGCAACCCTTCAACATCCCTAGGTAGAAGAGGACGCGACTAAGACTAAGACTAAATCGCTTACACTTAGAAAAAAAAAGTGTTTAAAATAAGCCGTTCCGTTTGATATTTAGAGTCTACAATATTTTGTTGCTGTAGCCAACCTAACATTGTTAATTATCATTCAACTAAACAGAAGGTAGTATTAAATGGAATAATTTAAAATAATATTTCCTTAACAGTTGTCACTTTTGTGCCATCCTTACAACATGTTACTTCAATCTACATCTCCAAGTTCATGACCATTGTATTATTACATTTGCTTTCTTTGTCACCCCTTATTAGACTCCTTTTAATTCTGTCTGACAGTTTATATTGTGTGTCTTTGAAGACTATATAAGGTCTATTGTATTTTTGTATTTTTGGTTTCCTGCCAACATTTGCGTTGTAATTCATGTAATTCAGGTACGTCTATTTCATACGCTTGTACTATTTTGATTGTTTTAGCCCTTGAATTATTTTTGAAGAGTTATTGATCGTTTCCTACAATGATTGTTTTTGTTTTGTTTTTTACTAGTTTCAGAATATGTCATAATACAATATGGCGTTGAGCAGGTTACTGCCTAAAGCCGTAACTCACAAGAACGGACAAGAATTTACACAGCAAAATTATACACTGTCTATTTAGTCACTATACAAAGTACACGTCCTTATGGTATATCAGAGGGACATGTGTATGTGTATGTGGACTACTGCCTTCGTATATCTGTTGCGTAAGTCTCAGCGGTTAAACCTCTTGAGTTAGCTCACTTCTTTGTTAGTATTTCATACGTCATCAACTAATTGCTTAGGCGAAGTATTTGACAAAAATATTCAAATCTTAGTCTTGTAAATAACTTGTTTGATGTAAATATTCCCAGAACACGATTGATGCCGTCGTTGTACAGGTATCTTGTTGCATCTGATGATGTTGATAGAATATTTTGTTAAAGGGGATTTGGGAGTTATTATTCATCCGAGTATTTTATTCTGTTATCCGTTACATGTTTCTTTATTTTAAGCCTGTTTTATGATGTCAGAACTTTATGTACGGAACTATGGTGCCCCCGCTTACTCAAATACACCTGGCGTTTTTAGGGCAGCAAACTGATACAAAATTCTGAGTTCAATTTTCGGCTCTTGCAGCCCCTAAAATTGGCTCCTTGTTTCGAAGTCCGAGCCTTGTAGTGTACGGAGTTGTTTGTTTGTATACGGTGCGGAAACACAATGTTATTGTTTTGTAACCTCTGCTTTAAAGTACTCTTAAATACATATGTGTGTGTGTGTGTGTGTGTGTGTGTGTGTGTGTGTGTGTGTGTGTGTGTGTGTGTGTGTGTGTGTGTGTGTGTGTTTACGCCTTATAAAAGACTATTTCATTTCTTTTAATATGCACAAATGACATACAATATAAATAACTTAAACTATAAAGTTATTAACACAAATTATATATTTATAATAAACAGTTATCAAAATGGCTATATTACGGGGCCACCTTGTTTTATATTGCTTCTGCATTATACATATGATAGCATTTGATGGGTCACTTCGTACTTAACAACGCAATAAAATCAACCCGCATACATTGTGTTTACTCATATATACACCTCAGCTGGCTAGCACATATCCGTATTTTCATGTTCCTAATGATGATGATGATGATGATGATGATGATGATGATGATGATGATGATGATGATGACGACGACGACGACGACGACAACGACGACGAAAAGGCAAGACAAATCGTTTGCGAACATGGGCAATAACGCAATATTGTCTACTATAAATTTAAATTATTTCTGTTAGCTCAAGTAATATAATTTCTTTATAATCTCACAATAAAATCCATAATTACAAGCTCTAATCGTACATGGATTAACTTTCGATTCTAAACTAACACTGTTAGTCTTGTCATGTAGCCACATAAACCCTGTCATCGAATAAATAGTTCATAGTCACATATCACAGCTAACAATTCATACAATTAGTATGAGAATTACCCATGCATATGACGGACTCGTAACAAATCCAACACTGTACAATTTGTGGCGTTAGGACGTCTAACAATTCAGATAAAATCGTTTCGGAAAATTTACATCAGCTTCTAATAATATTTTAAAACTTTCCACAGTTATGATTGTCCAATGTCCATTCTATTAGAATTTGAAGACAAAAATACTAAAGAACGTTTGGTGTCACAAACCAACATGACGGACTTACACTCGTAAACCCTGACTAGGCAATATTGACGGCGCTGCTTTGCAATCAGTCAGTGCCCTTCGAACGCTTCAGTGCTGGCATACATGTTGTATAATGGCGTGTAACGCAAAGCTCAGTAACGTTTGGCAACGCTGTACTATGGAGCCAAACTGTGCCAGGCTCGTAAACATATGATTTCTACTTTAGCAATACACATTCAAAATCAGGTAACCGGAAAGGAAAAAGAAGATATACGTCAAAAGATGGAGAAATAATAAGAGAAAGCGAGGGAAAGAAGGAGAAAGAAAAGCATACAGGAAGACTAAAAAGTGTAAAAATGCGATTTATTGAACGAGCCAACGGGTTCTAATTTGTAACAGGGCCGTTTGTGTCTCCCTGTGTCTGTCTGTTTGGAGAATGTCTCGCCACTACTTACGAATTCGTCAACTAATACTCGTAATGAGTAGCATGTGTGTCTATAATTTACCCTCAGACTGAATCACCCATAGAATTTCAGAATCAGTGTAAAGTATCCAATGAAATAGAGTTGTAACCAAAACCTGAACTTAGTTTTCAGTTTTGGAAAGTTAAACCTTTTCATACACCTGTACAAAAAATTAGATCAAAAACGTCTGTACAGATTTTATGACGCCAAGACTAATATCAAATTAGACAAACTTTAACAAGAAACTATCTATAATATTAAGGATTGAATATTTTAATGTTCTGCATCCTGGGTCTAAAAAGTTACCAATTACGAAAAAATTGTAAACTTCCATGCTACATCTCAGTATAATGAGAATTATTACGTAAATCTGAATCTATTATGACTTTGATAATTTTTTACTTACGGCAAATACAAGTCAAAATTAACTTTGGATATTTAAACAAAAATGGAAAATCCGTATATGAGGCATCAAATTATTAGTTTTATTCAGAGGAAAAAGCTTACAAATATAATACATTTTGGTGTACCTAATACGTGTGTCCTTACTCGATCAAAAAGCATGTTTTCAGTGTTATTGATTAAATTCTGCAAGTTTTCTGTAGTTTCTGCTTCCAGAACCGTATTATTGGAATAATTAATCTCATCTGCTGTTATGCCTTTTACCTAAGTTTAGGACCGCAACTGCCTTGTTCGTTACCAGCACTCAATCATGTTTAAAGAGGGTGAGCGACAGAACCCTCCCACCCAATATACTTCATTTCATTTAAGGTTACGGAGCGCATTCTGTACAATGTGTTGTAGCTTTTGTATAATATAGAAGCATAAGATAATCGTCATATTACTGTTTTCTGGCTTTTTTCTTAAGTACTGCCATGAGTGGTCATGTCGTACGCGTTCCTAGTCCATGCAGCATATCTCGACAAACTTATTCACGTTGAGTAATGTTTCTAATATATCGTTCAATGCAACTGAAGTGTTCCTTGTAACAAGACCGTTCTAAATCCTCCGTTATCCTTTCGTTTTTAAAGAATTCGTTAACATGTTTAGTCCATAATGTCAACTCGTTTTTCGTCTGGGTTGCACAATATTCTCCGTGTCTACGTCTTTGTAAACACGTGACACACGACAAGTAGAAAACGACACCTTAGCAAGGTTTGCTAAAGATACTGTCAATTTGGCAGAAGATAATGATGTGAAGAAGACTACGGCTAATGTACAGAATGTTAGTGACGATATTACCAGTTTACAAAGATTTGGAGAATAAAACTAGTTGACTAGAAATCAGTACATGCAAACTGAGCAAACTAAAATTACGAATGTAGCTGCCAGTGATTGACAATTGCAGAATAGTTTGTTTGGAAACACTAACAACTATCTTTTGGGGGAGACCCTTGACACTACATAAGGCAGAAATGTAAGGGTACAGTCAATTAATTTGACTTCTGGCAGTACACATTTCAATTGGCAGAAAATAAATTTAGTTGTAAGTACTCAAGAAAATATTGATTTACGAGAGAAAACATTAACCCTTGTGGACTAAGACATTATACGGTAAAGGGTATTTTTCAAAATAAATTTAAGCTGAGGGAAAAATCAAACTTGAGAGATACTATTCGAAGGTACTATTCAAATATTTTTCTGCAAGCTGAATATTTTAATTCTAAAATATGATAATCATTGTTACAGGACCCTTTAATTTTGAGGATTGTGTTACCTTATATATTTAACATGAATTTATAAAATGCCTATACATATACTTGCATGCATTTATTTAAATTTATTTATTTTAAACAGATGTTTCATATATATATATATTAACATATTTTTTGTTAATATTGGTAAAGTGTATTCTTGTATTGGTATTCGAATTCTGTTTTTTTGAAAGTTGTACTAAATCGTTTACTCTTAAAAAGTAAAACTGAAAGTAAGTCGTTGCATTTGATTTTCAGAAGTGGGCAGTATTTAGTGGTTATAGGCCAGCTGACAATTTTAATTAGCATTCATATAAAAAAATGAATGTATTAAATAGAATAAATTTAAATAATTATTTATTATTTCTGCTGTACAATGCTTACACATCTATCGGAACCAAAGATTACAGAAGTGATTGAATTCTCATGTTCCACTGCTGCTTGTCCATCGAATGTCCTTCGTTCCTTCAATATAGTCTGAATTCCTTTTATCCAGATGATAGGTACTCTTCCTCTTTTCCTTTTTCCCGGTGCGCTGCATTCCATAACTCTCATTGGCAATCTTTCATGTGTCATTCTTTTATGTGTCTATGCCATAGAAATATATTTGTTTGGGTAAAGTCAGCAATTAAATTTTTCACATTCATTATGTCCGTAATGACTTGATTTCTAATTTTCTCATGTCTAGATGCTCTTGTCGAACGTCTCCAAAAGTCCATCTTTGCTGTTAATAATTCAGTTATTGTGTGTTTATTAGTAGTCCAAACTTATGAGCCGTAAGTCATGATTTTTGTAACAATGGCTTTAAATAATTTAGTTTTAGTTTTGCTGTAATTTTCTTATGCCACATTATTCCATTTAAAGTAGACATATCCATCATTTTCAAATTATTTCTGGATTACATTTCTTTGTTTTGCTTTCAACTGGTCCTAATTTTCACTTTGTACCTAAATACTTGTATTCCTCTGTATATGAAATATTCCCCACCCCTGGCGTAAAACTTTAGTTATTTGAAACCTGGAGACAAATGCTTACATAATTTTATTGTCTATATTGAATTGTAATAGAAATTTTGTATAGTTTTGTGATAATGGGGTTGATACTAGTTGATTTTAAAGCTGTCCACAGATTGGCTAACGGTTCATTGTCATAGGCTTCTCAATGTCAATAAAGCTAAATGGAGAGTTTGTGATCGTATTGGTTTCTTTTCAATTATTTGCTGTAAGGAGAAAATATGATCTAGAGTTTACATACATTCTATAAAACCTGCTTGTTCTTCAGCCTTAATTTCGCCATAATCAGTTTCTAAAAATTGTTTAAGTACTCTTCCATAAAGCCAACTAAATGTTCTAGTAATTGTTATGCCCTTATAATTTTTGCAATCATCTTCGCTTTCCTTCCTGTGTATTGGCAATGTATCCCATCTTCCAATCTGATGGTACCTCTTCTCCATTCAGACATTTTAAAAAAGATTTCTTAATATTATTCATAATTTATCTGTACCAGTTTTTGAAAAGTCTGCGAGAACATCTCCAATTCCAAATGCTCTTCCTTTCTTTAGAGTTCAGCAGAAAATGATCACAGACCGTTACTTACTCCACTGTAGTGTTTGACGTCTTGTAATTTAAATATTATTTGCTGCCGAACTGTTATGTCGTCTATAATTGCCTTCAGCTTTTGTGTGTCTGATGTCATGTATATTTGTGTATTTTTATATGCTGATATATCTTTATCTATTTCAAATTCTTAAGGAAAGTTGTTCACAAATATCAATCAATCTGTTTCCATTGTCATTTATAACATCTTTTCAAAAAGGTCCATTTGTTTCTCAGTTCTACCATTAACACCTCCAGCTATGCTAACTTCTCTTGTGTTTCCACTTTCCTCAATTATATCACTGAGTTTACTGATAAAGACATTTTTCGTACGCAATATTTCATTTTTAATATTGTATGCATGCACGTCAATATTAAAAAGTTTTATTAACTTTATATTATATAATTTACTGTAAAACTATTAAATACTGTCAAATGTATTATTACGACAATGTAATGGTATTTCTAAACTTTACTTTATGGGAAGTAATCCATATGTCAAGTATTATGGCCAGACAGAGGAAGAGATGAGAAACAAATTATTATACTTCAATATATTGCAAAAGTACCGAGACGTAAAGGCTCATTACAATGGTTACCGTGCCACCGGATACTTTATGTACAGCACCTGGTCGGTTTTGAACTACCTGCAGTCTGAAGATATGAAAGACTATTGGATAGCCCCGGACGGCTTACATGACTTAAGTAGTGTATTTTTATACACACAAGTGCGGAAATTAGTTTCACAACTTCTCCATGAGAAAACAATCGAAACGCATTATATGGAGGAGATATCTTTTCATGATATAATTATTATAAGAAACATAATATCAAGCACTAGGGACTTTGGTTCTGCAGAAGCTGAACATTTCGTTCTGTTTTTATGTCAAAACGGTTACATTAACGTTTATCATTTTAGATATTATAAGCAAATTTTAATAAATATTCCAAACAAAGGAATTCAACAGCTTCTTTCTAAACAGTGGTTTTTAAATTGGAGTTTGTAAATAATTACACTTTTGATATTTTTTAAATTAATATGAATTATAAAGTTTCAAATATGTTAATGTTCAAATTTATTCAATCATTGCAAAAACGAGACAGATACATTCAATGTTTCAAAATTTCCAAAACCAATTTGCAAAGACTAAATGCTAGACGATGAGACAAAATTTACAAATTTTAATCATCATTATTATTATTATTATTATTAAATTAATTTTTTTTAATCAATGTTACGGTTGTCTAATGGTAAACGTATAATTATTGTTAAAACTATGATGTTACTGCTGTTGGTAATCAGAAAAAGAAGCAGGAAATTGTTAATAGGATCTTTTGTACTAGAACAAACGTGGAATATTAAGATGGGTAGTTCGAGACTCACCAGTATGGATTGAAGTACGATATTCAGAATTTGGTTTCCTCAGTTACATTTGCGGTTAGTTATATCTAATCATAACACTAATTTACAATGATTTTATACACGGTTAAACGCTTATCCCATTACGTAAGTCTGCCATGGTTGTCTCTCTACACACACACACACACACACACACACACACACACACACACACACACACACACACACACACACACACACACACACACACACACACACAACACTTCCCATTTTCCTTTTTTTCTCTCTGCTTAAAATACTTACTAGAATAAAGTATATTAATACATATCATTTTGTGACGTTTCAACTTCTGTCGTCTGATAGTACGAGTATTGTTCAATAGAAACACGTTAGATCTGCGAAGCCGTGACTTCGTCTCCATGGCAAAGGAATTTATTTGGTTATATTACCTGTTTAAATACTAGTGACGCATCTGTCAACAATATTCGCAGTTTGATCTTTTCCAAGCGTTGAGACTGGTTTGCAAATTGGCATCTATGATAGAAAATCCGTCCAAAAGTAGTCTGCTTGCCGTTATGGTGACTACAGTTATTTTCATACGGCAGTGGTTGAATGGTCCAATAAATTTTGACAAGGAAGATAATGCACTAAAGATTTGGTCCGTCACGGACCTGCACGTGTTGCAGCATAAAATGAAAATATGAGACAGCTGGAAGCTGTTTAAGCTTAAATAGGCGCATCAAAGTTAACGAACTTACTCAACCGTTGAGAATCAGCGTGGGAACTGTTCATTTCTTCAGGCTTCAGTCATAGCCTTGACTACCACTAAGTTGCTCCTCACTTGATTCCACGACTGCTTACTGATTAGGAGACAAATTTTCGTTCGGCCTTATCATTACACAGCTTATGATGCGCTATCAACAACAAGCTAATGCCTTTCTACACTAAATTGTTGCCGGTGATGTGTCTTGGTGTTATCACTTTCCCAATAAAATGTGTCCTTCCTTTTTGTTAGCTTTCTCTTTTATTTCATGTAGAACGTATTTTGCGTATGTTGTTGTGGGGCACCTTAGTTCGATTCTCTTTAGTGTGCCTATGCCGCGCTTTCTCATTATGAGCGCTTTGTCAAAATTAATTTTTTTTTCGTATAGATTTTATACATTGTCTTGTTTTCAAAAAATATCCTTAAGTCTGTCCGGGTGATCTCGTTTCTCCTCCGTGAAATGCGTCGAGAGCCTTGAAAAGGACTGTTTACAATCGAGCACTTTACAACACAGAACACTTATTGGTGGGTGACAATGGGAAACTGGAGGATGTCCTCTAGACCAAGGCTTTATGGGGTCTGGCGGCGGTATACTATGTACATCGGGCCATCGGTGTGTGTAGTAAGCTCTGCGTTATACTGTTGAAGTTGCAAGCGGCCTACAACCACCAAACTGGGCGCCACGCTCGAATTGTACGTGAGCATTGCCGCATAATATTATAAGAAGTTTTCCGTTGAGACTGATGAGTCTTTTAGCTGCTTAATGTTTTCGTACACTGTTTTATAGTTTAGTTATTTTATATTGGTGGTTATGCTACGCTGCAACCATAACACCAGCCGCCACTGCTTGAAATAAGGAATTCTCAGGGTTTATCCCGAAAGTTAAATATACCGATATCAAATCCGCTTACTTTTATAAATGGTTTGATATAAAACTTGGTAAAGATTTAACAGTATCCTTTAAGCGGGTTTCTATAGTTAACTTCCAACCTGATTCACCAGATCCTTCTATTAAATTATTACAATAACTATGTTAAAATAGCAACAAAACATTTTCGCTTATATTTTGTATAAAAATTTTCAATAGACTTTTTAATCAACTTTCCAATGTTTAGTGAAAGCACGCAATTCCGTCGCGTCGGCCGATATTTCTTTGTTACCTGCAATCTTTATACAACTATTTGTGTTGTTTTAAACACTCTGCTCTGGAAACCATAATTTATTTAAAACATCGTACTTTTTAAGTAAAATGTACATTATATCAAATCACAGTAAAATGTGTCAAGGAAAAAATAACTGTGAGATGAGAAACCAAATAAATCTTATTTGGATTATCTCAATGTTTATACATTTTTATTATTTGTATTATATTAAGGAGCGGTCGTGGCGTAGTGGCTAGCGTGTGGCGCTCCTACACTGTCGGCGGGGGTTGGATTCCCGCCGGGGCCATCTGATTCAGATACGAACGATCCCATTCGCAAGGCGATGCCAAACCAGCGAGATGTATCCTGTATAGTATAAACTCTCCATAAATATGCCGTTCGGATCCGGAGTTAAACTGTAGTCCCCGTGACAGGCTCCGTACAACATGCACCACGGGTATATGTGGGGAGAGTACAAACCAGTCGAAAGAATGAAAGACACAATAATTATTATATTATTATTATTATTATACAACTATTATTCGTTTGATTACTTATATTGTTTTGCTTGTTTTTGTGTAGTAATTAGATTGGTTACTTTTATAATGTTTATAGAAAATTGAGTTAGATTTGTCAATCATGTTCAAAATGTGTTACTTTAATTTAATAAAAGCAATTGATCTACATTTATGTTAATTTCAATGTCTTTTTTTGTTTAACATTCTATAGTTTGAATACTTATTCAAAAATAATTCGTAAGAAAAACTTGGTATTCTGACTTGAATTGAGTTTTTCTACTTACTCAATGCGAAGATACATTCATATATAAAGATTTTAATAATCAGATTTATTATCTCCTATAAATTTACATTAATTCTGTTGACAATTTAAATACACTGCAATAGTCTCCTTTACCTTTATTACTATGAGAGATATAATAATGTAGTGTTATCAAGTATTACTTATTGTACGTATATGGTTATTAAACTGTGTCATACGTCGCAGATTAGCAGCATTCCTCCTGTGTAAACCATCAGTCTGTTAAACAGTTACAAAGAGAGTTTCTGATCTTACCAACTATGTAAACGATATTCTGCATATCTCTTTAATATTTCATAATATCAAACATTTAAATTTTAAATGCAGCACATACTAATGTAACGGACGGGCCAAAGGTAAGCGCATCATTATTGTCTGTACATCGTATTCATTAAAATGCCAAATTTTTCTGCAGTAATGTAAGTTCTTTATAATGTCAGAATAAAATCCACAATTACAAGCTCTAATCGTACATGAATTAACTTTAAATTCTAAACTAATACTGTTACTACTGTAATACAACCATATAAACTGTGTCATTGAATAAACCTTTTATACAATAGTAGGTATGTTATGAGAGTTCTACCGCTGAAGTGACGTCACCCCCCCACATTTGGCGCGAAATTCCAAAATAGTGGAGGTGGGTAAGCTTCCGGTGCTGTGTGTCGTCCTGTCCAGAGGTGTGTGTGGATCGGGGAGGGGGGTAATGGTGTGTCCCAAGGGACCGTGGTGGGCGTGCCGAAGTCGTGATTCGTAGGTCGGCCATATTGTCGGCGTCGGCCATTTTGCGGGGTTATGTGTGCGTTGTTTAATGGAGGCGTGGCCGCCGTTCGCGGTTCGCCGACCGGCGGTGGCCTGGCCGTGGCTTGATCGCCGCCAGAAGTGGTGGGGTCGTCGTACATGTTGTCGGCGGCGTCGGCCAGGTTGTCGGGAGATGAGTGGTGTGGTCGGCCACGTTTGAAAAGTGTGAGGTTGTCGGTTTGTGGTAGGAGTGTGATGGTTAAGGGTCGGCCACGTTGCCGACTCGTGCGTGTGTTATAGTGTATGGGTTTGGATATATACTGTGTTTTCCGGAAGGGTGGCCATGTTGGAAAAGCGTCGACGTTGCCAACTTGTGCATGTGTGCAAGTTTAGCGTCGGCTACGTTGTCAACTCGTGCATGTGTTATAGTGTATGGGTTTAGATATGTACACTGCCGCCGCCGCCGTCCGGATATCGTCGATGTGAAGAGACTGAGTGAGGTGAATTGCATTGTTGCCAACTCGTGAACTGTAAATTTGAATGTGTGTGCCTTTGTGGTTTGTATATTGTAAAAATAAAAAATGTGCACAACATCGGTGTGAAACTGTCGTTGACTCGGTCCTTCGGTGCAAAATTGAAAATCAATTCACTTGTAAAAATTGAATATCACGCATTTGTGCAATTATTCTGATTGACATTTCACTTGTAAAACATGCATCATGCAAGGAAATAGGATAGTTGTAAATAAACAATTAAGCAAAAAAATTTACATATTTATATTAATCTTTGTGAGTATGTAATATCTGTGAATAACTGATAGTCATAAATGATGTAATCGACTCCCAGTGAGACCTTCACACGTGGCGTTATTTTTATTCGCTTACATCAGAATGCTGGCTGACCATCTGTAGTATCTGTGAGTTAATATAAATTACAGACAATAAGTGGCAGATGTTGTAAATGACTCTCGCTGAGACGTTTACAGGTGCAGTTATTTATAACTTCTTACATCATGACGTTGTCTGTTCATCTGTTATCGTTGCGTGGGAACATGGTGAGGGCGAGGGGGCTTTATTAGTCGTATATAAATTTGTTTATTAACAGAACACAAGTTTCTGATTATGTAATTCAATCGCTCTGTCTGACCATCTATTATCGCAGCGGGTGAACGTAGTGAGAGTGGAGGCTTTATTAGTCGTACATCAGTTTGTTTAATAACAGAACGCGACCCGTTGATTACGTAATGAATAATAACTGAATCCGACTGTCTGAGCATATGTACACACGCTGCTGATGATGTAATCAATCCATCTGTCTGACCACCTGTTATCGCAGCGTGTGAACGTAGTGAGAGCGGAGGCTTTATTAGTCATACATAATTTGAAGAACGCGTGTCGTTAATGATGTAATATTATTAATTGGCTCCGAGTGTCTGAGCATATGTTATCGTTGTGTGTGTGTGTGCCTGTGAACGCAGTGATGGACGTACATAAATTAGTATGTGAAACAGAATGCTAGCCAAGCTAAGTGGTCGTCCTTGACTTTGCGTGTAGCAGCTCTACTTTTTTTTTTGTCGTTTGGTATGCATTAGTTGTTACCGGCTACTTTCGCGTCCATATATTGAGATATTGTATATAAGCTGTACTAATTGCTCTCAACATCACATCGTTCTTCGAGACTCACATTCACTGAGACTCAACTAGAACTCGTACAGAGTGAGTTTCATTTTTAAATATTTTTTAAGTTCTAAAGTATAATATAATCAAGCAATTATTGTTTAATAAAATTGATTTTTAAATTAGTTGTATGTAATAACACATGAATGCACGTTGCGCAACACTCGTTCTAGCTTGTATATTGAGTGATGATTAGTGTTAATCTTCAAAGGACTTTTGAAATTAAAATACAATAAAAATGTTAAAGCAATATTGTTTAATCGAAAACAATTAAATTACATGTAATCAAAACATATTACAATTTAAAATACATATTATGTAAACGCGAACAGCGGTTACAATTACAAAAATACATATTATGTAAACATGTGCAATATGACAATTGTGTACGATATACATCTAAATAAAACTAATTACATGTTAAAATAAACAAGTGCACTATGATAAATATGTAAACGCACACAGTAGTGACAATTACAAAATATTTAATATGTAAACATGCGCATTATGAAAATTGTGTATGAACTACAACTAAGTAAACTAATTAAAAGTTACAATAAACAAGTGCAATATGTCATGCCAAATATGTACAAAAAACAAAAAATTTTAACACACACACACACACACACACACACACACACACGCACACAGTAGTTACAATTATAAAATACAATTGTATACAATTATATTATGTGTAAGCACATTAGATTATAATTTATAAATACATTATATAAACGCATACACAATTGTGTATAATTAAATCAAATTGAAATAAGTGTAAGCACATTATATTTTAAAATACCATTTTTATACGTGTGCAATGACAATTATGTACAAATATATTTGTTAATTTTGAAGATGTCTATCCGGGCTTACTCTAAAATGTACACCACGTAAGCCTTGTTTTATTATCTAGACATAAGTACATTGACAATTGAATACAATTAAATTAAATGAAATATGTGTAAGCACATTATATTTTAAGTTAAATTATATTATGTATAATTAAAAGAAATTAATTTAAATACAACTAAGTACATGTTTGTATATATATATATATATGTAATCGTACGCGCAGCTAATGACAATTATGTGTATGCACAATAAAAATTATACATGATAAATGAAGACGTCCATTCGGTCCTACTCTACAATGTCTACTATTTAAGCTCTATCCTTTTCTCCACGATAAATTAGTTGCGGTGAAAACGGTACTATATTTTTGTTAATTCCTCATCTTCGAAAACGCCCGCGTATCTTTTATGTAGATATACACGATATTTTAGTTTAGGGTCTCTGTAATCTTGGAGAGTGACGAGTACGGCTTTCCCGTACTTCGCGTCTATGTTCTGCAATTTTTCTATTGGATATTTAACACCGATTATCAATACCTTTATTTTTTATACTCAATTGCGCTAATAGTTGCAAACTTTGCAGTGAATGATGCCATTTTAAAATAAAGATTTTTATATTTTTCTCGCGCGTCTCTCAAGGACTGAACGAACAACGCTCGTGCACAGCGGAATAAATAGGGAGATAGTTGTGGAGGTGGAAACCGGAGAGGGGTAACCACACAACGCACAGTAAGCGCTTATTTTTAACAGTGTGAACAGGATACGACTTGATTTCTCACGCTATGTTCGATGGGTAGGTGGGGAGGAGGAGACGAGTCGGTTATTTTTATACGACTAGACAGGATGATGTAATTAACAGCACTCGTGCGTGTTCCAACATGTCGTTGACGCTAATTTTTTTTTTTTTTTTTGCTAGACAGAGTGATGTAATTCACAGAAAGGCGACGGTTATTATTTTTTTACGTAAGCGCTAAACAATAATGTTTTCAATTATTAATTATCAGAAACATATTGATTACTCTAAAATCTGATACAACCCACTCGCGTAAAGCGTGTACTCTAGTATTTGTACATATTTCTGGAAATAAGTGGTGCGTGAGACAGGCTGTTCCATGTATTGATTGTAATTGATCGAGTTTGGGACAACCGAAATCTTCTAAATTTATAATATTAAAATGCACGATACGCTTCTGTAGTAATCTTTTTTTTTCTGCAGTCCTTATACGAACACGAAGTTAAAAGGAACTGTATACTTTTCTAATATTGGAACAAGATGTTCGTACGATGTGTCCCCGTCCGTCCACGCTGGTCCATGATAATGGTCTGTTAACCATCTGTTTGTCCTCACGAGTTTGTGATTCGAAACAATCGTACCTGCTGGAGGTGTAAATATCCAATGCCTGCTGGCAAATGCGGTGACATCCATAATGGCTAGTTCCTTAACGAGTTCGTTTCCACCGTTGTCGATGAATTAGTGAAAGTCAAGTATGACTGCTAGCTTATCCTCGCACATCCTTTTTTCGTTATATACAACGTGTTTGGTGTTACTAGGAATGCTGCAGATCCGTCCGTTTTACGGAACAGACACGTTGTATGTTGTGAAACGCTCGTAAAGAATTTTTTTCGGAACGATTATTTTGTACTTTATATTTTCGTCACAGATCAGTGCAACAAATTTACATGTCAAAATGTCGTATACAAAAATTTCTATAGGGTACAGTACTGTGTGCTTTAATTCACTGCAGCGTATGTACTCGTACGGAGGTAACAATTCCATGCGTCTGTCTTCAACGCGTGCTGTTCAAACACTGAGATATGCGAGATTAGCGGATGTTGGAATAAACACTTTTGTCTCAGCAGCATATATTTTCTAACCTTGTGTTTACTAGGCGATAAAATTAAAGCGTGAAAACGAACTAGAAACACGCTCTCATGTAAGTGGTGTATGCGGTTCTACATAAGGGACAAGTATGTAGGGTTATGGCGCAATTCACAAACGTGATAAAATGACGACAGGGAATAAGTACAACTCCCACGTTTTGTGCGTAACAGACTTTGTACATTGTATTACAATTCGAGCCTCCTTCTGCGTTTTTTAAATTCTCCTTGATCGTGTCGGTGTGTTGTTCGTTCTCTGCTGTCGCTGCTGCTGTTGGTGCTTGCGGTTCGGTAACGATACCCAGTGCCTTGATGATACAATTTTTATCTTTCATTAACATTACGTAAGAGCACGCGGGGAAATGACGTGCGTGTTCCATCCAAGCATATTCTCCATGTTCCCATTTGTTTGATCCGCCTCCACAGCAAAAACAAATCACTCTATGGTTCCATCCGGCGTAAAAGAAACCCGCTTCTGATAATTCTTTAGGCATTATCGTTAACGATAGAGGCCATTCTTTAAAACTCTTTAAACGGTTTTCCAAGCTTCTGTAACGTGGGTACGGAGATGTGATTTTTTTGAATTAAGATGACCTGCACTTATTTATCGTCTGGTGATAAGGACTTGATAGTTGTTATCGTCGCTTCACCGCATTGTTTGAAATAGCGGTTGTTGTTGGGATTGATATCGTCATCCTCGTGATCGTTTGAAAGCATCTTGTGCGTCCTCTCGCGAGTCGTGTCGATGAAACACTGAACGAAGAATAGGGAGGAGAGGTTAATAGTTTCCCCTCCACGAACATAAAATACATGAAAAATGTTTACATCTTTTTTAATAAAAAAAATACATGTAATTTGCACATTACATTCTATTTACGGCAAAATGAAAATAAATGAAAATTGATTACATTTTTTTTTAATAAAAAAAATTACATACATGTAATGCACACATTACATTCTAAAAAGCAGCAACAATCTATTTACAGCAAAAAAAACAATAATATAATATAAGCGTTTAATTGTGTCTGCGCACCGTGTTGGATAACGGAGTGTACACGTTGAGCGAATCATGCAGTATCAAGCAGTAGGCCGTGGTCTAAGCGGGGAAATTGGTCGATGACTCGAATTCCAATCTGACGTCGACTGGTGAAGACTTGAGCGACTCGTCCTGTCTGCTACAATCGAAGACGAATAACGGTCCTTTTGCTATGAACTCAGTAGGTGTTAGAAGTACGTTGGGTTGAATTCTGTGGTAGTACGATTTTTGAAATCGTGTATACATGTCGTAGAGCAATGCGTAACGTCCGTTATCGATATCCAGGTTCAGGTTATCGTACGGGTAGTATTTGTCGTTCAGAAAGAGTCTCGCATTTGTCACATTGCAGTGATCGAATTCGTCTGCGTGTTTTTTTAGATTGTTCTTTCTGGCGGTCTGGAAGGTGAGTATCACGTACCGCGGTTTTTCCAGTTTTGTAGTTGTTTTCACCGTCCAAGTCTGTCTGTCGATCGTTGGTAAAGCCGGGTACTCGTGCAGTTTCCAACTACGAAATGGTAATAATAGTGGTAGGTCCTTGCGTATGATATCCAACAATCGTGTCCGTACTTCGTTGTTCACGTACACGAACGGAATCATCCAAGAGATTTTGGTCAGTTCTATATAAGCGTTAGCGGGCGCATCCGTGGGCGAGAACAGAGCGCTAACGTCAGTGGAAGTGCGCAACACTATCAGTTCCTGTTTCATGTTTAAAATAACGTGAGTGAAATCCTCAGCGAATCGCATCAGCATCCTCAACGGTATGCAAAAGTTGAATTCATCCTTTTTACCGGACGGTGTTAGCTCGTTAGCTGTAGGAGCAACCCAACCGGCGTTTTGCATCGAAACAATGTCCTGCTTGCTGACAGATAGCACGGTTTTAATAGTGGACGTGATGCCGACGCTCTTGGTACGGTCTACTTCCACGCCGGCCAGTTCGTAACGGATTTCTTCGATGAGAAACGCGATCGCATTGTAGACCATTTTCACGTTCACATTAACGGTGCTGGTAGTCTTCTTGCTCAACTTGCCTTCAACGTACAGGAAACTTTTCATCGGTAAAGTGAAGACTTCCTGTTGCAGGATAGGTATTCGTATCTCATCATTATTTCCGTATCGTGACGCCGACGCGTACGGTGCATGAGGATAATATTCGTAATGTGTGATGTTGTCTTCAAAGAATGGTCGACGTTCAACCGATAACACGATACCGCTGTCCGCCATGTTACTTGTTTCTCTTGAGTTTGAATCCTAGTGAAATCAGGTAGCGTCGGTTAGTTGCTGTTAATCGCGCCAACGACGAACGTCTACTGATACTGTTAAATGTAGTGTTTAGCTAATTTTCAGTTGTAATTAATTTTCATTTTGTAAGTGTCCTGTGTTTGTCTGTCCTCGTAACTTTAATTTCACGTACGATTTGGTAAGTTCAAATAGTGGGCGGGTGCGTGACGTTTTATTCAAGACCAACCACGAATCGTTCTCACGCCCGTGCGCTGAACTCTGTTCTGTTGTTCGCTTAGTAATTGCACGTGTTGTATACACGTGTTCGCGTCGCCTTCGCATGCCTGTCTCTTTTTCGTATGTTACGTTTTCCGCAAATACGGCAAACGGTCAAAACTCACGCAAAAGTTCGAAAAATTGCGTATGTGCGAACTGTTCATCAACGCCGCTGTTTCTACTACAACATCAACTACCACAACAAGCGGCTTCAGCTACATGCGGTCTTACAGCCTACAAGAGTGCTTTCCATCAAACCACAGGTACTGTACCTAATTTGTATTTCATCAATGTAAATGACAATTGCTGGGAGGGAATTTACAACTATCACAACAATTCCAGCAATCGACCAAGTTCAGTTGGTGTTAACAACCAATTCTACCTTTCTACTGAACCAGCTTTTTATCAGAGCCTATAAATAATCCCGACAAATGTTCCTCCGGGCCGGATTGTTCAAATAGTAGATGGTTCAAATTCGCAGTGTCGTTATTGTGAAATCATAAAAACTTGGGAGACTTGGTCGGCCGATCTGTAACTACCGCTCATTTCGTCGGTTACCGGTAACGGTTATGTTTTGCAACTACTCTCGTACAGTAGGTGGCGAAATTATTAGGGACAGTACTTATATTTATGCATTTTCTAGTTCAAATTCTTTTTTTGAGCAAACAAATTGGTTTTCATAAGGTTGTTTTATTTGGTATTGCTGCTGGTATCATTATTATTGTTTTTGATAAGTGGCAACACAGATAGACTGCGTCATTTATCAAATAAGTGAGGTTACTTCTCATTTGGTTGTCGTTTGTTAAAAACTGCTGTTGTAGTGACGTCATATAAAATATTTTCGAATCGTTTTTCGCAAGTTTTTCCTGTCCGAAATAATCAAAACGTAAGTAATGTTTCTTCTTGAATTAACTTTACTAAATTTTATAAATGAATTTCATTTTCGTCAACAGTATGCCGTCATAACCTCAAAATTGTTTATTTTTAGTATGGGCAAGGCTTCAGACACGTCCCAAGGAAATGTAGAGAAATACAAACATTATTACTTCACTCCGCACATTCCCAGAGAGACATAGCAACTATTGTAGGTGTTTCGAAGTCTGTCGTTAACCGAACTAAAATATAAATGGATCAAAACAAGACCCTGGAAGCGGGCCGTGTAGGAAAATGTGGCAGGAAAAGGATCACCACTCCTCGTACCGATCGTAAAATTAGGGATATCTGCCTCGAAAATCGTAAAAAGAGTGTGGCCTGTCTAACTACGATGATAAACGATGAGGGAATTGAAGTTTCCAAAAGGACAGTCCGGAGGCGGTTGGCCGAAGAGAACCTGATCGGTCGTCGGCCTATCAAAAAACCACACCTCACCGAGACCATGAAGAAGAAGCGACTGCAATGGGCCAGACAACACCAGAATATGACTGTTGCAGACTGGAGTCGAGTAAGTACAACTTTTTTAAATAGTGTAGTTGGTGAATAACGATTTTTTTGTGATTATTGTAATATTTCACAGGTATGCTTCTCCAACGAATCAACATTTCAGATTTTGGTCGACAAAAGTTCATTCGTCCGACGACGCCCTGGAGAGCAGTTCCATCCAGACTGCCTTGTGGAGAGAGTTAAACACCTGGATAGTGTTATGGTGTGGTCTGTGATCTTAGCCAAGGGCATGGGGCGCCTATACCTCGTGGAAGGGACCATGAGGCAGGACCAGTACAAGCGAGTACTAGAAACTCGGCTACTGCCACAGCTCGAAGAATGGTTCCCTGGTGATGAAGAGTACATTTTTATGCACGATTCGGCACCGTGCCACAAAGCCAGGAGTGTTACTGCATTCCTGGCCGAAAAAAACATTACCGTTTTGCCCTGGCGGGGAACTCACCTGATATGAACCCCATAGAGAACATGTGGGAACTCACCAAACGGGCGATCGCCAAGGAAGTGATCACCACCAAGCGCCAGTTGGTTGAAACACTCATCAGAGAATGGCATCACAACACCGAACTCCAACAAAATGCAAAAGTCTGTATAGAGAGCATGCCCTGACGCATAGAAGCTATAATTGCAGCAAAGGGTGGCATCACTAAATACTAAGATTAATTTTATTAGATTTTTATTAATGCACACATTAATTTTACGAAAAAAATAAATAGTTTTGCTTACGTAACTTGTTGTTTTTATGATCTCAATAATACACTCTTATAAATAAAAAATACCTACAATACCTAGAACCAATTATTTGTTCAAAAAATGCAGTCAAACTAGAAAATACAAAAAATTGAATACTGTTCCTAATAATTTGGCCACCTACTGTATGTCTCCATGTAAACAGTGTACGGTAGTTGTTATTAGTGTCAAGTAACTGTTATTTCATAAGGTACATTTCATAACTCTTCTTTTCCTTGTTTTGTTGGCTAAAAACTATTGCGACATATACCCATTACATCACCTATGACTCCAAACCCCCCTGTGTTTACGCATAACTCACGTATCCATCGCCGTGTTTACGTATCACTCACGTTCACCCGGCAGCCAGTCCACACGCAAAAATACATTCAGCCGTCTGTGCTATTGTATACGAACACTATACATAGCATACTTCAAATGGATCGTGCACATTATACTGAAAAGTCATCTCGTCTAATATTCGTCTTCTCCGCAATAAATTGTTCAACAATCATTCAACATGACCGGTAAAAAGGACGCATTACTAAGCGCAAATGCAGTTTATTTTGCCAAATGCAAACGTACACTAAATACGCTACAGACCTTTGCAACTTCAAAGGGGCATAATTTAGATGGGAAAACGTACGAAATCGCACTTAAATTATACAACGACTTTTCAGATGCAATCGAAAAAATTGAAATAAATAATATTTCCTTACAAGAAAAGGATTCAACTGACGTACTTGACATTTCAAAAGAATGTGATGAACTGTTCAGTCTCCACACACTGGACAATTCAACTGAACAAAAGCCTGTCATACAGGCACATGCTTCCTTTAAGGTGCCCAAAATTTCACTGCCTGTTTTCTCTGGTGAACATAATCAATGGATTCATTTTAAAAATGTGTTTGATTCATCTGTTCACAATTCATCTGTCTTCAAACCATGTCAAAAACTTCAATGTTTGCGTACGCACTTGCCAGGTCATGCATTGTCCTTAGTTGAAACATTACCAATTAATGATGTAAATTACCAAACAACGTATGACATTTTATGTAATAGATACAGTAATAAGAAGTCTGCTCTAAATCATTATTATGCTTCGATGTAAAGTTATCAAATAAAGGAAAATAACCATGACAACTTAAAACATTACCTGTCAACCTTTCAGTCATCCGTCAATGCCTTGCTCTGCCTTGAAATAAACATGCAAGATTTTCTCCTGTTGCTGCTCGCTTTACACAAACTGCCTTCTGACGTCCGTATGCTGTACGAACAAAAACAAACGGAGGATGATAATAAAATCCCTACCTTTCAGGATTTAATAAAATTTATCACCAACTTATAAAGGTCATACGAAATCATTCAGGCTGAATCGCCTCCTAGTTCGCCTCCCAGTACACCACCTGTCAATCGGCGTTCTTTTCTCGTTACAATGTACTTCGTCAGCACAAACGATGCTTTGCTTGTTTTTCCACTCATCCTCGTGCAAATTGTACTTCAAACAAAAGTTGTCGAACATGTAACAGTAAAAGCCTCAACACTATGCTTTGTCAGGCAAATGTTCAAAGCTCGTCTGTCAATTCAACGCCGACTAGTGTGCAAACGGGCGCACCCGGACCTGTTTTTCACCATCAAGCTCTGGCAACAGTCAGAATGCAACTTTCTCTTGTCACGCCTCAACCGTCGATACTGTTTCGAAAATTGTGTTACTCGGCACAGCAAGAGTATTAGTAAAGGATGCATATGGTCAGTGCCAGGAAATTCGAGCTGTTCTCGATTCTGGCAGTCAACGCAGTATAATCACCGCAGATTGCGCTGCACGTCTTGCTCTTAAACAATGCCCTGTTGACTTCACACTCACTGGTATAAATTCTCAAGTGAACAAGGCTACTTTCACTGTAGATCTCAGTCTTCGGTCTCGA
Source organism: Magicicada septendecula (assembly GCA_034769895.1). NCBI lineage: Eukaryota > Metazoa > Arthropoda > Insecta > Hemiptera > Cicadidae > Magicicada > Magicicada septendecula. Next base: position 1,362,310,346 of record CM068367.1, read on the forward strand.
AACGTTCGTCAACGTCCAATTCATGTACAGTCTGTAGTCATGGATCGCATCTCTAGTGAATTGCCTTCCATTAATCTCCACAAGGATGTAGCTGCCCTATTCTAAGGCCTGCAACTTGCTGACAATGATTTTTATCGCCCTTCCAAGGTCGACCTACTCATTGGATGCGACGTGTATCCATATTGCCTGTCAGACGGCCCACGCTCCGTAATCAAAGGCAATCCTTCTGCTATATCTACCATGTACGGGTATGTCCTAGTCGGCACTGTAGTCAATCGCCAATCATTCTCATCACGTCAAGAGTCGTCCGCCACCTTGTTCTCAACTCTGAACGATAGGGTTGATCTCCAACTTAGACGGTTTTGGAAAATAGAGGAAGTCGAAACACGTAAATCTATATCTCCTCAAGACCAATACTGTGAAGACTTTTTTGTTCAAACCTCGACGAGAGTAGAGGGCGGGCGGTACATGGTTTCACTGGCAGTTGCTCCTGAAGCTACTGAAATTGGATCGAATCGTCCAGCCGCTGTTGGTTCCTTTCTTAACTTTCAACATCGCCTTTCAAAAAACCCAGAAGTGCAGAACAAGTATAACAATATCATGCAGGAATACTTGGACCTGGGCTACATGTCTGTTGCGCACACTCCGTCATCTTACATAATTCCAAACCATTGTGTATTTAAAAGGCACGATCCTCACGCAAAAATCCGGGTCTTGTTTAATGCCAGTTCTACAGATCACACTGGTGTGTCGCTCAACGAACGTCTCCTTGCAGGTCCCAAGCTTCAAAGTGACCTTCAACACATATTGTATCATTCAGTACTCACAAATTTGTCATCACCGCTGACTGTCGTCAGATATATCGTCAAATTATACTTCGTCCGGAAGATCGACATCTCCAACATATCTTTTGGCGTAGCGATTCATCTCAATCTCTCCAAGAATACTAGTTAGCCACTGTAACATATGGACTAAAGCCGTCAGCGTATTTAGCTCAACGTTCTTTAAAACTACTGATTTCAGATGAAGGCTCATCTTTCCCACGCGCCGCGTATGCACTCGAACATCATACCTTTGTAGACGACCTAGTCACTGGTACGGACACTTTTGAGGAAGCTGTTCATCTCATAAAAGAGCTGAATTCAATGTTGTCACTTTCGGGATTTGAGCTAAGAAAGTGGACGTCAAACAACCCAGCACTGATAGCCCAATTTCCTCCAGAACACCTGGAAAATCCTTTCATTTTTCTGATGAAAACCAAACAGTAATAATTCTTGGTATTCGTTGGTGTCCATCTTCTGATACCTTTTCGTATAACTATATTTCGTTCAAAGGGAAAATCACCAAACGCAGCATCTTGTCCTACATCTCCCAATTTTTCGATCCTCTTGGTTGGTTTTCGCCTGCCGTTTTTTGGGCCAAATGTTTCATGCAACGTCTTTGGACTGCTTCATTGGATTGGGATGACGCGTTATGCTCTGAATACGAAGAGGATTGGATAAAATTTATTGTTGGACTATCAGCTGTAAGTGAAATATCATTTCCACGTCGCGCCATTATTGACAAAGCTCATTATCGTCTCATCGGTTTTTGCGATGTGTCACAGCATGGCTTTGCCGCCGCCGTTTATCTGCGTTCAGAAAGTAATGAGAACCGAGTCAACATGCAACTGCTTGTGGCCAAAAGTCGTGTCGCCCCGCTAAAAACTGTCTCCATCCCTCGACTAGAGCTCAATGCCGCAGTGCTATTGTCACGATTGATAACATCAACTCAACAGGTCCTATCCACTCTTCCTATACAGGAAATTCGACTGTACACTGATGCTAGTACTGTATTTCATTGGCTTAATACGCCATCCTACAAACTCAAAACACATGTTGCTAATCGAGTGGTGACCATCCTGGAACTCACCGCACTTACATGTTGGGTTCACATTCCTACGCACAGTAATCCAGCTGATGTAGGTTCCCGTGGATGCACTGCTGCCACGCTTCAAAACTCAGGACTGTGGTGGAAGGGACCACCGCAATTTAACGTGTCATCTAAGTCTTGGGCTCTGCTTGTCTACAGTAGAAAGGTCCACTTGGAGATTCCTGAATTGAAACCTGTTCCGGCTACAACTCTTGTGGTTCCTTCTCCAGAAAGATACACTGACTTCTACCAAAGAATGTCGAGTTTTCAAAAACTCATACGTGTATTTGCTTACATTCATCGGTTTGTAAATCACTCTCGTAAAAATATGGCATCAAAATCTACTGTTTTGTCTGTCAAAGAACTCAACGTCGTGTATGAGCAGCTGTTCGGTGCGGTTGTGCTGTCGTGTGCGGTAACTTAATATTATCGCTATCTTTCTTACTAAATAGACTTGTATGTGTAAGTAATATTGCAACAAGAAATATCAACGAAAGGTTTATCTGATTACTCGAACAAATCCAAGCAGCCGGCCAGGGGGCCGCGCGTGCGTCTGCTCGTCCGTGTGGGACTGTGTGTCTGTCTGCGGCTGGTGGTTGTTTGTACCTGTTTATCTATAAACCATAAACACAAGGCCAGTAATTCCTTATCTGGAACTACACGCGTCTTTTAATTTATCTGTCTACTGTAATTATCGACAATAATGAATTATCAGCAACCAGGCCTGTCAACTAACGTTGAACCTGTTCCTACAGTCCACTCAGGAACTTCAGTACCTCCAATGTCGCAAAATGCCCCTCAATCCTATAACAGTCAACAGCCAGGCAGAAATGTTAATGTTGATTTCACACAACACGGATCCCACAGCTGGCAGATGGTGAAAAAACGAAAAAGAAATCATCAATCTTCAGAAAACACATCTGAAACACACACTCAGCTTAATGACCACAATAGATTTACGGTGTTACCTATAGATGACCCTGATGACGTCCAACCTACTCAAGTCTTAGCTCAGCCGAAAGTACCTAGACCTCCTCCTGTATACCTTCATGGTATCGTCAAATACAGTGAAATGATCAATAATTTTACAGCAATTTTGGAATCAGAACAGTACAGTACTAAATCGTTCGATGACAATACGGTGAAAATCAACACTTTTGCACCTGATTCTTACAGAAAATTAATTCGTCACCTCGAGGACGAAAAAATTATTTACCATACAAATTAAAGACCAGCGAGCATACCGGGTTGTCATAAGAAACATTCATCCTAGCATCGGTGTACACTTTATTAAAGAAGCACTAAAAGAAAAAGGACACTCGGTCAGAAACATAATCAACGTTCGACTCAGAGTCGAGAAAACACCCCTCCCTCTCTTCTTTGTTGATCTTGAACCTGCAGCAAACAATAAACAAATATATAGCCTAAGCTCTTTAGGTAACATGCAGATTGCTGTAGAACCACCTCGGAGAAAAAACTTTATCATACAGTGCACTCGTTGTCAGTCATACGGTCACAGTAAGACGTATTGTAGGAAACCTTTCCAGTGTGTCAAGTGCGGAGGTGAACACAACTCCGCAACTTGTTCCAAATCTAAGGATACACCAGCCACATGTGCATTATGCGATGGTCCTCATACAGCTAATTATAAGGGCTGTGAAGTTTATCAAAACCTGCAGGCCAGAAAAAGCCCCGTACGAAACTCCACACCTAGGAGAACCCCTTCAATGTTTAGGACTATGAACACGGAACAGAACATGAATACCCGTAACGTCTCTTCTCCTACTTACGCTCAAATTGCAGGACTACAGCAACACTCAGAATCATCGCCCCCTTATGACAGCAATCTCAAACAGACAGCAAATGAGGACATCACTCTTTCACACTTCCTGACAAAATTCGAGACTATGTTCAGTCAACTCATTCAGCAAAATAGCGTCATGCTTAATCTCCTTACAACACTTGTCAATAAACTTTCTAATTAATAATGAATAACAATTACAGGATTGGATTATGGAACGCCAATGGACTCTCTCAACGCACCCTAGAACTCAAAGCTTTTCTTCTTTAAAACAGATTAGACGTAATGCTTATATCTGAGACACACTTCACAGACAGAAGCCATATTAGGATTCCAGGCTTTACTGTTTATGATACCCAACATCCGGACGGGACAGCTCGTGTCGGAACCGCTCTGTTAATCCGAAACACTATAAAACATTATCTCTTCTCTAACGTCAAAACTGCTCACCTACAGGCGACCAACGTTTTAATTGAAGATCAAAGAGGCCCTCTAATTGTTTCTGCAGTCTACTGTCCCCCAAAACACAGAATCAATGAAACTGACTTCAGCTCTTTTCTTGGAACTCTTGGTGCACGTTTTTTGGTGGGAGGTGACTTTAACGCAAAACACCCGCAATGGGGTTCGAGATTAGCTAATCCAAGAGGTAGAATTTTATATAACGTCATTAGACAAGAATCCCTGTCCTTTCTGTCCACTGGTCAACCAACCTATTGGCCTTCTGACACAAATAAAATACCTGACCTAATTGATTTCTTTTTAATACGAGGCTTGTCTCATAAATACTACAAAGTTGAATCTTGCCTTGATTTGTCCTCTGACCACACTCCAATTATTGCCACTATTAGCAATACTATAATTGAGTCTGAAAGTCTACCAACACTCACAAATCGTCTTACTGACTGGGATTACTTTAGAGAGCTTGTAAATTATAATATCTCGCTAGAACTTCCACTCCACACGCCTGCTGAATTGGATGCGGCTGTAAATTCTCTCACCAGTACTTTTCAAAAATCAGCCTGGGAAGCTACACCTTGCAATACAGCGAAGAATAAGCACTTAAACCTTCCTCTGGTTGTCCGGAAAAAATTAGCTGAGAAGCGTAAATTGCGACGAATTTGGCAGAATACTCATCATCCGGATGATAAAAGAAAGTGGAATTCCGCGGCCAGACAACTTAAACGATTGTTGGAAAATCTAAAGAATGAAGCGATTCAGGATTATCTAGAAAATCTGTCACCAAATGAAAGTACTGATTATTCTCTGTGGAAGGCTACTAAACGATTAAAAAGGCCACTATTACAAATACCACCAATACATAAACCAGATGGTAGCTGGGCGCGTAGGAATACAGAGAAATCCCAGGTTTTTGCCGAACATTTGGTCAACGTTTTTCAACCTGAAGCCAGCAAGAACGTCTCTTTCGATGAAGAGGTACAAAGATACTTACACTCCCCGCTCCAAATGACTCTACCTATTAAGCCTTTTAAAGTTAAGGAAATCAAGGAAATAATCCTGTATAATTTGAAAAGTAAAAAGGCTCCCGGCATTGATTTGCTATTGGGGAAAGTTCTAAAGGAGCTGCCTCACAAAGGCGTTGTACTAATAACATACATTTTCAATGCCATACTCAGACTCGAATACTTTCCTCTTCTCTGGAAATCGGCTCAAGTTATCATGATCTTAAAACCTGGTAAAAACCCTCAAGAGCCCTCTTCTTATCGACCCATAAGCCTTCTACCGATACTTGGTAAGATCTTTGAAAAGCTGTTTGTAAAACGACTTATGCCAACAATTGTAGAAAACAACCTAATTCCGGATCACCAATTTGGTTTTCGAGAAAAGCACTCTACGGTAGATCAAATACACAGACTAACAAATGTTATCAATAAATCGCTGGAATCGAAGATGTTCTGCTCAGGTGTGTTTCTCGAAGTTTCCCAGGCATTTGACAAAGTCTGGCATCTTGGACTCTTATATAAAATAAAGAAAAATCTGCCACATAATTGTTACCGTATCTTACATTCCTACTTAGTGGGCAGAGTGTTTCAAGTCAAGTACTCCGATACTACTTCTCCTCTATTACCAGTGGGGTCGGGTGTTCCGCAGGGTAGTGTCCTGGGTCCTCTGCTCTACCTCCTGTTCACCTCGGACTTACCGTCAGCAAGTGAAACCACTGTTGCTACCTACGCCGATGACACAGCGATCCTAGCGACACACTCCGACCCCTCAATAGCATCTCTTATACTACAAGAATCATTAAACAGCGTTCAGTTATGGCTTGATAATTGGCGCATAAAAATCAATTCATCCAAGTCAGTCCACGTTACCTTCACCACACGTAAGGCAAACTGCCCTCCAGTCACAATTAACGGTCAACCAGTACCGCAAGCTGAAAGTGCTAAGTACCTTGGGATGCATCTGGACAGGAGACTAACATGGAAAAAACATATAACATCTAAGAAGCTTGAACTTAATCACAAGGTCAGAAACATCTATTGGCTTATAGGCAGACAATCACGGTTAAGTCTCGTCAACAAACTCTTGATCTATAAAGCCGTGCTTAAACCGGTATGGACTTATGGTATTCAACTTTGGGGTACTGCAAGTACAAGTAATATTGAGATTATCCAGCGCTTTCAGTCCAAAACACTTAGATCAATAGTCGACGCTCCTTGGTTTGTCTCAAATAACTCTATACACCGCGACCTCAAAGTTTCAACCGTGAAAGAAGAAATCATGCGCCTCTGCAGGACTCACATCTCCAAACTAGAACAGCATCCCAACCACCTGGCAATTAACTTTTTAGACAACAGTGAAGATATTTATAGACTAAAAAGACACAAACTATTAGACTTACCATTCAGGTTTAACTAATAATGTATTCTCTGTATTTTCTGTATTGTACTGTCTGTGATATCTGTTCTGTATATTTTTGTATTCGTGTCATTCATACGTGTTAATGTCAACCTGTATATGTGCCTTATGGGCCCAGTGTTTAATGTTTGAACTTATTGTATCATGCCAGCAGGAAGTAATAGTGACTTTTGTTCATTTGTTTACATGTTTTTATCATTTAGTTTTGTATTTTGTTACCTCTTTAATCTATTATCAAAAACAAGAAGAGCTGTCAATGGTTAGCTCTTCATAATCCTGTGTGTGTTGTCAGCCAATTTGTTAAATGTTCGCTCAGTCGAACAGCTTACAGATCTCCAATAAATTAAAAAAAAAAAAAGAACTCAAAGTCGCTGAACTCACCGTAGTACGTCTAACGCAACAAGACTACTTTGATCAAGAGATTGCCTGTATGAAGAAGGGAAAGATTCCTGACTCGTTACGTTCGCTGTCTCCGTTTATCTCCAACGATGGTATCCTCCGTGATGGTTATAGACTATGTCACTCCTTGTTGCCGGACAGATCCAAGTTTCCTATGCTTCTGCCAAAGAAATCACATGTAACTGATCTCGCCATTTATCACTTTCATACGTTAGGTTTGCATTCTGGACCACGAACTACTCAAGAAATGATCAACCAAACCTCTTGGATTCCTTGCCTTCGTTCCACCTTGAGAGCTCGGCTGCGTAAATGTGTCAAGTGCTTTAAAATGTCTGCAAGACCCTCGCAACCTATCATGCCTTCGTTGCCTATGTCTCGAGTAACACCACAACCTGCATTCTTGTCCACCGGCATTGATTATGCTGGTCCGTTCTCAACCAACGATTCTCGCCATCGTAATCCACGCACCTATAAAACTTATCTTTGCGTATTTGTGTGTATGGTTACCCGTGCAGTACACCTAGAAGTTGTCTCAGATTTGTCTACTGAGGCTTTCTTTGCCACGCTGGATCGTTTCATCGCTCGTCGTGGACTTCCTTCAGATTATTATTCTCACAATGGTCGCAACTTCGTCGGCGCCTCACGCCACCTACGTGAGCTATGTTCTATGTTGGAAATTCATAGCGATGAAATAGCCGCTCAATTAGCGAAACGCAAAATTCAATGGCACTTCAATCCGCCCTATGCGCCGAATTTCGGTGGAATTTGGGAAGCCGCCGTCAAATCCGCGAAAGGTCATTTGTACCGCACTCTTGGTGATGTAACATTTACATTTGAAGAATATTTTACCATATTCACTCGCATTGAAGCGATATTGAACAGTCGCCCTCTATGCGACATGTCACCAGATCCATCTGAGGAACTTGATTTTCTTACCCATGGACATTTCCTCGTTGGAAGATCATTGTTGTCAGCTCCAGAAGAGCCTCAAGATAATATTGCCCATCCACGTCAGCGATGGACTCATCTACGACAAATAGTTTAATCGTTTTGGAAACGGTGGAGTAAGAGCTATCTTCACAGTCAACTTCAACGCTCCAAGTGGAACAAGAACTCGGCGTCACTCCATGAAGGGCAACTTGTACTATTACAAGACGGAGAGTCAGCACCACTGCACTGGCCTGTCGGACGAATCCTCTCCCTTCATCCCGCTCTTGATTCCGTTACCCGAGTTTTGACCATACGTACCGCAAATGGTACCGTAGTGCGACCCGTCAATAAGGTTGCACACTTTCCAGTTTTGTAAATGCACGTGGTCACCACCGTCACAATTTGAAAAACCATAGGTTTTTGGCGGGCGGTGTGTTAGATGTAGTGTTTAGCTAATTTTCAGTTGTAATTAATTTTCATTTTGTAAGTATCCTGTGTTTGTCTTTCCTTGTAACTTTAATTTCACGTACGATTTGGTAAGTTCAAATAGTGCGCGAGTGCGTGACGTTTTATTCACGACCAACCATAAATCGATCTCTCGCGCGTGCGCTGAACTCTGTTCTGTTGTTCGCCTCGTAGTTACACACGTGTTCGCGTCGCCTTCGCAGGCCTGCCTCTTTTTCGTATGATACGTTTTCCGCAAATACGGCAAACGGTCAAAACTCACGCAAAAGTTCGAAAAATCGCGTATGTGCGAAATGTTCATCAACACCACAGTTTCTACTACAACATCAACTACCACAACAAGCGGCTTCAGCTACATGCGGTCTTACAGCCTACAAGAGTGCTTTACATCAAACCACGGTGACCGTAAGCGAAGACATCCTGTCGTTTACTGATCGTTCTATGTCAAAAACTCTAAACATAAATGTCCGCAGATAACTGTGTCCGAGGGCTGTTTCCGCGTGTAATTGTAATGGACGTTGGCCACGCTCGATCCAAAGTATCGTATTAGCTCGACAGGAGGACGCAGATTGCGGAATCCGTCAAAGTACCAGACTCTGCCGCCTCGCTTCTTGTAGCATACCCAGTGCGTGCCCGGTCCGCTAGCGTCGTCCAGATTCACAATCGAACTTTCGTTCTCCCACGGTAATGTACTAGGAAGTGCGTCGCGCATGTACACACCTCTGAACTAAGGTATACGCAATCGTTTCGTGTACTCATAAAGATCACGATCGGACAACGGACGCACGGGTATTTTGATTAGTTTTTTCGGTACGGTCAAATGTAGCGGCTTGAAGCCTCTTTACCACCGGTCCGTCTTCGTCGACGTCCTGTCCCCGTTGTCGTCGTCCTACTCCTTTTCCTGATTATCGTGTGTCGAACCGGCTTGCGTCGTCTGGTGCGACGTCGACGTTTACGCACACCGCCACCACCACCACCGCAGCATAGTCCGCTGCCTAACGCAGATTTCGCCTTCATCGCTGCTGCTACGGCTGCTGCGTACACTCTTTCACTGATGCCTGAATTCAAAGCTTTCACTCGTTCCCACGCTTTACCGGCTAGCACACGATCCTCTACACCTCGTCGTTCGTTGTCCTTGTACTTGCTGTAAGCGATATCGTGTTCGCGACAGGCTTCGTACAACTCGTTGATTCCTCGATCACCACGAGCCAATCTCTCCTCTAGTTTCGTTCCGGGTGCACAGAACCTGTAGCCGGGCAGATGTAGTTCCACCGGTAATACGTCCACCGCTCGATTGGTCAGTGTAGGTACTGACTTCGCGACGAATAGTACCGCGCTTTTAACTATTTTTCAGATAAGACCAAACTCCTATTTTTTATCAACACGGCTACGTAGTTGATACATGACTACTGTTTCGGCTGCTCTCGATAAAGAGATCTCCAATCTTGCTCGTCGTTGGATTTGTCCAGATCACTAATCAACACGTTCGTCTCCGCCTTGTTCGTAAGTAGTAAGTCTGCCTCTTCGGCACCAAGTGAAGTTCGCGCTGCGCGCGTATGCAATTTATAGATATACGATACCACTTTCTCCCAACGGTGTTAGCCCGTGCACCACCGTCGCCGACGTTTAGAATAGTTTTTCCTTGTGCGTTGAAATAAGCGTCATTTACCGCCGTGATCGTGTGTCGGTTCAAAAATTCCAAGTTCACTGCGTCCTTGTTGTTCATGGGCTGAGCTAACTGCGTTATCCGCAATTTGCCGACCATTAGGTTAGAGTTCGTATCCTTCGGTATGATCTTCGAGTCCACTTTTATTTTGATCGCAGCGTCTCTCGCACGAGTCGGTTCCCTCAGAGACTGTATGCGATGGCCCGCGCGTCTACGACAGCTCCGTTCTTCTTGTTCGGTTCCAACTGGGTGAAACGTAAGCACGAGTAGTCTACGTACTGCTTGTTGACGGCGTCCCCGAGATCGACGGGAGCGGCAACGTTGACGAGCTTACGACCTTTCACGTCTATTACTTGCGTCGTCGACCGATCGTCAGCTAACAGACAGTGGTCACGCACGAAGCGCAGTGGAACGGCATCGTTACCGTCGTGCGGTTCGCCCATGTTACGTATTTTTCCCCCTCTACGTCGAAGTGCCCGTCCTCGTTCATCGTGATACCAATATCCTCTCGCAGACTGCGTCGCGTCTCCCTTCGCGCTCTGACAGCGCTCTGGTGTCTGCCGAACTTGTCAACACTCACCTCGTGAATGATGCGTCCTGACCGTTGTGCACGGCATTTATACGTATTCACGTAATAAATCGATTAGTTTTGATACGATTGTAATGTCTATTTATATTATTCCGACAACGGAGAGTCCGTCGCTATGTTTTCCTTTTACGATCGTATTTAGAAATTCATCGTACTCGTATACGCGTATGTCTTTGAAGAAATAAATTTTTTCCGTCGATGTATCGGAAAGCACTATCGACGGCTTCTGGTAAGCTGACAAAACGATCTTTAACGTATCCGTGTTTCTTGATCGTGAACGTGCACTCGTCTATCTCGCCGTAATACATATCATTGTACAACAGAAGGGTTCCACCGTGTACGTGTGTATCACAGCGTGTATTTTCGTCATCGTGCGAACACCAATCGTTGTGATTGAACGCGGAACCCCGTTCACTGTGTATATAAAACATGTGTACATAGTTGTCTATGAAAAGCACTACTTCTTCGGTCTGCGGTATTTGGTACATCGCCGAAACGTGGGTGAACGTTAGCGGTAAGAACGTCAACCAATCCGTCAACAGAAGTGGACTCCCCACCCGATCGCTTCGACGCGAGATCCAATGTCCACAAAAAGTTATCGTGCACAATATACAGATGTCTGTTGATTATTTAAAATTGATTAACGTTCTTTAGTCGACATAAATCCGTCGTCGTCGTCGTCCACACAGTCTCGTTCGTTGTCGGTGTCGTCGCCGTTGATGTTGTCGTCGACATTGACGTCGTCGTCGTCGTCGTAGCGGGCGGGCGGCGGCTTCCCGTACAAGCGTTGAATGCCTCTTATATCGTCGTCTCTCAGGTCGAACGGACCGTCCGTGCGTGGTACGTAGAATGGGTACATGATCGAATCCCTCTCGAGGGAATGAGACAGTCCTAACGCGTGTCCGCATGTACTTGTTCGCTAACGATTCACTGTCGTATTTGTCCTGAAAATATCTACGCGCTTCACGTCTTCCTTCCGGTGTGTCTAACATTTTTTCAATGTTGAGACTAGGATCGTCCTCATCGTCATCGCTCAATGTTTCGGCTATCACGGGCGTTTTCAAGAAACGTGGTTTCGTTCGGGATCGAAGTGGTGTTCCTACATCGATCTTACTAATTGCACCCATCGGATCCTCTTCCTCCTCTTCCTCTTCCTCTTCACGTTTCATCTTTTTCACTCTTATCGGCTTTTCATTTGTTGTTTTACGTTTTTTTGCAAGTAACGCTTGAGAAATATTTTGTAACGGTTCCAGAATCGGTTTGTAACTTTTGGATAACGTTGCTTCTTCTTCACGAATCCCATGTTTAACGCACGGTATTTCTTCCGTATGTAATCACTGATCGTGTCGCTATCACGTGCTAGTAGTTTTTTCTTCTCGTCCATCTCGATAGACGGCAGTACGACAACTAAAGTCGTTGACAGTAGGACATGTGTATTTAGCTGAACGTTTGTCGGCTTTGTTTTTGTTTAATCGTTAGGTGTGACTACTATGAAACGGTCAAAACCGGCTCTGTACCTCCCGGTGTCGATAGAAGTATCCTTGTCCAAAACGAGAAAGCCGTAATGATCTTTCCACGCTTCAGCGCACATGTACTTAAACTTGTAATATTTCATGTCCGTGTTGACGTGATCGTTGTACACATGCTTCAAGTAGCGATCGTCCTGTTTGAACAATACTATTAGATTGGCATTGTCACGAGCCAACTGTTTTGGCACTTGACTGTACGTCTGACAAAGGTAAAACGCGTCCACAACGCTGTGTCGTCCCATAGAGAAATACTTGCGTATATTGTGTTGTCTTTCACAAGACACGTCGTCGAACACCATAATAGAATCAGGATCGACCTCGTCGGGAGGTGGTACCTCTTCGTTATCGTTGTAGGCGTGATAACCCTTTCCTTCGTTGGAAAGTTGTGTCATCAGGGTCTCCAGCATCTGATATTTGGGTTGAAATAGTGAATTAGAAAACACGTATAAGTTAGCGGATCTCACTCCGTTTACATCGTACAACAGGTTGAACATGACGTTAGTCTACCCACATACGGAAGGTCCGCAGATGATCGAACGAATAGTATCAGGCAGAAGACGTCCGTTTTTACGTTTTTTTCTGCCACAACCACTTCCATCACCATCGCCGCACAATTTCGAATAGTCCACGCACTTTGTTTTTAGTCTGTGCTCATGTTGCAATATTTTCATGTTATCGTTCCGTGCACAGTCTATTTAATAGTCGCACTATATCGCAGCAGTCGGTAGATATGTAACTGCATACACAAGTGTCCGGACCCGTTTCACAGTTCGGATCCGACCAAACACATTCTTTGTAGTAATAACATAATTATAAACACAAATTTTATAAGCGTGTAGATAACCTCACGAACATTGAACTATCTAATGAAGAATGTAGTTTATTATCTAAGGGTTTACAGCATAATTTATCTGATTATGGAAAAGACATGTTAATAAGAGAAGTCGTAAATGCAGAAGCTGTCATTAAACAAATAAAAAACCAGGAAATTCAGAATGATACACGGGTGGCTATCAACTATAAATTAAATCGTATATTACAGTCGGGTAGGACGCCTAACATGAGACCTAGTAATGAAATTAAAATCGCGAAGAATATCAAACGCAAATTAGAAACTTTTGACGCAGTGATAACTAAGGCTGATAAAGGTAGTACAGAAGTTATCATCAATAAAACTGAATACACACAAAAATGCTATGATTTTATAAATGAAAATAATATTAAGACCCTAAATAATGACCCCACCATTAAATATACAAAAGCCATAAACTCAGCGGTGAATAGATGTGTTAATTTATTCGATGCTCAAACTAGAAGACGTATCAAAGATATAAATCCGAAAGCGCCTACTTTCAGAGGGCTACCAAAGTTACACAAACCTAATATACCAATACGTCCTTTAATAAATTATACAACTGCCCCAAGCTATAATGTAGCCAAAAAGCTACAAATAATTATCAAAAACAGCTTAGTAATGGACAACATACATAGCGTAAAAAATACAATAGAATTTATGAACAAAGTTAAAAACATTAAAGTACTGCCTAACCATAAACTGATATCTATGGACATAGTGAATTTGTATACGAACATACTCGTGCTAGAGACGATAAATATTCTCGAGAGAATTTTAATCAAGACGAATGTCTTAAAACAGATACAAATTGATGAACTTATATTTTTATTGAAAATTGCTATACAACAGAATTACTTTACACACGACAACAAGTTTTTTATCCAAGAAAATGGGCTGGCCATGGGTTCACCGGTGAGTGGAATTTTAGCGGAAATTTACATGAATCATTATGAGAACAAGTACATACTTTCTAACAAAAACAAGTTATACAATAAAATCATCTCGTACACACGGTACGTAGACGACACATTTTTAATTTTTGGTGGCACTCTTAGACAGATATTGCTTACTTTTTGAACGGCATAAACAGTAATATTAAATTCACTATGGTAGTAGAGCATAACAATATGTTGAATTTCCTGGACGTAACCACATATAAACGTAATAACCTCCTTAGCTTTAAAATATATAGAAAGCCAACGACAACTGATATAGCTATACATGCTAGTTCCAATCATCCTTATACACATAAAATGGCAACTTTTAACGCACTGGCACATAGATTGACAAATATACCGATGGACATAGAAGACTATAATGATGAAATTAATGTAATAAAACATATAGCAATAGTGAATGTTTACAATAGTCAAATCATTGATAAAATAATATATAAACACGCTAATAAATTAAAACGTTCGGACAAAGTTAAAGATAAAACCCAATATGTTTCTGCTAGATATACGAACATACTACCTAATATACTACATAATGAATTAAAAAAGCTAGGGATTATTGTCTCATTCAGGACCACGAACAAATTAACAAATATGCTTAAGCCTAATACCACAGCATTACTAGAGGATTGTTCCGGCGTTTATAGGATACGGTGTAATGAATGCGATAAAATCTATATAGGCCAGACGGGGAGAAAATTTTCCGAAAGATTTAAAGGACATTTACCTAAGAAGTTCCCCAATAACTAATGTATCGCATTACGCACAACACCTAATAAACGAAAATCATACATACACTGGATTTAAAGAGAATTTGGAACCTTTATATATATGTAAAAAGGGTCAACTACTGGATGCCCTAGAGGAATTTTAAATATACAAGGCTTTAAGAAGAAATAAAAATCAGGTACTTAATGAACAGTTGTCATTCAAGTCAAATAAACTATATGACACAGCTATGAAAACAAACCGTGAATAGCGTGTACGGATCAGTTGAAAGTCGGACTTCGGCCAGTGCACTGGTTCGTTTGTAGCGCGTTCCGATACAAATTCAATGTTCTATATTAATTTATTTAAGTGTGTTATGTGTTTGTGTCTTTGTGAATTTTTAACGAAACCGTAACAATAGGGTAGATTTTGTTTTTACCTGAAGATGGGGATATAAGCCCTGAAACATGTAGTAATTAAAAAAGAAAAAGAAGATCACTTAGTGGATAAAATAAGGTAATTATTTATTTAATAAAGATAAGAGTGATTAATCCAACACATTGTAAAATTCATATCAGTGAACCTAAAGGAAAGTTAAATAATATTACTAAACAAAATAAATAGAAGAAAGAAGTATAATATTATTCAAAAGAAGTAAACCAAGTAACATATGAAGAAATAAAATCAAACTATCCAGGAAGGGAAGTATTTTTTGATAAATAACTAAACTAAACAATTTCCTTCAAGGCCTAGCTTACACTTCTCGAAGACACTGTTTACACTTTTAATTAAAACTATTTTGAACATTCACTGTGAAAATAATTAACGAATAATCTTATTTTCAATGTAAAAAAAACTATTAATATAGAGTAATACAATCATGTAAAGTGAATTAGACATTAAAAACACTTAAATCAACATAACCTAGACACTGAACATTGTAAAATTATTAATGTACTCTTGTTAAGACACTCTGTAAATTATTAAAATCCCATGTATTTTAGTACTTTTCCTTAACCTATTTGTTGTTTATACCGTGGTCAAAAGGACCTAACTTAAAACATTCTATTTGTATTTTATTTAGCAATTATAAAATATGCAAATGTGTTTGCCCTGAGACATAAGAAATACTTCTGCTGCCATTCTGAGCATATTTAAAGAACAGCCGGTCAGAATTTGTTAATAATTATGTTAGTCTTTTAATAGAATTTAAAAATGATAATAAAGGAGTTGAGTTCAATAACAACAGATAAAAGGTTTCCTTTTCTTTATTTAATGGATAAATAAATGTATGTGATATTATAAACACCATATCAATGAATGTCAATTTTTTCATCAACTAGCATAGGTTGGTAACACTCTCAACAAGAAAAGTATGGCATCCGATTTGAATCTGCCTTGCTAAGCTTTAGTAGTCACGATCTTCTGTTAAAATAAAAGATTAAACATATAGAATTATAGCAAAAAAAAAGAAACCTTTATGGTATTCGAAATATTACTTAACAATTTACAAATACATTTTATTTGCAACCTTTGATTGCAAATTGGCGCTCAACTAATATTACCCTGACAATATACTCATACTTAAAATATAAACAAATTTCACATTAAATAACCAAGATAAACTTAATGTTACAGATTTGACGTCCAACAACGTGAGGCGTTAGAAAAAGCTAGATTCTCAATATAACATCAATACCCATTAAAATTCCTGTAATGTTACAGATTTTGCGATCCCAACAGTGAGGCTAAATGATCTTCAGCAAAGTGTAGTGTTACAATATATAACATTTTCTATATAAGTAACTCGACGTTTCTTGCAGTAATTGTATAAATTTTTGATGTTATTCAATTTCTTTCTTCTGCAAGTAGTATAATTCGTATATTCTAAAAAACAAAGGAAAAAGAATATACGAATAATTATTATACTATAATAGGGTTGATAGGGTTGCTACAGCTAGTGCCGTCTCCCTTCCTTCAACCTGGCTTTCTAATTCTCCTAATGTTCACATTTTCCTTCGTCAAGTCCTATACGTAGCATAGATTCATCCACTTCGTCCCTCCAAGATATTCTCGGTCTTCCTTCCTCCTTCCTTTCAAAGCTCTAAATATTAATTACAGAATACTAGAATCAGATTTACAAAACCCTTTAAATTAAGAATTACCCTACCTTATATATTTTTGTAATGATTTTATGTAATTCCTACAAGTAAACCTGCAAAATTTTATTTAAATCTCTTTACTGAAAATTAATGTTTCATTCATTTGTTAGAAAATATTTTGATGACTCTGCCAAAGTGTTTTCTTAATTCCACAAGAGTTCTGTTTTATCTGAGAGCAACAAATAACGTTTCTTAATGATATGAGAACTTCGGCTTCCCGGGCTTTAAGACCGTGGTCCATGACTGTTTTGTGCAAACGTTTCGGCCGTGCATTTGACAACCATCTTTAGTATAGACGTCTGCAACACACTGATAACGTTTTCGCAGTCAGTGACCACTGAACTTTGGTTAAGGCTGTTCACAAAGGTTTTTAAATATGTGAAGAATAACAAAGTGTGTCATTTAAAATTGATTACAGATGAAAATTTTGTGTTGCTGATAAATGGGAAATAATCCATGAGTACATGGAAGAGCTATGTTGAGGCACTACTTTCGGGAGAAGCGGAAAATGATACAATTGCAGTGGAGGGACCCGAGATAGTAGAACAAAATAGAATAACATATATACAAGAAATGCATGCGGCCATCGAAAAACTGAAACTGAGCAGAGCGGCTGGGTAAGATAGGATTACACCATGGGATTACTCTTGAGTTTTCCATCGACAATATACAGCAGTATACTTGAGCAACTTTTAAAAGAAAGAGTTGAAGGGCAACTAGAAAAAGAGCAGCGTGGGATTAGGCCAAATAAGAGTAAAATATATCACATATCCAAACCTAGGCAAGCGTATGTTAAAAGATATAATAAAAACTTACACCTGTGCTTCATAGACCTAGAGAAAGCCTTTGACAGGGTTGCTTAGTATGAATTGTAGCCCATCTTGTGAAAACCTGGAGCAGGCTTAGGTCTAATCCAGAAAATTAAAAGGTTCAAAAAATACTTCAGCAATTATTTAAGAACTTCTCACGCAATGTCAAGAAGACTTCAAAACATTTTGTTGTGTAAGGCAGAGATTTTTTAAGCCCGTTGTTGTTTTTGATAATTATTTATGATGTTTTAAAGAAGTGCAATCAAGGGAAATTGTGTAGGAAGTTGAAGAATGAGACCAGTCACTTTGGGAAACATAGCGTTTGCAGCCGAATTAGTCCTTGTAGCCAACTCAAAGGGAAATCTTCACAATAACAGGGACATTTGAAAGAGAAAGCTTAATTGGAGGGGGGCCAAATAAACACAAGTAAGACGAAGACCATGATTATTTCAAGAGCCCTTGAGAACCATCGGATTATCTGCCAAGGACAACCACTCAAACAAGTGCAACAATTCAAATAACTTGGCACTGTAATTAGTGCCAATGAGAAAATATCTGCAGAAATAAATTACAGAATAGCAGCGCAGAGAAGTTAAGCCATGCTCTAAATAACAAGTTTTACTGAAAAACTAATTACCCTAAAGAAACCACGGTAACAGTTTTTAAGAGCACATATGTCCTATGGGAGTGAGTCTTGAGCACTAAGTGCATGACAATTCAGTGCTAATCAAGGCCAGGAAATGAGATCATTGAAACGAGTGAAGGGTAAAACTTGCAGGGACCGAGTCAGAACTGTTACAATAAGATTAGCGTTAAAAGTAAGACTGCTGGCTGAGCAATCAAAAATTCCGAAATGAGATGGTTCGGACAACTTCAGGGAATAGGTGATGAGAGGCTTACCAGCAAACTACATGAGGCAAGAAGCTCGGGGACGGAGATCAAGAGGCAGAGTCAGACGACAAGGCAACACAATATGCAAGGCTTCTTGGTGATTAGGGGCATCCATTCTTTGGAATCAGGCAAGGGCGGTTGCTCTCCAGAAGCAACAGGAGCAACAGTTGCCATCTCTTTGCAACTCTTCAACATCCCTAGGTAGAAGAGGACGCGACTAAGACTAAGACTAAATCGCTTACGCTTAGAAGGTAAACGTGATCAAAATAAGCCGTCGCGTTTGATATTTAGAAACTGCAATATTTTGTTGCTTTAGGCAACCTGGCATTGTTAATTATCATTCAACTGAACAGAAGGTAGTATTAAATGGAATAATTTAAAATAATATTTTCCTAACCGTTGTCACTTCTCTGCATGCTTTCTACATGTTACTTCAATCTACATCTCCAAGTTCATGACCACTGTGTTATTAAATTTGTTTTCTTTGTCATCCCTTATTAGACTCCTTTTAATTCTGTCTGACAGTTTACATTGTGTGTTTTTGAAGACTATATACTATATAATTGGTTGCCTGCCAAAGTGTGTGTTGTAATTCACCAGGTACGTCTATTTCATACGCTTGTACAATTTTGATTGTTTTAGCTCTTGAATTATTTTTGAAGAGTTATTGATCATTTCCTACAATTATTGGGTTCTTTTTGGTTTTTACTAGTTTCAGAAAATATCATAATACAATATGGCGTTGAGCGGGTTACTGCCTAAAGCCGTAACTCACTACTACGGACAATAGTTTATACAGCAAAAGTATACACTGTCTATTTAGCCACTATACAAAATACACGTCCTTATGGTATATCAGAGAGAAATGTGTTTGTGTATGCGGACTGCTGCCTTTGTATATCTGTTGCGTAAGTCCGAGCAGTTAAACCTCTTGTGTTGGCTCACTTCTTTGTCAGTATTTCATACGTCATCAACTAATTGCTTAGGCGAAGTATTTTACCAAAATGTTCAAATCTTAGTCTTGTAAATAACTTGTTTGATGTAAATATTCCCAGACGATTGATGCCACCGTTGTACAGGTATCTTGTTGCATCTGATGATGTCGATGTAGGAGTTCGAATATTTTGTAAAAGAGGATTTGTGAGTTAATATTCATCCGAGTATTTCGTTCTGTTATCCTGTACATGTTTCTTTATTTTAAGCCTGTTTTATGAAGTGAGAACTTTATATAAGAGACTATGGTGCCCCGGCTTACTCAAATACACCTGGCGTTTTTAGGCAGGAAACTGATACAAAATTCTGAGTTCAATTTTCGGCTCTTGCAGCCCCTAAAATTGGCTCCTTGTTTCGAAGTCCGAACCTTGTAGTGTACGGAGTTGTTTGTTTGTATACGGTGAGGAAACCCAAAGTTATTGTTTTGTAACCTCTGCTTTAAAGTAACCTTAAATATGTGTGTGTGTGTGTGTGTGTGTGTGTGTGTGTGTGTGTGTGTGTGTGTGTGTGTTTGCGCTTTATAAAAGACTATTTCATTTCTTTTAATATGCACAAATGACATACAACATTAATAACTCAAACTATAAAGTTATTAACACAAATTATATATTTATAATAAAGATATATGCAAAATGGTTATATTACGGGTCCACCTTGTTATATATTGCTTCTGCATCGTATATATATGATTGCATTTGATGGCTCACTTCGTACTTACCAACGCAATAAAATCAACCCGCATACATTGTGTTTACTCATATATACAGCTCAGCTGGCTGGCACATATCCGTATTTTCATGTTCCTAATTACAGTTATCCTAAATACTTAATCACTTTCTTTTATTCTCTTCTCAAATTTACTCGTCACAACCAAATGAGAAATTCTTAGGTAACAACGAGGAGGATTATTCGCTAAGAATTCATAGACAAAAGCTCTATTACATGCATAATAATAAATTTCAAACTGAAAGTTCCAGGCATATGGAATATGTATAATATTTTTAAATAATTATATAATATTAATTACAATATTTATAAATCCCCTTCAAACAGCAGTACACCTGCAATACATAGTTAATACTAATAATTATGAAGTTTCATTCAGAGTACGAACTCCGTAAGAAAATAAAGTTTACAAGTACAATATATCCTGTATTGCTGTTATTTGTATTTTTATTATTATTAAATTTTGTATCTGTATTGTGTCTCTAACTTATGTTAATATTGCAATCATAAACTGATAGTATAATTAAATTTGTAATCAATGATAACGATGACGACGACGACGTCGACGACGATGACGACGACGACGTCGACGACGACGACGACGACGACGACGATGATGATGATGATGATGATGATGATGATGATGATGATGATGATGATGACGACGACGACGAAAAGGCAAGAACAATCGTTTGCGAACATTGGCAAATGAACGCAATAATTTTGTGTGCATTAAGTATTTTACGAGAATTACAAAAATTGTTTTTTTTGTTTGGAATTTCTTAAAAATTGAAACTGAAAACAATTAATAATTGCCAATGAATTTGAAATGTATCTACCGATAAATTTTTATTGCGCTATTATTTACTCGATGCCAAATGACGTTAAAATATGAAGTCTTTAATAATTAGATTTATTGTCTACAGTAAATGGAAATTAATTCTTTTGGCAATTTAAACACATTGAAATAGTCTCGAATATCTTTATTACTATTAGAGATATAATAATGTATCAAATATTACTTATTGTACGTATATGGTTATTTAACTGTGTCATACTTCCCAGATTAGCAGCATTGCTCCTGTGTAAAACATCAGTGTGTAAAACAGTTACAAAGAGAGTTTCTGATCTTACCAACTATGAAAATGATGTATTGCCTAACTCTTTATTATTATTTTATAACATCAAACATTTACATTTTAAATGCAGCACTTACTAATGCAACGGACGGACCAAAGGTAAGCTCATGATTATTGTCTGTACATAGCGTGCATTAGAATGCTCAATTTTCCTCAAGTAATATAATTTCTTTATAATCTCACAATAAAATCCACAATTACAAGCTCTAATCGTACATGTATTAACTTTCGATTCTAAACTAACACTGTTAGTCTTGTCATGTAGCCACATAAACCCTGTCATCGAATAAATAGTACATAGCCACATATCACAGCTAACAAGTCATACAATTAGTATGAGAATTACCCATGCATATGACGGACTCGCAACGAATCCAACACTGTACAAATTGTGGCGTTAGGACGTCTAACAATTCAGATAAAAACGTTTCGGAAAACTTACAACAGCTTCTAATAATATTTCAAAACTTTCCACAGTTATGATTGTCCAATGTCCATTCTATTACAATTCGAAGGCAAAAAACTGTAAAGAAATTTTGTTGTCACAAACCAACATGACGGATTTACACTCGTAAACCGTGACTAGGCAACATTGACGGCGCTGTTTGCAATCAGTGAGTGACCTTCAAACGCTTCAATGCTGGCATACATGTTGTATAATGGCGTTTAACGCAAAGCTCAGTAACGTTTGGCAACGCTGTACTGTGGAGCCAAACTGTGCCAGGCTCGCAAACATATGATTTCTACTTTAGCAATACACATTAACAATAAGGTAACCGGAAAGGAAAAAGAAGATATACGTCAAAAGATGGAGAAATAATAAGAGAAAGCGAGGGAAAGAAGGAGAAAGAAAAGCATACAGGAAGACTAAAAAGTCTAAAAATGTGATTTATTGAACGAGCCAACGGGTTCTCATTTGTAACAGTCTCGTTTTGTCTCCCTGTGTCTGTCTGTTTGGAGAATGTCTCGCCACTACTTACGAATTCATCAACTAATTCTCGTAAAGAGTAGCATGTGTGTCTATAGTTTACCCTTAGACTGAAGCATCCATAAAATTTCAGAATCAGTGTGAAGTATCCAATTAAATAGAGTTGAAACCAAAACCTGAACTTAGTTTTCAGTTTTGGAAAGTTAAACCTTTTCATACACCTGTAAAAAATTTAGATAAAAAGGTCTGTACAGATTTTATGACGCCAAGACAAATATCAAATTAGACAGACATTTAACAAGAAACTATCTATAATATTAAGGATTGAATATTTTAATGTTCTGGATCCAGGGTCTAAAAAAGTTACCAATTACGAAAAAGTTGTAAACTTCCGTGCTACATCTCAGTATAATGAGAATTATTACGTAAATCTGAATCTATCGTTACTTTGTTAATTTTTTAATTACGGCAAATACAAATCAAAATTGACTTTGGATATTTAAACAAAAATGGAATATCCGTATATGAGGCATTAAATTATTAATTTTAATCAGAGGAAAACGCTTACAAATATAATACATTTTGGTGTACCTTATACATGTGTCCTTACTCGATCAAAAATCATATTTCCAGTGTTATTGATTAAATTCTGCAATTTTTCTGTAGTTTCTGCTTCTAGAACCGTATTGTTGGAATAATTGAACTCATCTGCTGTTATGCCTCTTACCTAAGTTTAGGCCCGCTACTGCCTTGTTCGTTACCAGCACTCAATCTTGTTTAAAGAGTGTGAGCGACAGAACCTTCCCTCCTATTATACTTCATTTTATTTCAGTTTACGGAGCGCATTCTGTTCAATGTCATGTAGCTTTTTGTATACTATTGAAGCCTAAGATAATCGTCATATTACTGTTTTCTGGATTTTTTTCTTTAAGTACTGCCATGAGTGGTCCTGTCGTATCACGCGCTCACCGTCCATGTAGGATATCTAGACAAACTTATTCACGTTGTGTAAAGTTTCTAATATATCGTTCAATACAAGTGAAGTGTTCCTTGTAACAAGAGCGTTCTAAATCCTTCTTTATCCTTTCGCTTTTAAAGTATAAAAGCTTTATTTTTTGTGGTACAATTTTATTTTTTTTCTTTGGATAAAACCAACAATTACATTTTTCTCATTCATTCTGTCCGTAATGACTTGATTTCCAATTTTCTCACGTGTAACTGCTTTTGACGAACGCGCCCAAAAGTCCATCTCTGCTGTCATTAATTTTGTTCTTATGTGTTTATTAGTAGTCCATACTTATGAGACGTAAATCATGATATTTATAACAATGGTTTTAAATATTTTAGTTTTATTTTCTGCTGTAATTTGCTTATCCCACATGATTCCATTTAATGTAGACATAGCAATCATTTTTAAATTATTTCTGCTTCCCACTGGTCGCAATTTTCACTTTGTACCTAAATACTTGTATTCCGCTCTATAGGAAATAATCCCCATCTCTGGCGTAAAACTTTGCTCACTTCAAACACTGGTGACAAATATTTTCCTACTTTTATTATTGATATTGACCTGTAAAAGAAATATTGTATAGCTTTTATTATAATGGGGTTGATACTAGTTGTTCTTAAAGCTGTCCACAGCTTGGCTAACGGTACATTGTCATAGGCTTTTCAATGTCGATAAAACTAAATAAAGAGGTTGTAATCAAACTGATGATTTTAATTATTTTGTGTAAGGAGAAAATATGATCTAGAATTGATCTACCAACTCTAAAACCTGGTTGTTCTTCATCCTCCATTTCTTCATACTCAGTTCTAAAAAAGGTTTAAGTGCTCTTCCATAAAGCCAACTTAGTGTGCTAGTAACTGTTATGCCTCTATAGTTTTTGCAATCATTTTTGCTTCCCTTCATGTGTATTGTAGAAATTTATCCCATCATCCAATCTGATGGTAACTTCTCCATTTAGATATTTTTTAAAAAGATGTCTTAATAATTCACTTAATTTTTTTGTACCAATTTTTAATAACTCTGCGGGAACAACCCCCAATCCATCTGCTCTTCCATTCTTTATAGTTCACCAGAAAATTATCACTGAGCGTTACTTACTCCACTGTATGATGTGACATCTAGTACTTGAAATTTTGTTTGCTGCCGATCTATTATGTAGTCTGTAATTGACTTCAGCTTTAATGTGTCCGATGTCATGTATATATGTGTATTTCATTATACTGAAATTTCTTTATCTATTTAATATTCTTAAGGAATGTTGTTCACAAATATCAATCAATCTGTTTCCATTGTCATTTATAACATCTTCTCCAAGACAGCCTATGATTTGAATGTCCATTTGTTTCCCAGTTCTACCATTAAAACCTCCAGCTATGGTAACTTCTCTTGTGTTTCCAATTTCCTCTACTATATCACTTAGATTACTGATAAAGACATTTACGAATGCAATATTTCATTTTTACTTTTTGTATGCATGCAGATTAATATTAATAACATTTCCTTAACTTTGTATCATATAATTTACTGTAAATCTATTATAGAGATACAAAAGACTGATTTCTATGTTTTGTTAAAGGTGACAACGAAAAGGATATGCGTGTTACTTGATCCAGAATTTAAAGATATCTTACTGTCAGATTGTTTCGTTGACAAATCACTTCTCATAAAGGATTTCTTGTATGAGATAAATAAGATACCTCGTTTTATTCGTATAACTGCACCGAGCGGTTTCGGGAAAACAGTGAATTTAAAAATGCTGAAGGAATTCCTGCAGCCAGAAAACGGCTTGATATCTTCCAGTCAAACAAAGGGTTGCAGCTTATTTATACAACACAATCTATATATTTTTAAGTGGAATAGTACAATTTTTTCCATCCATTGCGGGAAATATCCAGTAATTTTTATTATCTTTAAGAAGATAACAGGGAATAGTTTTAATGATGTTCTAGATACGTTCAGAGAGGTAGTACGTGATTCATTTTTAGAACACGGGTACCTACTAAATAGCACTCGACTGGACGGTAATGAGAAGTACAAAATTTCGTTATATACTGATAAAATTTTGTACAACAACGTTTCTGAATTACAATTACTGGAAGCTTTAGGATATTTATCAGAAAAGTTGTATTTGCACTTTAGTAAAAAAGTAATAGTTTTAATTGACGACTTTGATGCTCCGGTTTGGAAATTATTATCAACTGATTTTCCAATACCGGACGTATACAAAACAATTTACTTTATCCAGAACTTTATGTTATCTTTGTTGGAAAATTATAAATACGTTCAAAGTGGTTTTATTAACGATCGTATGCGCCTGTCAAATGTATTATTACGACAATATAACGGTATTACTAATCTTTACTTTCTGGGAAGTCATCCATATGTCAAGTATTATGGCCTGACAGAGGAAGAGGTGAGAGAAAAATTATTATACTTCAATATATTGCACAAGTACCGAGACGTAAAGGCTTATTACAATGGTTACCGGGCCACCGGATACTTTATGTACAGCACCTGGTCGGTTTTGAACTACCTGCAGTCTGAAGATATGAATGATTATTGGATAGCCCCGGACGGCTTACATAACTTAAGTAGTGTATTTTTACACACACAAGTGCGGAGATTAGTTTCACAACTTCTGTATGGGAAACAAATCGAAACACATAATTTGGAGGAGGTTTGGTTTCGTGATATAATGATTATAAGAGATATAATGACAAGCACTAGGGACTTTGGTTATGCAGAAGCTGAACGTTTCCTTCTGTTTTTATCTCAGAACGGTTACTTTAAAGTTTATCGTAA
Organism: Magicicada septendecula; assembly: GCA_034769895.1. Taxonomy (NCBI): domain Eukaryota; kingdom Metazoa; phylum Arthropoda; class Insecta; order Hemiptera; family Cicadidae; genus Magicicada; species Magicicada septendecula. Next base: position 1,362,336,492 of record CM068367.1, read on the forward strand.
TTTATATAAACATCAAATTTTATTAAATATTCCAAATATACAAATTCATCAGCATCTTTCTAAACAGTGTATTTTAGTTGAGTATATAAATAACTAATATTTTGAATTTTTTAAATTAATATGTATTGTAAAGCTTCTAATATGTAAATGATCAAATTTATTAAATCATTGTAAAAGCGAGACAGATACATTCAATGCGTCATAATTTCCAAAACCAATTTGTAAAAACTAACAAATGCTAGACGATGAGACAAAATTTACAAACTTTAATCATTATTATTATTATCAAATTATATATTTTTTTAAATCAATAAAAAAATGATAAAGGTATAATTATTGTTAAAATTATGATTTTACTGCCGTTGGTAATCAGAAGAAGAAGCAGGAAATTGTTAATATGTTCTTTTAAGACTTAGTGTACTAGAACAAACTTGGAATATTGAGATGGGTAGCTCGAGACTCACCGGTAAGGATTGAAGTACAATATTCAGAATTTGGTTTCCTCACATTCATTTGCGGTTATATATATATAATCATAACACAAATTTCCAATGATTTGATAAACGGTTAAACGCTTATCCCATTACTTCAGTCTGCCATGGTTGCCTCTATATTACACACACACACACACACACACACACACACACACACACACACACACACACACACACACACGCATATACACAAAAACCCTTCCCATTTTCCTTTTCTTTCTCTCTGTTTAAAATACTTACTAGAATAAAGTGTATTAATACATATCATTTTATGAAGTTTAAGCTTCTGTCGTCTGATAGTACGAGTATTGTTCAATAGAAACACGTTTCGATCTGCGAAGCCGTGACTTCGTCATCATGGCAATGGAATTCATTTGTTTATATTAACTGTTTAAATACTAGTGACTCATCTTTCAACAATATTCGCAGTTTGATCTTTTCCAAGCGTTGTGACTAGTTTGCAAATTGGCATCTATGATAGAAAATCCGTCCAAAAGTAATCTGCTTGCCGTTATGGTGACAAAAGTTATTTTCATACGGCAGTGGTTGAATGGTGCAATAAATTTTGACAAGGAAGATAATGCACTAAAGATTTGGTCCGTCCTGGACCTGCACGTGTTGCAGCATAAAATGAAAATATGAGACAGCTAGAAGCTGTTTAAGCGTAAATAGGCGCATCAAAGTTAACGAACTTACTCAACCGTTGAGAATCTGCGTGGGAACTGTTCATTTCTTCAGTCTTCAGTCATAGCCTTGACTACCACTAAGTTGCTCCTCACTTGATTCCACGACTGCTTACTGATGAGCAGAAAAATTTTCGTTCGGCCTTATCATTAAACAGCCTATGATGCGCTATCAACAACAAGCTAATGCCTTTCTACACTAAATTGTTGCCGGTGATGAGTCTTGGTGTTATCACTTTCCCAATTAAATGTGTCCTTCCGTTTTGTTAGCTTTCCCCTTTATTTCATGTAGAAAATGTTTTCCATATGTTGTTGTGGGGCACCATAGTTCGATTTTCTTTAGTGTACCTATGTCCCGCCCTCTCATTAAGAGCGTTTTGTCAACATTAAAATTTTCCGTATAGATTTTATACATTGTCTTGTTTTCCAACAAATAACCTTAACTCTGTCGGGGTGATCTCGTTTCTCCTTCCGTTAAATGCGTCGAGAACCTTGAAAAGGGCTGTTTACAATTGAACCCTTTACAACACAGAGCATTTATTGGTGACAGTGGGAAGCTGGAGGATGTCCTCAGGACCAAGGCTTTATGGGGTCTGGCGGCGCGGAGGTATACTATGTACATCGGGCCATCGGCATCACCTGATGCTGTATGCCTGACCCAAGAAGTAAGAAGTAAGTAAGTAACCTTTAATGGTATTAATCAAAATAATGTCTTTACAATAAATATGTAGTTAAATGATGATAGTATCGGACCACCATGTTATATACCTCCTTCTGCTTCATACCTATGACTGCATTCGATTGCTCATATCGCACCCCTTATATTTCATTAATCAATTACCCTAGATTTGCTCCCGTAGACTACTCATATTGTGTATTACCTTTATTGTTTTCTTACATTTTTTTATCTGGATTGAACGTTTGTTTCGACTTCAAAAGACTTACCACGGTTGTCGCGGCGTTCCCTCAAATTCTTCTACCACGGAACTCTAGCAGTCGTCACTTATGTGCCATCCCTTCTACACGTTTCTTCAGTCTACATATATAATTTCATGACTTCTGTGTTGATATATTTGTCTTTTTCTCTTCTGTAATTTCACTGCTTTATATTCAGTCTAACAGTTTACATTGTGCGAGTTTGAAGACTGTATACGTTATTTTCTTTTTTTTCTGCCTAATGAATTCAGGTAAGTTAATGAATAGTAAAATTTTGATTTTTTAGTTTTTAAATTATTTTTGAAGCTTTATTGATCGTTTTCTACAACCATTATCTTTTTATGTTTTTTATTAATTTTCAATTACTTATAATACGGTATGGCGTTAAGTCGGTTACTGCCTAAATATATAACGCATTAGGCCTAATACGTACAGTACTTTAAACAGTAACATTAAACAATATCTATTTAGGCAGTATACACAAAAACGTATATTTATGGTGCATCGCAGAGACATGTGTACGTGTATGCATACTATTCCCTAGACATGGTGTAAGTCGGAGCACTGGAATCCGCGACATTTTCATTAGTAGCCGGATACTGTACCGACAGGTCTACTAAGCAAGCGGCTTCCAGTCGGCCCATACATTTCCGTTCCTTGGGCTGCTTCTTTTGAGATGTGTTATCTTGTAACAGTAACAAATCTAGTATCATACAATGTAGATATTTTTCTAAAATGTATTCGGCAACCCACGTTAAAAACAAGCTACCTGAAAAGAGTTAAAATAGTCATTCAAACGTCATATCAGTAATCATAGGTACAAAGTGAAATTAGATTCGAATCAAATGGGAAGACATACAGCGGGACAAAGAAAGTGTAATAATGTGATTGACTGAACAAACGAAAAGGGTTATGAATTTAACAGTACAGTTGGGCACTTTTCTAACTGTATGAACTTCTCTCGCAGAAAGTCTCATAGAACGGGAGTTTGTGAGTCTAATTTGTAGCATGACAGATAATCCACATTATTCTGAATGAAAAATGATCATAAATAAATTAAATCAAAGAAAAATACTTTAAAAATTAATTAAGAACCACCGTAAAGTGCCATTCATAGTCTGAAGAAAGTATCTCAATTAAAACCAACTATGCAATATATGATGAGTGATAGAAAAATAAGGAAATACCCAGGTAGGATAGGAGTAAGTAAGGAATTAACCAGAACAAACCAACATCCAGAATAAAAGGACTGCTATTGGAAGAAACCCAGTAGTAGGATAAGATAAATTAGGGAAATACCCAAAAGGAAACCATGTAATAAAAAAATAAAACCCCAAAAGGGATTAAATGTCATTAAAAAAATATAACACATAGAATAAATACTAATGTAAAATACGTATAAGGAAAAGTGTCTAGAAGTATAATAGAAAAGAGTACCAGTGCAAGTTATTTTGTTATGTTAAATAAACTTCATGTGTCAGTGGTTAAATACTTAAACTAACTACATTTGTGTCATTACACAACTTTGAAGTTTTTTGTATTGACTTCAGAAATAATTTTTCGGAGAATATTATTATGAAAATAGACTGAAAATATTTCTATGTGAGTGCCACTCTTTATCTAACAACGTTTATTAAAATGACTAAAGATAAACTAAGAGCAGGCGATAAATAAGTGAAGTGACCAAAAATACATCCATAAAATAAAACAAAAACAGCCAAGACTGCACAAAAATTAGTATTAAGGAATAATTTAAATAATGAAAGGACAGATGTGTTTTGTTTATATTAAGGTCAATGAACTCAAGGCTGAAATGTTTGAGTATGAGTACAACTCTTTTGTATTAATAAAATATTTGTTATGTGTTAATAGTGTTAATCAAGGCTGAAATGTCTGAGTACGAGTACAACTCTTTTGTATTAATAAAATATTTGATATGTGTTATTAGTATTAATCAATGCTAAATGTTAATTTAGTTAATTAAGGGAATTTTAATTAAGATTGTATAAGAATAGAATGTCAGAAGGGGTATAAGCAAGCTGTAATAGTCATAAAACGTTATATGTGAACAAAAGTAAAATCTGGACAAATGGTAAATCTCAACAAATTTATAATTAAGAAATAAGTTAAATAAATTAAATAAATTGATGAAATTTATATAATGTAAATCACTCACAGTGTATTCTAACTGTACCAATACTTTATAAAGATATTGAAGAAATGTATAAAAGATTATTAGAAAAAGTGCATGTGTAATAACACTGTGACCTAAGGGGAAGATTTAAATTAAAGATATAATTTAAAAAAGATAACCAATTCATAAAATTACAAAGAATTAAGGAAAAATAAACATTTTATTTCAATCAGGGATCTTATTCAATAATAATTATAAAATAGTAAAGATTGTAAACCATTTAAAGTGACAAGAAGTAAAATTATAGGCCTACATGTAAAAATACTGTAAATAGGGCATTTTGAGGTGGAAAACATAGTAAAAGTATCATATTTGGTATTAAATCACGTAGAATTAACTAAAGAAGGAGATTACGTATTAGGTATTTAATAAAATTAAATAATAGTATAAATGTATTCAATCATATAATGTAAAAATCAATTATGTAAGCGGAAATACCAGAGATCTAAACAATGTCATTTTAGTATTAGTTTGGCCAGGACGTTTCGGATGAAGAAGAAAATGAATCAGTTGATTGTTATATGTTGAGTAGGAAACATCAGAGATAGCTCCTGCAATTAAATTACATATAACGAGAGCAGAAAATGATGGTTGACAGAAACTAAACCTATAAAATTTAAACTCACGAATTTTGAAAAACTTAAATAAACACTAAATTCAGTGAAACAAACCAGTGTAACTATTAACGAAAACTACTACTGAACAATAAAAAGACGAAACTTGGCATTATCGACCTTATTTTCCAAGGTAATATAACAACACTATTCAACACAGATTATTGAAACGAATCACTGAACACTTATACAGGACGACTACACCATCACCAGAGAAATTAACCACTATTGCTGGGACGAGGAAATCTTGGAAAAACAACATTTATTTGAAGAGGATTCCAGTCGTGCAGGAGTCGATAACATATGCAAAACGGAGCGGCCATCTTTTAATTCCCACAATTCTCTGCCAGCTTCGTCGTCAGAACGAGATTCGTTCGAAACAATTTACATTACTAACCATTATATATTAAAGAATATCTTTGTATATGAGAACATTAAGCTTTTAATTGTAAGTGTTATACTTTCCAGACAATGCCCTTTCTCTGACTATTCTAACATAACAGCTTAAAGAACCTGTGTCTTAATATTAATAATTTGTATCAGAAATTCACTCGCCCTGAGAGAGTCGATTAATCAATCGATATAAAATTGATTATTTTATATTTTTATCAATAAAAACCATTGAATGTTATAATTTTGACTTCTATTTATTTCTAAACCTGCATATAGAATAATATAAAACAATATTTGATATATAACCCCAAGAACAGCTGACATTATTAACTTTAAGGGAGAACACGCTTAGTATAAAGAAAGATCGCTAATCGATTGTGACAGGAGACAATCTATTTAACGAAGAAACGTAATTCTAATTACACAAAGTGAAATAAATTGACAAAAACAAGCATAAAAGAATTAAAATTTACACGAATACAATAAAATAATTAATTAAAAATTTATAATAAATAAAAAAGACAAATAAAATTTTAAAAATAAAACAAAATTTTTTATTTTGTTACGAAATTGGCGTCCAACTGAAGGGACTTTAATTAGTGATTGATAGGCCAATAAAAGGTAAGAATAATCTGCCCGATTACTAATTTTAGCCTGGCAGCTGTTATAAGGTCACAAGAGTAAGAAAAATGCCGAAACGGGCACTATCTAAGAAAAGGGCGGCAGAAGCGGAAAAGAAATCGAAGACATTGACATGGATGACAAAGAGGCAACTCCGGTCGAAGATATCGAAGGAAGATTACCTCCTGCGGAACCGAATTAACCCACACGACAAGAGGAACAACCCGAAATACCCACGCAGACAGGGGATGTCAATCTCCAGGAGAAGGAGGTAGAGAAAACCAAAACCACTGAAGATACGAAGTTAGATAAAATGGTGGAAATGTTCCTACGAGAATTCAAATCGACTAAAGAAGAATGGAGCAAGGAAAGGTAAGAGGACAACCAATCTTTAAGTAAAAAAATGGAAGAAAACAGTAAGAAGATGGAAAGTGACAACCAACAATTGAAGGAAGAATTAAGGGAGAATAGTAAGAAGATGGAGGAGAAGATGGAAGAAAACAATAAGAAGATGGAAGAAAGGATGGGGGAGAAGTTGGAAGAATTGAAGGATGATAACCAACTGTTAAAGGAAGAGTTGGGTAAGAAGATGGACGAAAACAACGAATCCACAAAGGAAGAATTGGGAGAATTAAGTCTCAAAATCGAATATACCAATAAGAAAATAGATGAAAACAATAAGAAGATGGAGGAGAAACTGAATGACAATAACCAACTATTAAGGGAAGAACTATGGGAGGTTAACCAGAAGAATATTGACAAATTAGACGAAAGGCTAGAGTTGTTGAAAGAAGAGTTGAACAAGTAAATCAACGATAATAATGAATCCACCAACAAGAAATTAGAAGAAGAAACAAGAGGAATAAAACAACAGATTATGGAAATTGACGAAAGATGTAGCCAGACTGAGCGAGAAGTACAGGGTTTTAGGGAAAAAGTTAACACCAAAATAACTAATATCGAAACAAACAATAGAAACAAATTGGAAGAAAACCGAAGAGAAACACAAGAAGAATTAGGGAAGGTACGGAACCAAGTCACGGAAAAGTGTGACGGTATGGAAGTTGCTATAACAAATATAACCGGTCAAGTACGGCAGAGCCAAGAAGAGATCGAATCAATTCGAAATAGACCCACTAACATTACGGGTATCGCAATGAGTGAAAATCGAGAATGGTTGAATTTTCGCCAATACAAAAGGAAACCTATGGAGTTCTTGGCCCGGATTGAGGAATACTTTGACAAACATCGAGGAAATAGATGGAGTGCCAACCGGGAACTGTTAGACGAATCGTTCCGAGAAATGACGGACAATTGGTGGATGGCGAACAGAAGTGAAATCGCGGACTACCAGCAATTCAAGAAAATGTTCAAAGCAAAGTACTGGTCGGAGACAACACAGAACTTAATCCGTGACAACATCTGTCATGGGAGATACAATGCTCATGTAGGTAATACTATGACGGCCTATTTCTTAGGAAAAGTGTGTCTTGCGAAACATTTAGAACCGGCAATACCCGAAGAATGCCTGGTAAATAAATTGTCATACCACTACGATGAAGGCATCATTAGAGCGAGAAGGGGTAGCCAGATAAAGACGGTGCAAGCGATGACCGAATTATTAGAAAACTACGGAAACGAGGACTACTATCGGCAAAGTAGAAGGAGAAATGATCGGCCAGACATAAGAAATAGTCAGTACCCCAATAACAATAATAACCAGAATGGTAATAACTACCACGGGAACCCCAACAATTCGAATTATAATAATATTAATAATCACCCTAATAATAATAATAATAATAATTTCACAAATAACCAGAATCCTAACAGGAATAACAACAGTTACCCAAGTAATCGAAATAATTATTATCAGAACCACAATAATTATGATAGTCAGAGAAACCCCAACCAAGGTAATACCGAACGTTATTACAATAATAATAGAAATTACAATCCAAATAACAACAATAATAACAATAGGGTTTCCAGACCAAGGGTGAATTTCATAAGAGCCGAAGATAATGGGCAAAGAAGATATACCCATCAGCGAAGGAACAGTTTCCACGATGGTGATAATCGGCGGAGAAGCGGAGAACGTGATGGTCCAAGATACAATCAACATAGACGGAGCACCAGTTTAGATGATCCCGACCGGCAACCAAACCACGAACAAACATTTGACCATCGTACTGAGAGGCAGGAACCGACTCCAAGTTTCCAGACCGACACCTTGGTCGGCCCTAATCATAATAACAACGACAATGATAATTTAAATGGGAGGAGGCAGTGATGAATTATCACGACCCTTCACTGCTCCTATCTCCTGGGTATAAACAAGAGTTGCAAGGTGCAACTGACACTAGTAATATTACCATCATTAGTAATAACTATTTAAAAAATATAAGATATGAACTATTGGAGGAGAACGACACTAGCCTCAATAGTCAAAATAATGAGATCATATACATGAACGCGGAAGTAGAAGGAATTTCCGCCCAAAAAATGATTGATACCGGTGCGAACGTATCTATAATTAATTCAATTGAATTGAAAAGAATCCAAAAAGAATGTGGTCGAACGTTGCCGATATTACCTGTAAATAATATTATATTAGTAGGTGCCACTGGTCGCCAAAACAAAACTATTAGAAAACAACTTTCCGTAAATGTTATTAGCCAGGGTATAGCTTTAAATATGGTATTTTTAATTGCAACAAGACTGCCATTTAATATATTGGTAGGGTGCGATGTGTTAAGGAGGAACTCTGCTATCATTGATTTGAGCAAAGAAAGGGTATCACTGTTTACAGAAGGGATAACGTGGACGGCAGATATACTAGGTAGCGAGACAATACTTCCCAGCAGTATCCACAAACAAATTCGGAAAATAAACTATATAGAAAACCACTCCCTAATTAACCAAATAGTATACAATAACACGGAAGAGGATTTATGGTCACAGAAGATACAGGAAATAAGGGACTTCCGGTGCGGAATCACAAGGAAAAGATTACCCATACACCAAGCAAACAGTTTAATAAGAATATATGAAAAGTATCGATCAGTATTTTCAGAAGAACCCGGTAAGATAAAAAACTATCAGTGTAAACTTAAATTTAGGGAAACCGTGGAGTTTAACCGAAAGTCATATCCCATCGCACATTCACTGAAGGAGGCCGTAAGAGCGGAAATTAATAAAATGATCAGCAGTGACATCAGAGAGAGTAGTCAATCTCCATTCACCAGTCCAATCGTAGCCATTCTAAATAAAAACGGCCAAGTCCGGCTTTGTTTGGATGCGCGCGAAATAAACCAGATGATAATAAATAACAGAACATCGCCCGGTGAGATAGAAGAAATCTTAAAAAGGTTCCACAGTACCAAGTTCATTAGTACATGGGACACTGTGCGGTTACTGGCAAGTGGAGTTGCACCCACAGAGTCGTCCGTATGTGGCGTTCATATTCGAAGGGCGCAATTAGCAATTCAAGAGATTGCCCTTCGGACTTGTGAATTCAGTAGCCATCTTTGTGGCCTGCATGGACCAGACACTTGACAGGAAGCACTCCAATTTACCACTGTGTACATAGACGATCTACTTATTACCTCGGAAACCTGGGAGGAACACTGCTACAGAGTGGAACACGTACTCGAGAAATTAGCCATAAATAACATAACTCTTAAATTGGAAAAATCCAAGTTCATTGCTAGAGAAGTCCAGTTTTTGTGGTTTAATTTGGATGACCAAGGAATCTCACCGTCATTGGAAAAGGTTGAAGCAATACAGAAGTTCCCTAAACCAAAGAACCGAAAACAATTACAGTCTTTTCTCGGACTCTGTAGTTATTACAGAAAATTTCAACATCAATATTCCGAGCTAACCGCCGAATTTCAATATCAATTATCTTCAAAAAACAAATGGATCTGGGGTCAAGAGCAGGACGTTACCTTCCAACTCATAAAAGACAAGTTTTTAAAAATCGTTGTACTTCATCACCCGAATTTTAAACAACCTTTCTTCTTAAACTGTGATGCCAGCAACATCAGTCTAGGAACGACACTATATCAAGAAGATGACGAGGGTCATCATCTAGTGATTAGCTTCGCTAGTCGGACTTTGAATCAATGCGAACGGAACTACAATGTGACCGAGAAAGAATTACTCAGTGTAGTATTCGCGTGTGGTAAATTCCGGACCTATATTTTAGGTTATCCAGTTACAGACCGAACTGACCATAAATCTATCTCGTTTTTAAGAAGATGCAAATTGAGTCACGGCAGACTGACCAGGTGGATACTTGCCCTGCAAGAGTACGACCTAAAATGGGAATACATCCCGGGAAAAAGGAATGTTGTAGCAGACGTGTTATCACGAATTAATTTGGAAGACCAGACTTTTGAGGAAGAGAAAGAGAGCGTACTCAAGATCTACAACCTTATTAGAACAAGATCAGATTTAGAGGCATTATTAATGAACATCCGCATCCACCAGCAATCTGACCCGAAGTTGAAAAATATTACGAATCGATTAGGAGAACCAGATGACACATATCTAAATTTTACCATATCAATAAAGGGATATTATTTATTAAAACCTCCTTAAATCAGGAAACATGGAAGGTGATTATTCCAACCAACATTGAAAAGGACATAATAGTTGATTACCATATACGGTATGGCCATATGAGAGCCCTGAAAGTAATAAAGGCACTAGAGGAGAGTTGTCACATAAAAAAAAAATCGGAAGGTGAGAAATTACCTCAAATCCTGTCATATTTGCCAACTGGTGAAAGCTAATAACGAGAGGAAGGAAGGCATTATGATACCCATAACATCTAAAGCGAAGGTGGAGAAAGTTTTCTTAGACATCTGCGAACCATTTCCCCGTAGTGGCGGTCGACACCGATATAAATACTGATTTATAATAATGGACCTTTTCACAAAGTATATAAAGCTATACCCGGTTAATCGGGCAACTACTATAAAAATTCTGGGAGTAATAACCGAACTATATGTGCCAGAAATAGGAAAACCATCCTCAATCATAACTGACCATGGTACACAATTTAAGGGGAGAAGATGGTGGGATACCTTATTATCGCTTGGGATTAAAACGTACAAAACATCGGTCTACCACCCAAGTAGTAATCCTGCAGAGAGGGTGTGAAGAGAAATGGGAAGAATACTGAGGACGTACTGTCACCACCAACAGAAAAAGTGGCAAGAATATCTAGCAGCCACGGAGAAATTCCTTAATTTCGCTCATCATCCAGCTATAGGAATTACCCCATACTCCGCCGTGTACGAGAAACCAACCTCACGAGAGACTGAGGAAATCATAGAGTTCCCCATGAATGATGGTTATAAATTTGACAAAGTAAGATTTTATAACAAGGTGGCCGAAGACCAGGAGAAGCGGCAAACCAAGTATCAGAAGGCGATTGGACGAGTAATAACATATAAAATGGGAGAAAAGGTACTGCTGAAAAACCGCGAACTACCCAGCACCCTAGAAGGAATAACTAAGAAGTTATTATTACTGTATACTGGACCATTTCTACTCACCAAAACTAATAACAATAACACATATGAACTGAAGGAAATAGTTTCAGGAAAAATCAAAGGCGTGTATAACCAGGCTTCCATAAAAAAATATTACGAAGATTGAATTTTGAAATATCATCAAAATTTAAAAAATAGTAAATCAATAAATGATTTGAAGGAAATAATTTGGAATTGAAGAATTTGTTATTATAAAATCATCAAAATTAAAAAAAATAAGTAAGATCAACTTACAACTAATTATTAATGAAACTGAATTTGGAATTGAAGAATTCATTTTTATAAAATCACTAAATTTAAAAAATAGTAAGAACAACTTACAAGAATTATTTGAACAAACGATTATAAAAACGAATTGTAAAGAAAAATGATTATCATATTACTAAGTTCAAAAGAGAAAAAAAAATAAATAAGAACAAAGTATACCGATAATATAAACAAAATAGTTTTTGAAAGAAAATAATAAAACATTTATGAAATGCAAAGAGAAATAAGGACCATATGTATAATATAATGTTAAGGAAATAATTTGAATGAAACCAAGGGCGGAATAATAAATTTTTGAGATAAAAAAATGAAAAATATATATATATAATATGATTATGATCACAACTTGAATTTCAATTAGAATGAAAACAATTGAAAGACTAACTGTAATAACATGAAACCAGTAGAACAATTAATAAGAACTAAAAAAAAAAATATATATGCTATTAATTTTAATAACCAGAAGGAGATTGTGTGAACAATAGAAGAATTGAAGAGAATTCAGATGAAAAAATTTACACCCAATAACTAGTAATAAATATATTAACAGAGCTTCCAACCATGATAAGAATAAATATATCAGCAGAGCTAAAAAATTAGAAGAATAAATAATAAGAAGAATAACTAAAAAGAAGACTAACTGAGATAGAAAATATTAGCAAATCTGAGAAACTACGAAGTGAGGTATCCAAGAATGTTTTTATTTGTCGAAAAATAGACTGTTCTTATATAATTTTTATTTAATGACTGTCTGTAGATAATTCCAGCAGTATTATGTTTTGAGCAGAGATGAAGTTCCTCTGATCTCAATTAGAAGTGTAGTATGGCCAGCAGAGTATATGTAGCCACAAGTACCTCTCTGGGCTGCCCCAGCTCACGTGTTAGGGAATGTTAGGGAATGAATAACCCACGGATAAAACACATAGTTAAGGAAAAGGTAAATATAATAATAATAATAAACCTCAGATAACAATAACTATCAAGGAAGAATCAATGTAAGGAAAGAAATTTTTATAAGCACAAGTATGAAGGAGCCGATATAGAAATGGGGAGGGAGACGAAGAATATAATAACTAAAAATTATCATAAGCAATTATTTCATACATACTCAAGGTATGGTCTGAACTAATCACTTCTGGAGGAGATCAATCTGTAGCATGACAGATAATCCACATTGTTCTGAATGAAAAAATGATCATAAATAAATTAAATCAAAGAAAGTACATTAAAAATTAATTAAGAACCACCGTAAAGTGCCATTCATAGTCTGAAGAAAGTATCTCAATTAAAACCAACTATGCAATATATGATGAGTGATAGAAAAGTAAGGAAATACCCAGGTAGGATAGGAGTAAGTAAGGAATTAACCAGAACAAACCAACATCCAGAATAAAAGGACTGCTATTGGAAGAAACCCAGTAGTAGGATAAAATAAATTAGGGAAATACCCAAAAGGAAACCAAGTAATAAAAAAAAAACCCAAAAGGGATTAAATGTCATTACAAAGTATAACACATAGAATAAATACTAATGTAAAATACGTATAAGGAAAAGTGTCTAGAAGTATAATAGAAAAGAGTACCAGTGCAAGTTATTTTGTTATGTTAAATAAACTTCATGTGTCAGTGGTTAAACACTAAGTGAAGTGACCAAAAATACATCCATAAAATAAAACAAAAACAGCCAAGACTGCACAAAAATTAGTATTAAGAAATAATTTAAATAATGAAAGGACAGATGTGTTTTGTTTATATTAAGGTCAATGAACTCAAGGCTGAAATGTTTGAGTATGAGTACAACTCTTTTGTATTAATAAAATATTTGTTATGTGTTAACAGTGTTAATCAAGGCTGAAATGTCTGAGTATGAGTACAACTCTTTTGTATTAATAAAATATTTGATATGTGTTATTAGTATTAATCAATGCTAAATGTTAATTTAGTTAATTAAGGGAATTTTAATTAAGATTGTATAAGAATAGAATGTCAGAAGGGGTATAAGCAAGCTGTAATAGTCATAAAACGTTATATGTGAACAAAAGTAAAATCTGGACAAATGGTAAATCTCAACAAATTTATAATTAAGAAATAAGTTAAATAAATTAAATAAATTGATGAAATTTATATAATGTAAATCACTCACAGTGTATTCTAACTGTACCAATACTTTATAAAGATATTGAAGAAATGTATAAAAGATTATTAGAAAAAGTGCATGTGTAATAACACTGTGACCTAAGGGGAAGATTTAAATTAAAGATATAATTTAAAAAAGATAACCAATTCATAAAATTACAAAGAATTAAGGAAAAATAAACATTTTATTTCAATCAGGGATCTTATTCAATAATAATTATAAAATAGTAAAGATTGTAAACCATTTAAAGTGACAGGAAGTAAAATTATAGGCCTACATGTAAAAATACTGTAAATAGGGTATTTTGAGATGGAAAACATAGTAAAAGTATCATATTTGGTATTAAATCACGTAGAATTAACTAAAGAAAGAGATTACGTATTAGGTATTTAATAAAATTAAATAATAGTATAAATGTATTCAATCATATAATGTAAAAATCAATTATGTAAGCGGAAATGCCAGAGATTTAAACAATGTCATTTTAGTATTAGTTTGGCTAGGACGTTTCGGATGAAGAAGAAAATGAATCAGTTGATTGTTATATGTTGAGTAGGAAACATCAGAGATAGCTCCTGCAATTAAATTACATATAACGAGAGCAGAAAATGATGGTTGACAGAAACTAAACCTATAAAATTTAAACTCACGAATCTTGAAAAACTTAAATAAACAATAAATTCAGTGAAACAAACCAGTGTAACTATTAATGGAAACTACTACTGAACAATAAAAAGTGAAATAACGATTTTAAAACATTAAAACTAAATCTGATTTTATCGAGACGAAACTTGGTATTATCGACCTTATTGACCAAGGTAAAATAACACTATTCAACACAGATTATTGAAACGAATCACTGAACACTTATCCAGGACGACTACACCATCACCAGAGAAATTAACCACTATTGCTGGGACGAGGAAATCTTGGAAAAACAACATTTATTTGAAGAGGATTCCAGTCGTGCAGGAGTTGATAACATATGCAGAACGGAGCGGCCATCCTTGAATTCCCACAATTCTCTGCCAGCTTCGTCGTCAGAACGAGATTCGTTCGAAACAATTTACATTACTAACCATTATATATTAAAGAATATCTTTGTATTTTTAGAACATTAAGTTTTAATTGTAAATGTTATACTTTCCAGACAATGCTGTTTCTCTGACTATTCTAACATAACAGCTTAAAGAACCTGTATCTTAATATTAATAATTTGTATCAGAAATTCACTCGCCCTGAGAGAGTCGATTAATCAATCGATATAAAATCGATAATTTTATATTTTTATCAATAAAAACCTTTGAATGTTATAATTTTGACTTCTATTTATTTCTAAACTTACAAATAGAATACTATAAAACAATATTTGATACATAACCCCAAGAACAGCTGAAATTATGAACTTTAAGGGAGAACACGCTTAGTATAAAGAAAGATCGCTAATCGATTGTGACAGGAGACAATCTATTTAACGAAGAAACATAATTCTAATTACACAAAGTAATATAAATTGACAAAAACAAGCATAAAAGAATTAAAATTTACACGAATACAATAAAATAATTAATTAGAAATTTATAATAAATAAAAAAGACAAATAAAATTTTAAAAATAAAACAAAATTTTTTATTTTGTTACAACTATCACCATGTAAAAACACAACCCCACAAAACTTTTCCTCAAAATGTGAACACAGTGGGAACAGCGCCCCCGGCCGAACTGGTTTACGATCCTGTGGTACCATTTTTGAGTTCGTCGCTGATCAACACGACGACTTCCGTTGCCCAGAATCGTCTCGGGCCCTACCTCCGGGACCAATCCACAGGATTTCTATAGGAGTTCTACCACTATTCCTCTACTTTTTAGCAGCAGTAATGGAACATTACCCACTGGGCGGGTGAAGGGACGATGCCGTACTTTCCGATCGCGCTCGACCCAACTTGCGAATCCACCGTTAATCGAGCGTGAGAGGAGAGTCAGAGGCCCAGACTTACAGCTACTAGAGTTTGATTGAGTACTACAATGACTATGAGGGCTACGAGTACAGTTAAACTATGAGGGGAAAACGTTTCGGAAAATTGCATATCTCAAAAAGAGAAATCTTATTAAAGACAAATGGTAACAAAATATAAAAACAGGTTTAGTTTTAAAAACTTTAAAATATTGCAAAACCATGGCCAAAAAAAAGTTGCTAAATGATTCTAAAAATTTATTAATCACCCTCAAATATTGTTAATGAATATATAACAATATAAGGACTGATAATATTATATAGCTTTATAATATTTGTAAATATAATGATATTAGGAGCAGGGCCCAAGTAAATGATCAAAATATAACGTCCTCCCATAAGTTTGTGTAGTAAGCGCTGCGATATACTGTTGAAGTTGCAAGCGGCCTACAAGCACCAGCCTTTGCGCCACGCTTGAATTGTACGTGAGCATTGCCGCGTAATATATAACAAGCTTTCCGTTGAGACTGATGAGTCTTTTAGCTGCTTAATGTTTTCGTACACTTTTTTATAGTTTAGTTATTTTATATTGGTGGTTGTGCTACGCTGCAACCATAACACCAGCCGCCACTGCTTGAAATAAGAAATTCTCAGATTTTATTCCGAAAGTTAAAAATGCAGACATCAAATCCTCTTACTTTTATAACTGGTTTCATATAAAACTAGGTATAGATTTAACAGTATTCTTTAAGCGGGTTTCGATAGGTAACTTCCAACCTGATTCACCAGATTCATTCATTATATTATTACAATAACTATGTTAAAATAGTAACAAAACATTTTCGCTTATATTTTATATCAATATTTTCAATAGACTTTTTAATCAACTTTCCAGCGTTTAGTGAAAGCATGCAATTCCGTCGCGTCAGCCGGTATTTCGTTGTTACCTGCAATCTTTAAAAAAGTATTTGTGTTGTTAAAAACATTCCGCTCTGGAGACCAAAATTTATTTAAAACATCTTACTTTTTAAGTAAACTGTACATTACACCAAATCACAGTAAAATGTATCAAGGAAAAGTAAAGGGAAAAATAACTGTTAGATGAGAAAACAAATAACTCTTATTTTGATTATCTCAATTTTTTAATTAATGATTATTGTTTGTATTATATTAAGGAGCGGTCGTTGCGTAGTGGCTAGCGTGTGGCGCTCCTACACTGTCGGCGCGGGTTGGATTCCCTCCGGGGCCATCTGATTCAGATACGACCGATCCCATTCGCAAGGCGATGCCAAACCAGCGAGATGTATCCTGTATAGTATAAACTCTCCATAAATATGCCGTTCGGATCCGCAGTTAATCTGTAGACCCCGTGAGAGTCTCCGTACAACATGCACTACCGGAATACATGGGATAACAAATGTGGGGAGGGTACAAACCAGTCGAAAGACTGAAAGACCCAATAATTATTATATTATTATTATACAATGATTATTCGTTTGATTACTTATATTGTTTTGTTTGTTTTTGTGTAGTAATTAGATTGGTTATTTTTATAATGTTTATAGAAAATTGAGTTAGATTTGTCAATCATGTTCAAAATGTGTTACTTTAATTTAATAAAAGCAGCTGATCTACATTTGTTAATTTCAATGTATTTTTTTTGTTTAACAGTCTACATTTTGAATACTGATTCAACAACAATTCGTAAAAACAACGTTGTATTTTGACATGAATTGAGTTTATCTATTCACTGAATGCAAAGCTAAGTTAATATATAAACTCTTTAATATATAGATTTTTGTCTACTCTAAATTTAAAATAATTCTGTTGACAATTTAAATACACTGCAATAGTTTCGTTTATATTTATTACTATAAGAGATATAATAATGTAGTGTTATCAAATATTACTTATTGTACGTATATGGTTAGGCCTATAAATTGTGTCATACATCGGAGATTAGCAGTATTGCTCCTGTGTAAACCATCAGTCTGTCAAAGAGTTACAAAGAGTGTTTCTGATCTTACCAACTACGAAAATGTTATTTTACATATCTCTTTATTATATCGTATTATCAAATATTTACATTCTAAATGCAGCACTTACTAATGCAAAGGACGGATCAAGGGTAAGCACATCATTATGGTCTGTACATAGTACTTATTAGAATGCCACAATTTTCCTGCAGTAATGTAAGTTCTTTATAATGTCAGAATAAAATCCACAATTACATGCTCTAAAAGTACATGAATTAACTTTAAATTCTACTATTGTAATATAACCATATAAACTGTGTCATTGAATAAACATGTTATATAATTACTATTATCGCGGAGGACAGTACTTTTCTAAGATAAATCTATCTACAGTAGAAATCATAGCTTTGCGAGCCTGGTGAATTTCGTCTAAAGTGTACAGCGTTGCCAAAACTCCGAAGGGTAGGAAGTTGGTTACGATATTATCAGTTTACAAAGATTTGGAGAATAAAACTAGTTGAGCAGAAATCAGTGCATGCAAACTGTACGAATTGTGCAAACTGTGCAAACTAAATTGTGGTCTCAGGCTTTCACGGCCGACGTTGTAATTGGTAACAAATCATTTCCGGGTTATCAGGACATGTTCGTATGTTATTAATTGCAAATGTTTCAGCCACTTCATCAGTGGCCATAGCAGTGCTGAAAGACTGAAATATTGACGAAATGGTTTCCTGACTGTACACTAGGGTGGAACGAAAAAATCAAGTTTTGATTTTTAATTTGTAATAGTGCGGAAAAGTTGCCTTTTGGTGTAAATAAGATAAACAAAAAATATGAAAAATATTGGAGCACGTTTTGAGGTGCCGCAAGGACGATAAATTTTCATAAAATTGCAATTTTCGCTACATTTTTAAGTTTTTTTAAGAAGTTGTCATACATTTTTTTTTAATTTCAAATACTGTCAAAAAAGCAGTTTTTATATAAAAAAAGACATACAATTTTTTTTTAACTTTTTGGATTATGTCTTGAGGTGCCGCAAGAGCGGTAAAGTTTTATAAAAACACACTTTTTGTAACTTTTTCAAAGAATTTTATGTGTCTCGATTATGCAATAAAAGTTTCAAATAGGCGTTTTAATATGAATAGAAAGATAAAAACAGTTTAACTATTGCATTTTTTTTTGATGGAAGAAGAGACAAAACAATTCTTCAAGAAAAGAAAGGAATTAAGTTGTACAAAAATGTTATTTCAGAAGAGCACGTTTCACTAATAGAGGAACCAAATTCGAAGATTTTAGGCCACGTAACACCTAAATCTGGCACTGGAAAGGCATAGCAGACTGTATACAGGAGTTTCTTGAAGATAGAGAACACAACGAACAACTTTTGAACTTTATTGCTATTGGGTGTGATGGAACCGTTGTAAACACTGGACATAATAATGGTGTGATTTCTTTGATGGAAAATGAAATAGGAAGACCTTTACAATGGTTAGTTTGTTTGTTCCATGGAAATGAGCTACCTTTGCGACATCTTTTTTGTCATTTAGATGGTAAAACGAAGGGACCCAATGAGTTTAAAGGCGAAATAGGTCAGCAGCTGGAAAACTGTGCTAATCTTCCTGTGGTTACTTTCTTGCCAATTGAAAATAACCTTCCTCTTTTGGAGAACATAAATGATTTAAGTACAGATCAGAAGTATTTATTGGATATGTGTATCGCTGTATCAAGTGGAAATTGCTCACTAGATTTATCTTTAAGAAAACCTGGAAAACTTGCTCACTCCAGGTGGCTTACATTAGCAAACCGTATACTTAGATTGTATGTGGCAACTGAAAATCCAACTGAAAACCTTAAGACTCTGGCTGAGTACATTGTGAAAGTGTATGCACCTGTGTGGTTTAACATTAAGTTATAACCTTCATGTACTTATGGTTCCAAACATCTGTTTAAGCTTATCTCATATTCACGCTATCTCTCTGATGATTTCAAGAACGTTCTAGACCCGGTTATTCAAAGAAATGGGTACTTTGCTGCTGCAGAAAATCTCCTTTTGTCCATGCTATGTGATCAGCGCAAAAATGTAAGAGAACTTGGTTTACGACGTGTTTTAAAAGCAAGAACAGAAAGTAGAGGCGGAGTCAGGAACTTTAAAGATCCAAAGATAAACTTTGACGCAAAGGATTACATCGACATGATCTCATGGGCTGAAAATGACGTAACTGAACCCCCCTTGGTAAAACATGTTTCCATTGACTCTCTCAAAGACTTTATACGGAAGACATCTGAAGCTCAACCAAATAGTAAAGTGGACCCGCTTATCGACTTTCCCCGGCTCCCTTGTCACACGAAAGCAGTGGAAAGAGCTGTGAAACTGGTGACCGAATCGGCTTAAAATGTCTGTGGTTCAATCGCAAGAGAAGGATATATAAGAGCAAAAATTGACTCACGTGAGAACATGCCAAAATTTGATACAAAAAAACAGTTTAATGTGTCAATGAAGTAGAAACAAACATTTTGCAGCTGTAACATTTGTAATTATTAAGGGTTTTTTAAATCATAAAAAATGAACTTTCAATGTCTTTAAAAGTGTATTATGATATTTTTTTACGTGTGCTCTAATAAAAAAAATATATAATTGATTTGACGAGCTTTTATTTCAACCTTATTTACTACTATTTGTAACAACCAAAATGTTCGCAAAAGTTTCAAAATTAGCAAAAATACAAACATTTTGACATTAAAAAATATTTTTTTAATATTATTATATTTTGTAATTAATAATTTTTTCCAATTATAATGCTTATATATGTATTTAGAACTATCTTTTGTAACATTATATGTACGAGAAAACTATAAAAAATTATTTATCAAACTTTATAATTTTTGTAATTTTCTTACAAATTTTAAGCTCTTTGCGGCACCTCAAGATGTTGTAGTATAGCAACCAAATTTTTTTTTCTTCTTTTTGAACCTAAAAGGCAACTTTTCCCCACTATTACAAAACTAAGCAAAAAAAAATTAAAAAAGGCCATTTTCGTTCCACCCTATTGTACACCTTTGTCAGTATTTCAGTTCTTTGAGCACTGAAGGTGGCCACTGATACAGTAGAAGCGCTGGAACATTTACAATTAACAACATCCGAAAACGGCCTGATAGCACGGAAAACGAATTTGTTAACAACTGTAAAAACTAAATATTATGGATATGTCGTTGGCTAATTAAAAAATCCGGATTATTGAAAATAGCGCCGTCGTTTTCCAATGCGCCAGGCTGACTGGAAAATAACCTAGCATTTTCTAATCAGCCTGATAATTTTTAGGCTTATTACAATGAGCCCGTACGGCTTTAGGCTAATTAGAAAATGTACAATTGTTCGCTCAAACAGCCTGGTTTCATCCAGGCTTATTGCAATAAGTCTCATCAGATGACGGCGTATTGAAAACAACGGCGCAGCTGTGAGTCATCAAATGCCTGTTGAAACATGCACGGTGATAAACGGTGGAGAAGAGTTCTCCTCCATCCTTACCTCCTATACAGCTCAGTAGCAGTTTGATTGTCTCAACGTACGTGTGTTTGCCTTCGATACAGTTCTGTTTCGTAACAGCGGACGTTTTTATTTCGTCTTGTTGTGTGCGGTCATCGCGGTCTAACAAGTTTTTAAAAAATTCTTTAAAATTTATGGAGTTTGTTTCGGGAACTACAAAGGATAAAAACGCGCAGGACAGTAACAATGGTGTAAGTCATCCTCAAGACGAAATTTATAATATGAAAGTGAACTTCAAGGGAAAAATGAAAGTATACAGTAGCAAGAGTGATGATGTGGTTAAAAAGCCGTGGACTAATTCAACCGTAGAAGAAGCCATCCGTGAAATTTTAGACTCAAATAATCCCAAAAAAAGAACACAAGTAGACAAAAAAAACTAAAGAATACGACACAATTGAATTAGGTGAAAAAAGAGTTAAAATTTAAAAAAAGAGAAAGTAATGATAATCCTGTTGTAGTAATAATTCCTGTTAAAGAATATTTTGACACACTTCTTCAATATCACCGTGCCACTGGACATGGCGGAAGAGATAAAATGCTGTTTGCGTTGAAAAATAAATTTTGTGTTGTTAGACCAGCAGTTGAAATATTTGTATCGCTTTGTAGAATGTGCAATACGAAAAAATACCGCAACATCGTTGTACTACAAAAGATTTTAATCTTTGCGGTCAAGTTGATTTGATCGACTTTCAATCGACTCCCTGTGGAGAATACAAATGGTTAATGAACTACCAAGATCTTTCAACAAAATTTTGTACTCTTCACCCTTTGAAAACAAAACCTGCTGCTGAATTTGCACTGGAATTGATGAATGTATTTTTAGACTTTGGTGCACCTCACATTTTGCAGAGCGACAATCGACGTGAATTTACAGCTGGCGTCATTCAGGAACTTTATGTGGCCTAATTGCAAAATAGTACATGGAAGACCACAGCATCCACAATCACAAGGAAGCGTAGAGCGCTGCAACCAAGATATTGAAAATATGTTACGTCCTTAGATGAACGACAATGGAAGTACAGATTGGGTAATAGGGTGCCGTTTCGTTCAGTGGCAACAGAACGAAAACTAGGATTAGGGTCAACAAATATTCCACCGAATATATTAGAAAAACTTCACAGCGAAGAAGATTTAGAATTATTCCGAGAGGGCGGCACAGAAAGAGAAATTGCAAAGGAAAGAGGAAAAAATCAGATTGTTAACTTGGAGAAAAAGATGTGTTCTATTTGTTCACGTAATTTTAATGAAATCTCGTGTGTATCATGCTCTTCATGCTTATTGAAGATTCAGACAACTTGCTGTCAAAGCGTTGGCTCAACCTCTGAGAAGATTAATGCTTTTTACCATTGTGATATTTGAAGCAAACCAGAAAAAATATTAGACTAGCGTCAAAAAGCATACGAAGGTCAGAAAAGAGGAGCAGATAAAATGATTGAATCTGCTGGGAAAAAGATGAATCCAGATGCTGTTGGAGATTTTATTTTGTGAAATGTTCTGAAAGTAGACCGTGGGCCTTTAGAGTGCCCAAATTTAATTGGAAAGATTCTTAAAATGGAAAATAATGTTTACCAGATAGGAACAAAAAGTGGCATTAATAAAATATAAGTCAATTACCCCTAATTTAACTTACTGCAGTACACACTTCAATTGGCAATACGTAAATTTATTTGTCAGTACACAATGAAATAATGATTTACAAGAGGAGACTAAAACCTATCTGGACATAGGACATCATACGCCAGAGGTTATTGGTCAAGAGTAGTTTGAACGGGGGCAAAATATCAGACTAGATAATTTTGAAAAAATTTTAAAATAATAGGTCAGGACTTCCTATTGGTTGTGGGTGTGGTGGTGGTGGGAGACAACTACCCCGAGTGGTAGTAGTAGTAGTAGTAGTGGTGGGGATGAAATCAAGTGCGTCTGTGTACGGTGTTGGACACCGGAGTGTATACGTTCAGCGCATTATTCTACAGATTTACCGCTTAGACCTCAGTTAGCAGCTGGACACGTTGCTGGAAACAAGTGGTATCTAACGTAAAACGTGTGTGTTATTCATATTAATAGCCTCACTGCCTACGTCTTAGTTAGCAGCCGACGACGTTGGTAAAAACTAGTGATTTTCTAACCTAAAATAGTGTGCATTATTTCGTGTAAGTCGTAGTACAGAACCATGGCGGTATACGCACCTCGCACGATAACACACACTCACAACGTTCACAGTAACTACAACAGCGTTCCCAGTCAACCGCACTCCCTCGACTGACACAAGATTATGCAACACTCGGTAATATGTATATAGGTCACGACTTCCTATTTGTTGTGGTGGTGGTAGGGGGAGACAACTACCCCTGGTGGTGGTGGTAGTAGTGATGGGGGAAGAAATCAAGTGCGTCTGTGCACGGTGTTGGAGAGCTGAGAGTATACGTTGAGCGAATCGTGAAGTATCATGCAGAAGGCTGTGGTTTCAGCTGGGAAATTTTCCGAGGACTCGAATCCCCGTCGCCCGTCGACCGGTGAAGACTTGAGCGACTCGTCCTGTCTGCTACAATCGAAGACGAATAGAGGTGCTTTATCTCTGAACTCGTCCGGCGATAGAAGTAAATAGGATTGAGTCCTGTGGTAGTAGGACTTTTGTTCTACTAGGATTTTTGTACTACGACATTTATTCTCGTTGCTGCGCAACGAGAATACATGTCGTACAGCATTGCGTAGCGTCCGTTGGCGATATCCAAGTTCAGGTTATCGTACGGATAGTACTTGTCGCTCAGAAAGAGTCGCGCGTTGGCCACCCGGCAGTGATGGAATTCGTCGGCGTGTTTTTCACATCGTTCTTTCTGCGGGTATGGAAGGTGAGTATCACGAACCGCGGCTTCTCCAGTTGCGACGACGTCTTGATCGTCCACGTCTGCCTGCTGGTCGTCGGCAATGCCGGGTACTCGTAGAGTTCCCAACTGCGAAACGGTATGGATAACGGTGGGTCCTTCCGCATCAGTTCCAACAGCTCCAACTCCGTATCGTTGTTTACGTCCACGTACGGCACCATCCACAAGATTTTAGTCAGTTCGAGATCGGCGTTAGCAGTAGTCGCGCTGCTCGTCGTCGTCATCAACATAGTGTTTAAATCGGTGGACGGCGTAAAAGTATCAGTTCTTGTTTCATGTCTAAAATGATCCGCGTAAAACCTTCGGCGAATCCCAACATCCGCAGCGGTACGCAAAAGTTGAATTCACCGTTTCTCCCTTTCGGCGTTATCTCGTTGGTCGTCGGTGCCACCCATCCTGCGTTTTTCATCGCATCAACGTCCGGTTTACCGACGGACAGCATTGTCTTCAACGTGGACGTGACGCCGACGTTCTTGGTCCAATCGGCTTCCACACCGGCCAATTCGTAACCGATTTCTACGAAGAGAAACGCAATCGCGTTGTTCACCAGTTTTACGTTCACTTCGTCGGTATCGCTCGCTCCGGTCTTCTTGCTTAACTTGCCTTCGACGTACAGGAACATTCCATCGACAGAGCGAAGACGTCCTGTTGCAGCACGGGTATACGTATTTCATCGTTGTTACCGTATCGCGACGACGCGTACGGCGCGTGACTCTGGTACTCGTAATGCGTGAAGGTGTCGTCGAAGAGCGGACCGCGATCTACCGCCAGGATACCGCTGACCGCCATGTTACTTGTTTTTCTTGACTCTAAAGCCTAGTGAAATCAGATAGCGTCGGTTCGTCGGTGTTAACCGCTTCAACGTCGAACGTTGGCTGACGCGATTCCAGAACGTACGTTGCTCTTCTATCTTCGCAGGTCTTGCGCAAGACGATGACGGTCCAACAGAAAAACAACATTGTTGAAGTAAAAACCCACTGCTACATCCGTTTTATGTGAATTCGCAAGGTGATGACTTCACCGCGAAAATTCACGATACCTTCGTCTTGATCGTGTACGTATACGGTAATGTTACGTAAATTTTTGTACGCTCACCGGCAGATATATAACGTTGCTGGGCGTTTCTACTATCTTGAATCCCGGCTCGACCGTCGGGTAGAACGAATGCAGAATGAGCTCGTTTCGTCCGTCCTTGTAAGAACCTTGCACGGCGTTACACCTTACCTCCAGAACGTTGTAACGTTTGAAAATAACGGTTACATAAAAATAATATAATATGTCAAATAAGAGTGTACCATAAGCATATTTCATCAAACATGGAAGAAGGAACAGAAGTATGAAAATCAAACGTGTATATATGAATGAATAATGTTAAAGCAACCCGACGAAGAAGAAAGAAGAATCATAAAAATGTATCACCGAGTAGAAAGAAGAAAGAGAGAATACAATGGATCAATATAATGCGTTAGCATATAGGCCCAATAGATCAAAATAGTGAGGGGATATGCCAAGAATTACTATCATCATAAGGAAGAGACGAACCAAGAGATCAAAATAGTGAGGGGATGTACCAAGAATTACTATCATCATAAGGAAGAGACATATTAAATGCAATTATCATAGTGAGAGGGTAAACTAATTTACCATAATAGTGAGACAAATATAAGATAATGATTATCATAATAATGAGTGAAAATGTTGAATATATAACTATATTAAATGAACATGAGTTATCACAAATAGTGAGGAACCAAGAAATGCCTTACAAATGACAAACAATTAAAATGAAGGATAAACAATTGGATAACCAGAAGAAGAAGAATAAGAAGAAGAAGAAGAAGAAGAAGAAGAAGAAGAAGAAGAAGAAGAAGAAGAAGAAGAAGAAGAAGAAGAAGAAGAAGAAGAAGAAGAAGAAGAAGAAGAAGAAGAAATGTACCATGAAGAATGAAGATTAAGTATAACTAGAACAAGACACCAGCATTCCCAAAATATGGAAGGCAACACAACTAGTATAATAACCAAAATAAGAATAATTATTACACGATTAGTAGTAATAAAAACTATCTATCAAGGAAAACATAGTGAAACCAATATAATAAAAACCAAGTGTTGAACCTTAGTAAGTGATCACAAACAATAATAGTGAATACTTTATATAAGTCCAACAATAAATAGTGTAATGACACTACCCCAAATAAGCAACACAGACAATATGAGTGAAGTGTTTATGACTAAGGGAAGCGAATAAAAATTAATGTGAAATCAACGGTTATCAAGTGAAATACACAAACAATTAGTGTACCAATGGTAATCGAAATTGTAAAACCACAAACATACTCAGTAAGACCACCAATTTAATGAAACTGAAAAGAGAAATAATTGCTCAAAAAGACCAATAATAAAAGCTACATAATCCTTGATATGGAATGTGCCTGAATGGCATAGTAACACAGGACAAGACGTAGATAAATGTTGTGACCAATAAGTAGTAAACAAACTAATTTGTTGAAAAGAAACAAACCAATGTATACAAGCCAAGATGCAACCCTCAAAAATGTGTAACATAGTTAAGTAAAAAAACTAAGTATTATTGTATAAACATATAGTGTAAAATGTGTACAAAGTGTGTAAAACATAATAATAAACAATGGTAGTAACATGCCATAATGACATGACAGTATTTAAGCTGAATATTGAATAAAGTAAGAAGCATATTGTTGCCAACTCAGTAACACATAACCTCATCTGAACAGGACCTACAACATAAAATCATACACAATAATTAGATAAAGTAATTACCAGTAATTGTTTCAAACAGAGACCAAATAAGAACAAATGTACAAGACAATGAATACCTTATGAACTGAAGAACACAACTATATAAGTCAGATTATTAATAATAACAATAAACAAATTAGACAGAATCCCAAGTGACCAGAGAGTTAATCAAAAAACCATAACAAAACTTGTAAAGAGAGAGTAAGAAAGTTTACCAGTAGTTAGAAGAATGTTCAATTCAACTATGAGAATAACTCACAATCATTGTATAAGTAATTTAATAACTATAATTTAATAAACTAATTAACTGTAATCATAGGACTAGGTGTAAATAACCATCATACTGTAATTTAAAGAAATTTCAACTAACAAAAAGTTAGTAAGTGCACTAAACAGACCATGTACAATGTCTGTGTACACTTTAATTATCAATAATGCATATAATATGTGGAAAAAATAACTAAATGAGAGTGACAGAATGGCGAAATAATAGCATAGTGTATTTTAAACAATGCTATATGTGTAAATAAGACAACATTTGCTGGAGTAAAATATCAGCAAATATATGTAAAAGTGTTAAATAACATTCTGATACCAAAGGCATGTAATAGTATAAGAAATAATGCTGATATAAGCAAATACAAGTGCTTGGACATGTATGGCTTGTACGCCATGAATGCATTTTGCTTAAACCACAAATATGTTAATATTATGTGTCAGATAATGAGAGGTATGGACTCTAGACGTTTAATTATAAACATTGTGTTATAATAACACCAAAATATAGTGGAAAAAACTTATTTCTATTAAGAGCCACTATATGTGTATTGTATGAAGTGAAGTGAGTTGTTAATGGACGGATTTATTACTTGTTTGGACTTAAATTAAAGACACAAGTATCCGCAAAACAATGCGACTATTCAAATGACAATCAGACGATTAATACGAAACTTATGAATATTATAATATTTTCTGTCATTTCCGAATGGGAATGAACGCGTCATAGATGAGTCTCGAACCCAAAGCATAGACGCTAAAAATTAAAATTTTAATATAACCAAGGCATTTGGGGTAGAGAGTACAGACTTCTACACCAATAGGATGATCTGATTTTACCAGACGCAAGCAGGAGCTTCGATGAGAAGAATTAATTGTCTTTCAGCCACCGATGCGAGCGGAGCCCGCGACAGTCATCAAGAAGACATTTTGAAATGTGCGCGTCTAATAGTAAACAATTATAACTAACCTCAACTGAAGACTAATATTTTTTCTCGTGTGACAGTGCTACGAGTGATAAAAGTGAATTATTAAAACATTGCCAGTGTATAATAAAGGCAATGTTAAGTGAAATATACAGGGAGTACTATCAGTTAACGAATTTTTAAATAAAATGAAAATATAATTTTCGTCAGTTGACGGATATTATAGCGGACTACGTTAGCCAAGCACACACACTATGCATGGTTAGTATAGCGAACGATGATATATTATCAGGCAAAATGAATAAAAGTTCTCGTTTAATTTAAATATTTAATTAAATTATTTTAATATTTATGTAAGAAAAATAATAACAGAATTCGAAGTAATGATAAATACAGCAAACAACACTTGCAAAATATAGTCGCTTACTTGACTACAGTACCAGTTGTACTTGATATATAATGATTTTATATACGAGAACAATCACTGCCGTTAATTATCCACCTTATTACGATAAATAATGTTTTTTGAAAATAGTATTAAGAGTTCAATAATGTTAAATAACTTATTTTGTTAACTTACGCTCATCTATAGGTAAACTAACCTATAACCAACAAATATTTCTTTGCCAACAGAGAGTCACGCCAGTCATTAACAATACCTTTTTTGAATAGACTCAATAAGAAGAATTTTTCTATTCTTTATCAAATCCAGTTCATAACAATAATTAAACCAGTAATATTGTTTAATAGTGTAACGTTTATAACACGTGTTACACAGCTTTGAATAACTGACTGCAGCATACTTGCTCTACGACAATACGGTAATTTTAATATCGTATTGAGTTTAACTATTTTTAATTTTTTGTCTTTTTAATCATTCTATATGAATAAATATTGTGTTGTAATAAACATCTTTGTATCTTGCATCATGTAAATTCAAAGGATTCATGAAATTTGGTAACGCTTATAACCAAAATTAACATAACCAGAATTACCATATTATTGTATATTGTACCAGTGTTACCAGCCCTGAGTTGAAGAATTTCAGAAATATAATTAATTTTTGTTGTTTTAAAATTGTTATTTTGTTTAAAAGGAGTTAATTCAATCTAACTAATGTTAATAAAAGCCTAGATATCTTACCTGTGAACAAAGAGTATTTATTTCTTTTAAATAGGCACAAATAACTTGCATTTTAGAAGCAATTGTTTCTCAAGGTGGCAGCAATATTCCAGCGGCCAGTATTTGAATATTTAATCCCAGATTAAATATCATTATCATTTTATTTACTGTGTTTACATTAATGTCAAGGTGAAGTATTTTGTGTGTTATTCATGACTTTCCAGTGAGATAGAACTTAGTAAGAAGATTGAAGACGTTCACGGATGGTAAGTGGGGAAGTAGATACATCAAGAGAACAGTTAGTACAGTCCTTTTTAAACATAAACATTACTATTTTAATTGATTATTAAACAACAAAAAACAACACCAACCATTGATAAATATATTACGACGTGAGGATTGAAGAGTAATACTACTAAATCAAATAACAAGTTAAAATAATTTAAAATAAAACACTACACTCAATCGCACTCGAAGAATAGTAGAATACTATTCTACACACTCTATTTATATATCATAACAACGTGACGAACCCAACGTGGGGCTTGAAGAAGTGCACTCTACTTCAATCGTGCAAACTACTACACTCTCATCAATACAACGTTGTTTCGTAACAACGTTCACTTTGTTAATGTTTACGGGCGCGTCCGGAGTGTGTAATTTATACGCTTCCAACATGGTTTTCTTGATGAAGCCCAGCATAGCACCGATTCCGTGGTGTGTACTACCGAAATCGAACTCGTAAGAACTCTAAAGTTCACATTACAGTGTGTTGTTGTTGGTGCAGACCGAATTTCGGGTCGACTAACGATTTCTTCAGGTACGTTTCGATATCACTGATTTCGTACGCACCGGTCGGTAATTCGATGAGTTCTAACGTTTTAACCGTACCACCGCCGCCGCCGCCGCCGCCGCCGCCCTTAAGTACGAGTTTTACGTGGTGAAATCCAATAGTTCGGCGTACCATTCGCCCGCCGTCAGTTCAAGTGGTGGAAAATTCACAGACGAGTGCGCTCGGATCCGTGCCCGTGACGGTGACCGTCAGCGAAGACATCTCGTCGCCTACTGATCATTCGACGACAAAAAAATCTAAAATCATAAATGTCCGGAGACGACCGTGTCCGGCGAATGTTTACGCGCGTAATTGTAACGCACGTCGGTCACAATCGCGCCGAAGTATCGCATCAGCTTGATCGGTGGACGTAAATTGCCGATCCCGTCGAAGTACAGGACTGATCGCTTCGCTTCTTGTAGCATCCCTAGTGCGTGCCCGGTATCGTCGAGATTCACGACGGCGCTCTCGTTCTTCCGCGGCGGCGAGCGCGGTAACGCTTTGCGCATGTACACACCTCTGAAATAAGGTACGTTCAATTTTTTCGCGTACACGTACAGATCGCGATCGGACAACGGGCGCACGGGTATGTTTACGAGTTTTTCTCGGTACGGACGCAGGTACAGTCCCGAAGCCGTTTTGCGATTACTACCTCCTCCTCTTCTTCCTCCGCTCTGTCGTCGTTGACATTGACCTTCCGATCTTTCTCCTCGTCGTCGTCGTCGTTCTCCTCCTTCTCTCAGTCGTACGTACTGCAGCGTTTCTCCGCTTAACGACCGTTCCGCTGCGACTACGACGAGTTTACGTCCGCTGCACAGTACGCCGCCTAACGCTGATTTCGCTTTCATCGCTGCGGTTACCGCAGTGGCTTACGCTCGTTCGCCGATGCCCGAATTTAAAGTCTTCACGCGAGCCCACGCCTTTCCGGCTAGCACGCGATCCGCTGCGCGTCTGCGCTCATTGTCCTTGAACAATACACGATGTCGTGTTGACGAAAGGCTTCGTCCAACTCGTTGATTCTGCGTTCGCCGCGCGCTAATCTCTCCTCCAGTCTAGTTCCCGGTCCGCAGAACCAGTATCCGGGCAGATGCAGTTCCACCGGTAACATGTCCACCGCTTGATTGATCAAATTCGGTACTGACCGCGTGACGAAAGTTATCACGCTTTTAACTACTTTTCTGATAGGACCACGCTCCCTTTTTTCCATTTTTTAACACTATGACCTCGTATATTGTACATGACTACTACTTATCGATCTTGTAAACGGATCTCCAATATTTGTCCTTCCCTCCTTGGGCCTTATCCAATTCTGCTATTAATCGCTCGTCTCCTCGTTGTTAGCGTGTATCAACTCTGCCTCTTTGGCGTTGAATGAACTCCGCGCTGCGTGCGAGTGCAATTTATAGATGTACGAAACTACTTACTCCCATCGTCTTTGGAACACGTTTGCGAGTTTGTATATTTTGCTGCTCGCGAACCGCATCGCGTCCTCCAATTCATGTAAGTTTACTGCGTCCATTACCCGACTGCCATTGCCGACGTTTAGAATAGTCTTTCCTTGCGCGTTGAACCCAGTGCCGTTCAACGAAGCGATCGTGTGCTCGTTTAGAAATTCCAAGTTCACCGCGTCCTTGATGTTCACGGGCCGTGCTAACTGCGTTATCCTCACGTTCCCCACCGACAGGTTAGATTGTACGTCCCGCGGTATAACCTTCGCGTCTGCGTACCCTTTGGTCGCTGCGTCTCTCGTTCAATGTCTTGTAGCTTCTTGTATACTGGACATTCTTCAAAATAAATTTAAACTGGGGGAAACGATATAATTTGGAAGATACTATTCAAATAATTTTCTGCAAGCTGAATATATTAATTCTAAAATATGATAATCATTGTTACAGAACCCGTTAAATTTGAGGATTGTGGTATATTATATATTTAACATGAATTTATAAAATGCCAATATATACTTGAATGCATTTATTTAAATTTATTTATTTTAAACAGATATTTACTTTATATATTAACATATTTTGTGATAATATTGGTAAACCATATTCTTGTATTGGTATTCCAATTCTGTTTTATTTGAAGGTTGTACTAAATCACTTACTCTTAAAAAGTAAAACTGAAAGTAAGTCGTTGAATTTGATGTTTAGAAATGGCACTATTTTGTGGTTATAGGCTAGCTGACAAATTTAATTAGCAATCAAATTAAAAAAATGATTGTATTAAATGGAATAAATTTAAATAATTATTGCTGTACAATACTTACACATCATTCGGAACCAAAGATTACAGAAGTGACTGAATTCTTATGTTCCACTGCTGTTTGTCCATCCAATGTTCTTCGTTCCTTCAATATAGTCTGAATTCCTTTTCTCCAGATGATAGGTAGTCTTCCTCTTTTCCTTTTTCCTGGTGCGGTGCATTCCATAACTCTCATTGGCAATCTTTCCTGTGCCATTTTTTGTTATGTGTCTATGCCATAGTAATTTTTTTGTTTGAATAAAGTCAGCAATTAAATTTTTCACATTCATTCTGTCCGTAATGACTTGATTCCTAATTTTCTCACGTCTAAATGCTCTTGCCGAACGCGCCCAAATGTCCATCTCTGCTGTCACTAATTTTTTTCTTGTGTGTTTATTAGTAGTCCAAACTTATGAGCTGTAAGTCATGATATTAGTAACAATGGATTTAAATTTATTTACTTTTAGTTTCTACTGTAATTTGCTTATCAAACATGATTCTATTTAAAGTAGACATAGCCCTCATTTTCAAATTACTTCTGGATGGTATTTCTTTGTTTTGCTTTCAACTGGTCCTAATTTTCACTTTGTACCTAAATTCTTGTATTCCTCTGTATATGAAATATTCCCCATCCCTAGCGTAAAACGTTAGTTACTTCAAACCCTGGTGACAAATACTTTCCAATTTTTATACTCTATATTGAATTGTAATAGAAAGTTTGTATAGCATTTGTGATAATTGGGTTGATACTAGTTGATTTTAAAACTGTCCACAGATTGGCTAACGGTGCATTGTCATAGGCTTTTCAATGTCAATAAAACTAAATGAAGAGGTTGTAATCAAATCGGTGTTCTTTAGAGTTCACCAGAAAATGATCACAAAGCGTTACTTACTCCACTGTATGATCTGACATCTTGTACATTAAATATTATTTGCTGCCGAACTGTTATGTCGTCTATAATTGCCTTCATCTTTAATGTGTCCGATGTCATGAATATTTGTGTATTTTTTATGCTGATATTTCTTTATCTATTTAAAATTCTTAAGGAATGTTGTTCACAAATATCGATCAATCTGTTTCCATTGTCATTTATAACATCTTCTCCAAAAGGTCCATTTGTTTCCCAGTTCTACCATTAACACCTACAGCTATGGTAACTTCACTTGTGCTTCCACTTTCCTCTATTATATCACTGAGTTTTCTGATAGAGACATTTTTCGTATACAATATTTCATTTTTACTTTTGTATGCATGCACGTTTATATTATTAAAATTTCCTTAACTTTATGTTGTATAATTTACTGTAAATCTATTATACAGATATAAAAGACTGATTTCTATATTTTGTTACAGGTGGAAACGAAAGGATATGCGTGTTACCTGATCCAGAATTTCAATATGTCATACTGTCTGATCGTTTCGTTGACAAATCACTTCTCATAAAGGATTTCTTGTATGGCATAAATAATAGATTTCGTTTTATTCGTATAATTGCACCGAGCGGTTTCGGGAAAACTATGAATTTAAAAATTCTGAAGGCTTTCCTGCAGCCAGAAAACGGCCTTTTACCTTCCAATCAAAAAAGGGTTGCAGCCTATTTATCAAACACAATCTAAATATTTTTAAGTGGAATAATACAATTTTTTCTTTCTATTGCGGGAAATATCCGGTAATTTTTATTACTTTTAATAAGACAAAATTGAACATAGATTTAATGATATTCTAGATGCGTTCAAAGAGGTAATACGTGATTCATTTCTAGAACACGGGTACCTACTAAATAGCACTCGACTGGACGGTAATGAGAAGTACCGAATTTCGTTATATACTGATAAAATGTTTACAAAACTTTATCTGGATTACAATTACTGGAAGCTTAAAATATTTATCAGAAAAGTTGTATCTGCACATTAGTAAAAAAGTAATCGTTTTAATTGACGACTTTGATGCTCCGGTTTCGAAATTCTTATCAACTAAATTTCCAATACCCGATGTACACAAAACAATTTGCTTTATCCAGAACTTCATGTTAACTTCGTTGAAAATTAATAAATACGTTCAAAGTGGTTTTATTAACGATCGTATGCGTCTGTCAAATGTATTATTACGACAATGTAATGGTATTACTAAACTTTAAAACTTTACTTTCAGGGACTTCATCCATATGTCAAGTATTATGGCCTGACAGAAGACGAGGTAAGAGAAAAATTATTATACTTCAATATACTGCACAAGTACCGAGACGTAAAGGCTCATTACAATGGTTACCGGGCCACCGGATACTATATGTACAGCACCTGGTCGGTTTTGAACTACCTGCAGTCTGAAGATATGAAAGACTATTGGATAGCCCCGGACGGCTTACATAACTTAAGTAGTGTTTTTTTACACACAGAAGTGCGGAAATTAGTTTCCACCTTCTGCATGGGAAAACAATCGAAACGCATAATATGGAGGAGATATCTTTTCGTGATATTATTATTATAAGAAATATAATGTCAAGCAATAGGGACTGTGGTTGTGCAGAAGCTGAACGTTTCCTTCTGTTTTTATCTCAGAACGGTTACTTTGACGTTTATTGTCATTTATATAAAGATCAAATTTTAATAAATATTCTAAACAAAGAAATTCAACAGCGTCTTTAAACAGTGGTTTTCAAATTGGAGTTCATACATAATTACAACTTTGATATTTTTTAAATTGATATGTATTGTAAATTTTCAAATATGTTAATGCTCAAATTTATTAAATCATTGCAAAAGCGAGACAGATACATTCAATGCTTCAAAATTTCCAAAAGCAATTTGTAAAGACTAACAAATGCTAGATGATGAGACAAAATTTACAAATTTTAATCATAATTATTATTATCAAATTATAAATTTTTTAAATCAATCTTACGGTTGTCTAATGATAAAGGTATATTTATTGTTAAAACTATGATGTTACTGCCGTTGGTAATCAGAACAAGAAGCAGGAAATTGTTAATATGATCTTTCAAGTCTTAGAGTACTAGAAGAAACGTGGAACATTAAGATGGGTAGCTTGAGACTCACCGGTATGTATTGAAGTACAATATTCATAATTTGGTTTCCTCAGTTCCATTTGCGGTTATTTATATGTAATCATAACACCAATTTCCAATTATTTTATACACGCTTAAACGCTTATCCCATTACTTTAGTTTGCCATGGTTGTCTCTATATATTACACACACACACACAAAACAATTCCCATTTTCCTTGTCTTTCTCTCTGATTAAAATACTTACTAGAATAAAGTGTATTAATACATATCATTTTGTGACGTTTCAACTTCTGTCGTCTGATAGTACGAGTATTGTTCAATAGAAACACGTTAGATCTGCGAAGCCGTGACTTCGTCTCCATGGCAACGGAATTAATTTGTTTATATTAACTGTTCAAGTACTAGTGACGCATCTGTCAACAATATTCGCAGTTTGATCTTTTCCAAGCGTTGTGACTGGTTTGCAAATTGGCATCTATGTTAGAAAATCCGTCCAAAAGTAATCTGCTTGTCGTTATGGTGACTATAGTTATTTTCATACGGCAGTGGTTGAATGTGGCAATAAATTTTGACAGGGAACAGAATGCACTAAAGATTTGGTCCGTCCCGGACCTGCATGTGTTGCAGCATAAAATGAAAATATGAGACAGCTGGAAGCTATTTAAGCGTAAATAGGTGCAGCAAAGTTAAAGAACTTGCTCAACGTTGAGCATCAGTGTGGGAACTGTTCATTTCTTCATTCATAGTCTTGACTATCACAAAGTTGCTCCTCACTTGATTCCACGACTGCTTACTGATGAGCAGAAAAATTTTCCTTCAGCCTTATCATTATACAGCTTATGATGCGCTATCAACAATAAGCTAATGATTTTCTATACTAAATTTTTGCCGGTGATCAGGGGCGGACCGTGAGTTTGTGGGGCCCTGGGCTAATACTACTAAGGGGCCTGTCTAAATTGTCAACTAACTGCCAATAAAAAAACCATTTTAGATAATGATGTACACGGTACACAGTATAGAAAAAAAGGACAATATATATAATAAATTATTAGATTTATTTAATATGACTTAGACACATAAACAGCATTGTAAGATATTATTGCAAAAGAAATCAACAGGTTTCGTGCAATCATGTTATATAAATTATAAAGCAACCTTTCTGCATTTTTGTGCCGCAAATTCTTTTATTTGCTCATCACATTGTAACTCCTTAGTTAAATCAAAATTAATGGAAAGAACTGATAAATGATTTAGTCGATCGTTCGACATTGTTGTCCTGTATTTGTTTTCTATATACGACATCCTGGAAAAAGAGCGTTCCGCTTCACAGCTAGTCATTGGCAACGTTAAAAAATTTTCAAGATAGTATAGCAATTTGGGAAAACATCAACAAGTTGCTTTTCATAAATTAGCATAAAAATTTCACTGCAAGAGGTGTAAGACTCTGGCTTAGACTGTATTAAGTAAGATTTTAACTGAATGCACTCATTCACTAAATTTTCGTCTACGTCATCTGAATAATAATCAACAATATTACGTACACTTTCCAGATCGATGTTTTCCATATTTTTGTCTTGCAAATCCATTAAAAATTTGAATTTCTTGCTATATGTCTCATAGACTTGGCTTCTTCTATTTAAATCCATGATCAGCTTATCCAATGCAACGTTTAGCGTGTCTCTTTTAAATTTTTCTGCGCCGTATACTGAGACTTTGTCTGTAAATTTATCTGAAAATTTTAAAGTAATGCGTCTCTTGTTTATGTCACTGTATTCTGTTCTCACACTAGTACTTAACTTTTTAGCTTTCTCTTCGTATTCCTTTAGTTTTTGATCTGATTGGAATTGGTGCCGTATATTACTTACAAACTCTTTTAATGATATAATTAACTTATTGCCTTCACAAATATCTAAACCAGGGCTCTGTAATTTTTTGCTAACTAAATTGAATCTCTCTAAAATTTCTTCCCAAAAAATTATTAAAATTGCAGTATCGAGCTTCGTCAGTTTATTAAATAAATTTTCTGCCTCTTTTCGAAAATCAACTTTCTCATCCTCATTTTCACTAAAACTTTTGAAAATTTTCAAAATGTCATCATAATTATTTTTTAAAGCTTTAACTGCATCATAGTGACAAGACCATCTGGTCTGGCTCAAACTTTTTAAAGTAAATTTTAGTTTTGTTTCACGTTGGAACAGTTCCCACCTGTGGGTCGAAGCGGAAAATAAAACGTATACTTTTTGCACAACTCCAAAAAAGTTCACAAAGTTCATTAAAAATTGATTAGAGTTCATTTATTATTGAAAAATAAGGTAAAAACAACAAGTAACAGTTTTTGAAAAAACTTAAAGCTGACTGCGATAAGCAATAAATTTATTAAAGTGTAAAATAATTTATAAGTGAAAAGTAAACGATTTTGATAAATTAGATATTTTGTGATCGCTACTTAAACCCCTTGATTTTGATATCCTACTCGACAGGTTTGGAATAAAAAATAATTTTCAAGACGCCTTGTTTGACGATAAAATAACCTATCAACGCCCAATATTTTTAAACATTTTATAAATATTTTTTGAGAATATTTTGAAAATATTTCTAAGAAATGTTTTTTCCATTTTTTTTCGCGGACATTATAATATTGAAAAAATATTTATAAAATATTTTGAAATATTAAAGAAATATTGCACATATTTTTTAGTAATATTTTAAAAATATTTCGCTGTTGATAAGGGAACATAATTTTGACTTTTATAGTTTTAATATAAAATAATATTTTTAATATCAGTGAAAAAAATATATATTTTGTAGTTTTAAGAACATGAAATTCTAATCGCAAGAAAAATACAAAAAAATGAGTAGTATTTTGAAAATTCTAATTCAAAACTTCAAAAGATTCCGTCAAGAAATGGAATCCGTATTTGAATTAATAATTTAATCTAATGAGTTATTCCAATTATTGAAAGTTATTGTACCTACTTACAGTATAATTAAATAATTATATTGCTTAGTAATAAATAATGGTAATACGTACTTACCAAAAACAGGAAATTTTATATAAGGTCACTGGATTTGCTGATTACTTTCAATTATAACTAAAATAAGAGAAAGGTCCGATCTTTATAACCTTTAAGTTTCAACTTATTAGTAAACTAAACACTAAACACAGTACACTATAAACAATAACACTTAGTTTGTCACTTTGACGACGAGTAGAGAAGTGCGAAAAAAAAATTTGTTACCCGCCAACAATTAACGCATGAAGCCTGTTCGACTGCAAATGAGTGCGTTTGCGAGAAAATACACCGAAAACAAGCGGCGGGAGTCCCCCGCTATTAAGACACGAGGATATACAACCAAAATAAGCCACGGGGAATCCCCCGTTCCGTTCGATAGGCGCGCACACGGCTTAATTGATCTCTGTGTTGCCAACCTTATGATAGATTTTTTTAATTCACAATATTGTCCGATGTCTTCTATTGGGGCTTGGGGGCCCTTTATATCCACGGGGCCCTGGGCTGAAGCCCAATAAGCCTTTATATAGATCCGCCCCTGCCGGTGATGTGTCTTGGTGTTATCACTTTCCCAATGAAATGTGTCCTTCCTTTTTGTTAGCTTTTCCCTTTATTTCATGTAGAAGATTTTTTGCATATGTTGTTGTGGGGCACCATAGTTCGATTCTCTTTAGTGTGCTATGCCGCGCTTTCTCATTATGAGCGCTTTGTCAAAATTAATTTTTTTTTCGTATAGATTTTATACATTGTCTTGTTTTCCAAAAAATAACCTTAAGTCTGTCCGGGTGATCTCGTTCCTCCTTCCGTGAAATGCGTCGAGAGCCTTGAAAAGGGCTGTTTACAATCGAGCACTTTACAACACAGAGCACTTATTGGTGACAATGGGATGCTGGAGGATGTCTTCAGGACCAAGGCTTTCTGGGGTCTGGCGGCGGTATACTATGAACATCGGGCCATCGGCAACACCTGACCCAAGAAGTAAGAAGTAAGCAAGTAACCTTTAATGTTATTAATTCAAATTATGTCTCTACAATAAATATGTAGTTATATGATTATAGTATCGGACCACCTTGTTATATACGTCCTTCTGCTTCATTCGACTGCATTCGATTGCTCACTTCCCACCCCTTATATTTCTTTAATCAATTACACTAAATTCGCTCCTGTAGACTACTCATATTGTGTATTACCTTTATTGTTTTCTTACATTTTTTTGTCTGGATTGAATGATTGTTTCGACTTCAAAAGACTTACTACGGTTGTCGCGGCGATCCCTCAATTTCTTCTACCACGGAACTGTAATTTCACTGCTTTTTATTCAGTCTAACAGTTTACATTATGCGAGTTTAAAGACTCTATATGTTATTTTGTTGTTTTCCTGTCTAATGAATTCAGGTAAGGTAATGAATTGTAAAATATTGATTTTTTAGCTTTTAAATTATTTTTGAAGCTTTATTGATCGTTTACTACAACCATTATCTTTTTATGTTTTTTATTAAATAAAATTACCTATAATACGATATGGCGTTAAGTTGGTTACTGCCTAAAGATGTAATGCATTAGGACTAATACGTACATTACTTTAAAAAGCAACATTAAACAATACCTATTTAGTCAGTATATACAAAAACGTATACTTATGGTGCATCACAGTGACATGTGTGTGTGTATGGATACTATTCCCTAGACATGGGGTAAGTCGGAGCACTGGAATCCGCGACATTTCCATTAGTAGACGGATACTGTACCCACAGCTCTACAAAGCAAGCGGCTTCCAGTCGGCCCATACATTTCCGTTCCTTGGGCTGCTTCTTTTCAGATGTGTTATCTTGTAACAGTAACAAATCTAGTATCATACAATGTAGATATTTTTCTAAAATATATTCGGCAATCCTCGTTAAAAACAAGCTACCTGAAAAGTTATAAAATTGTCATTCAAACGTCATATCAGTCATCATAGGTACAAAGTGAAATTACATTCGTATCAAATGGGAAGTAGGAGAGAGAGGAAAGTTTGAGAGAGACATACAGCGGGACAAAGAGAGTGTAATAATGTGATTGACTGAACAAACGACAAGGGTTCCGAATTTAACAGGACAGTTGGGGACTTTTCTAACTGTATGAACTTCTTTGGCAGAAAGTCTCATAGAACGAGAGTTTGTGAGTCTACTATCACCATGTGGAAACACAACTCCACAAAACTTTTCCTCAAAATGTGAACACCGTGGGAACATCGCCGCCGGCCGAACTGGTTTACGATCATGTGGTACCATGTTTGAGTACGTCGCTGATCAACACGACGACCTCCGTTGCCCAGAATCGTGTCGAGCCCGACCTCCGCGATCAATCCACAGGATTTCTATAGGAGTTCTACCACTACTCCTCTACTTTTTAGCAGCAGTAGTGGAACATTACCCACTGGGCGGGTGGAGGCAGGATGTCGTACTTCCACATCGCGCTCGACCCAACTTGCGAATCCAAGGTTAATGAAGCGTGAGAGGAGAGTCAGAGGCCCGTGCTTAAAGCTACTAGAGTTTGATTGAGTACTACAAGGGCTATGAGGTCTACGAGGACAGTAAACTATAAGAGGAAAACGTTTCGGAAAATTGCATATCTCACAAAGAGAAATCTTATTAAAGAAAGGTGTAAACAAAATATAAAACAGGTTTAGTTTAAAAAACTTTAAAATATTGCAAAACCATGGCAAAAAAAAAAGTTGCTAAAGGTTTCTAAAAATGTATTAATCAACCTCAAACATTGTTAATGAATATCTAACAATAAAAGGAATGATAATATTATATAGCTTTATAACATTTGCAAATATAAAGATATTAGGAGCAGGGCCCAAGTAAATGATCAAAATATAACGTCCTCCCATAAATTTGTGTAGTACGCTCTGCGATATACTGTTGAAGTTGCAAGCGGCCTACATCCACCAGCCTGCGCGCCACGCTTGAATTGAACGTGAACATTGCCGCGTAGTATATAACAAGCTTTCCGTTGAAACTGATGACGCTTTTAGCTGCTTAATGTTTTCGTACACTATTTTGTAGTTTAGTTATTCTATATTGGTGGTTGTGCTACGCTGCAACCATAACACCAGCCGCCACTGCTTGAAATGAGGAACTCTCAGAGTTTATCCGGATAGTTAAAAATGCAGACACCAAATCCGCTAACTTTTATAACTGGTTTGATATAAAACTTGGTATAGATTTAACAGTATTCTTTAAGCGGGTTTCTATAGTTAACTTCCAACCTGATACACCAATTTCATCTATTAAAGTATTACAATAACTATGTTAAAATAGTAACAAAACATTTTCGCTTATATTTTGTATCAAAATGTTCAATGGACTTTTTAATCAACTTTTCAGTGTTTAGTGAAAGCATGCAGTTCCGTCGATCAGCCGGTATTTCGTTGTTACCTGCAATCTTTAAACAAGTATTTGTTTTGTTAAAAGCATTCTGCTCTGGAAACAATAATTTATTTAAACATCTTACTTTTTAAGTAAAATGAACGTTATATCAAATCACAGTAAAATGTATCAATGAAAAGTCAAGGGAAAAATAACTGTGAGATGAGAAACCAAATAACTCTTATTTGGATTATCTCAATTTTAATTAATTATTATTATCTGTGTTATATTAAGGAACGGTCGTGGCGTAGTGGCTAGCGAGTGGCGCTGCTACACTGTCGCCATACGCTATCCCGCCGGGGCCATCTAATTTAGATACGACCGTTCACCCTCGTAAGGCGATGCGAAACCAGCGAGAGGTGTCCAGCCTAGTATAAACTCTCCACAACTATGTCGTTCGGATGCGACGTTAAACTGTAGATCCCATATACCTGTGAGAGACTCAGTACAACACGCACTACGGGTATATATGTGGAGGGTACAAATCAGTCGAAAGACTGAAGGATGCAAT
Organism: Magicicada septendecula; assembly: GCA_034769895.1. NCBI lineage: Eukaryota > Metazoa > Arthropoda > Insecta > Hemiptera > Cicadidae > Magicicada > Magicicada septendecula. The sequence goes on from CM068367.1 coordinate 1,362,378,894, forward strand.
AATTATTATTATAATATTATGAGTATTCGTTTGATTACTTATATTGTTTCGTTTCTTTGTGTGTAGTAATTAAATTGGTAATTTTTATAATGCTTATGGAAAATTGAGTTAGATTTGTCAATCTAATACAAAATGTGTTACTTTAATTTTATAAATGCAGCTGATCTACATTTGTTAATTTCAATGTCTTTTTTTTTCTTTAACAGTCTTAATTTTGAATACTGATTCAACAACAATTCGCAAAAAAAAACTTTGTATTTTGACTTGAATTGAGTTTTCTACTTACTCAATGCGAAGATACATTCATATATAAAGATTTTAATAATTAGATTTATTTTCTCCTATAGATTTACATTAATTCTGTTGACAATTAAAATACACTGCAATAGTCTCGTTTATCTTTATTACTATGAGAGATATAATAATGTAGTGTTATCAAATATTACTTATTTCACGTATATGGTTATTAAACTGTGTCATACGTCGAAGATTAGCAGTATTGCTCCTGTGTAAACCATTAATCTGTTAAAGTGTTACAAAGAGGGTTTCTGATCTTACCAACTATGAAAATGATATTTTGCATATGTCTTTATTATTTCATAATATCGAACATTTACATTTTAAATCCAGCACTTACTAATGCAACGGACGGGCCAAAGGTAAGCGCATCATTATTGTCTGTACATCGTATTCATTAGAATGCCACAATTTTCCTGCAGTAGGGTAAGTTCTTTATAATGTCAGAATAAAATCCACAATTACAAGCTCTACATGAATTAACTTTAAATTCTAAACTAATACTGTTACAACTGTAATATAACCATATAAATTGTGTCATTGAATAAACATGTCATATAATTACTATCCTCGCGGTAGACAGTACTTTTCTAAGATAAATCTACTACAGTAGAAATCATAGATTTTCGAGCATGGCGAATTTCGTCAAAAGTGTACAGCGTTGCCAAAACTCCGAAGGGTAGATAGTTTGTGACGATATTATCAGTTTACAAAGATTTGGAGAATAAAACTAGTTGAGCAGAAATCAGTGCATGCAAACTGTGCAAAATGTGCAAACTGTGCAAATTGTGCAAATTGTGCAAACTGTGCAAACTAAATTGAGGTCTCAGGCTTTCACGGCCGACGCCGTATTTGTTACCAAATTCATTTTCCGGGCTATCAGGACGTGTTCGTACGTCATTAATTGCAAATGTTTCAGCCACTCAATCGATGGCCATAGTCAGTCCTGACAGACTGAAATATTGACAAAATGGTTTACTGGCTGTAGACCTTTGTCGGTGAATCAGTCCTTGAGCACTAAAGATGACCGCTGATAGAGGGGTTGAAACATTTGCAATTAACAGCATCCAAAAACGGCCTGCTAGCACGCACAATGAATTTGTTAACAACTGTAGGAACTGAAATTACGGATATAGTTGGTAATTGTAGTATCGTTCGTTTTGGAAACACTGTAAAGTATCTTAGAATCACTCTTGACACTACGTCAGAAAGGAAAGCGAGGAATTGGGTGTAAGGGTACAGTCAACTATTTTGACTGATGGCAGTACACATATCAATTGGCAGTACTTAAATTTATTTGTCAGTATACAATGAAATAATGATTTACAAGAGGAGACTCAAACCTATCACGACATACGCCATCAAACGGCAGAGGTTATTCTCAAGAGTAGTTTAAACAGGGGCAACATATCAGACTTGAAAGATAGTTTTGAAAAACTTTCCAGCAAGCTCTCTACCTCTATATATATATCTCTCTTTTTCTATATAAGTAACTCGACGTTTCTTGAAGTAATTATATACATTTGTGATGTTATTCAATTTCCTTCTTCTGCAAGTAGTAAAATCCATATATTCTAAAAAAAAAAAAAAGAATATACGAATAATTATTATAATACTTGCAGAAGAAAGAAATTGAATAACATCACAAAATTATTTTATATATATATATATATATATATATAGTGCCGTCTCCCTTCCTTCAACCTGGCTTTCCAATTCTCCCGATGTTCCCATTTTCCTTCCTCAAGTCCTATACGTTGCATAGATTCATCCACTTCGTCACTCCAAATTCTTCTCGGTCTTCCTTCCTCCTTCCTTTCGAAGCTCTAAATATTAATAACAAAATATTTGAATCAGATTTACAAAACCATTTAAATTAAGAATTACCCTACTTTATATATTTTTGTAATGATTTTATGAAATTCCAACACGTAAACCTGCAAGATTTTATTTAAATCTGTTTACTGAAAATGAATGTTTTATTCATTTGTTAAGAAATATTTTGATGACTCTGCTAAAGTGTTTTCTTAATTCCACAAGAGTTCTGTTTTATTTGAGAACAACAAATAACGTTTCTTAATGATATGAGAACTTCGGCTTGCCGGGCTTTAAGACCGTGGTCCATGACTGCTTTGTGCAAACGTTTCGGCCGAGCATTTGACAACCATCTTTAGTACAGACGTCTGCAACACACTGATAACGTTTTCGCAGTCAGTGACCACTGAACTGTGGTTAAGGCTGTTCTTAAAATTTTTTTAAATATGTGAAGAATAACAAGGTGTGTCATTTAAAATTTATTTAAGATGAAAATTGTGTGTTGCTGATAAAAGGGAAATACCCCATGAGTACATGGAAGAGGTATGTTGAGTCACTGCTTTCGGGAGAAGCGGAAAATGATACAATTGCAGTGGAGGGACCCTAGATAGTAGAACAAAATAGAATAACATATAGACAAGAAATGCGTGCGGCCATCGAAAAACTGAAACTGAGCAGAGCGGCTGGGTAAAATGGGATTAACCAATAGGATTTCTCTTGCGTTTTTCATCGACAATATAAAGCAGTATACTTGAGCAACGTTTAAAAGAAAGAGTTCAAGGGCAACTAGAAGAAGAGCAGCGTGGGCTTAGGCCAAACAAGAGGACAATTGATCACAAAACAAAACCTAGGCAAGCATATGTTAAAAGACCATTGAATATAATAAAAAATTACACCTGTGCTTTATAGACCTAGAGAAAGCCTTGGGCAGGGTTGCTTAGTCTGAATTGTAGCCCATCTTGTGAAAACTTGCAGCAGGCTTAGGTCTAATCCAGAAAATTAAAAGGTTCAAAAAATACTTCAGCAGTTATATAAGAACTTCTCACGCAATGTCAAGAAGACTTCAAAACATTTTGTTGGGTAAGGCAAGGAGATATTGTAACGTAACATAGTTGAGGTTCCCCAACGTTACATAAAAATTGGATGAAATATGGTCAAGGACCATACCCTGACTTAAGGTTGTTCTATAGTTCATGTGCTTGAGAAGTACCTCAAGTCAAAAGGAGGCAATGACTAATGTTAAATGTAAAAGAGCCAGACCAATGAATGATTGAATGTAATGAAATGTTTGTTTTGTACTGTGACATGTTAAGGTCTACAGAGTATTTATGTTGTATGTTGAATATGCTAAAAATGAAATGATGTTGTTTGATAATAATACTTCATCAATAATTATGTTTATATTTATATTAGATTTGTCTTTATACAACCCAGTATAGTTACCAATGTTAGGCACTGTACTAAGTTCTCAGTATTGTATAAAGTTGAAAAATACTGTTGTTTTAATTAATGTTTATAAACTGGATCAGGAGTGTGACCAGTGTTTCAAGTCTAACAAGTAGTTCTGACAATTATATCATAAGTTAATAAAGGGTTCCAGAACCAGTTAATTAATATAAAAAAAAAATAACCACCAGTAAATTAAAATTCATGTAATTAACCATGTAACCAATAATTAATTGTACAGTAGGTCAGGTAAAAAGAAAATTAAGTTAAAAAACCAAATAATGTTATAATGGTTGTAAGTGAATCTATAGGCCTAAATTCCATATTAGTGAAAGGAAATTAATACCTTTTTAGGAAACCCAGTCCAACGAAACTCTGGTAAAACATTTACTGTCCAGGAAGGAAGGTTAGGGGAGAATTTTATGTGATTCAATATTAATCCAAGCATGGAGTATTTTATTGGAAAGGAGTAGTAATATTCTATAATGCCGGCTCAAGGATATATAGAAAACGTGGTTGTTAAGGCAACTGAATTGCAGAAGTTGTTGATTTTGAATTAATTCGTTCTGATTGTTACAAGCTATTAGGTTGAGATGGACCGATATATTTAAAAAATATGAATAAATCTAAAGGAAATATGTATCAAAATTGAAAAACCCCTTTTGTAAAACAATTATACTTTAATGCTAATGAGTAATAAAAATTAAATAACCCTCCAAATTGTAAATGAATACAGTAAAAAAGAATTGAAAACCTCTCACCTCATTCACTAAATAATTCCGCTGGATTCGGTATTAAACCAATTCATACTATAAATCGAAGATCAGTAAAAGAATTAAAGTTTGAACTAACGGAATTATTGGAAATACCAGAAGACTAGATTTGGCGTAATAACCTTCATTAGCAGCAGAGAAGCTGGGATCCTAATTCCATTCCACTGGGACCAAGAATTGTAAAGATCGTAAAAGAAGAATAGAAGCCAGAAGATTTCCTGAGGGTTTACCAGTACACACCACCATCAATTTTATTGAAAACCAGAGCTATTTCACTGGATGAAGACGAGATAAGCTGAGTTTTGGGCCACTGTTGACAAACGTCCACCGCCAGACGAAATTTTCGTCGGTTTGGTAAAAAAACAACTTATTTTCATTTCACTGTATTTAAAGTAAATAATTTTATTTTTGTAAATTGAACAACCTTAATTATGCATTTTACCTGGCCTTACTAATGGTTCAAAGAACTTTACGAACCCTGGGATAAGAATTATTTGTTATTATTTTCAAGTGTATATGTTTTTAGAATTTGAGTAATTAATAATCGTTATATGTCTGGATGATCGATTGGATCGTATTATTGTTTTTTGAGACAACGTAACCTGTTAATTAATAGAGAAAATAAATAAAGTACATTTATTGTATGAGATAACGTTTAAGTTATTGCATAATAAATACTATATGTGGTGGGTGGAATAATTTACAAAAAGATTGATACAAACATAACGAATAACTAACCTATAAGTACGCTTATTACTAGTAACAGCGCTCAAAGTTTGCAGCTGGTGGGACGGAAGATTGCTGAACTAGCTTGTGTTTAATACTAAATTTGAATGAAATTTTCTACCATCGAGTGACTAGGGTTGACACAAATTCCCCTTACATTCAGTTAATGCTCCATACATATTGCTAATATTACACAACCACTGAAAACTAAGTTAAGTCTATAAAGTAGTACGATTATAAATTCAAGAATATAATTATAAATTTGTTTGTTTAATAATCTATTTTCCGAAGGTTCCATCGGTCACCACTGAAAAATATATTCATTAATAAAACATTAATTAAGACAGGCAACAACATTTGTAATTGTTACGAATTGCCACCTGCAACGTATTACTTGGCGTTTGATACACAGGAGTCTATTATAACTAATTACACCCATAGACAAGATTTCTTTATAATTTGACGTTTCCAGCGTGCAGCATATAATATAACATACGTCCTCACATAATTAACAAGTAGTTCTTTATAAAATTGGAATCCAACAGTGGTGCTTCCACACATCTTCATATAACTGATAAAGTGGCGTAAAGGAGTTCTTTACAAATTGGCCTGCCCAACAGTGAGGCTGTAAGGAGAGGGAATCTAAGTTTTCAATACAATGTTTTAAGCCCGTTGTTGTTCTTGATAATTATTTATGACGTTTTAAAGAAGTGAAATCAAGGGAAATTGTGTAGGAAGTTGAAGAATGAGACCAGTCACTTTGGAAAACATAGCGTTTGCAGCCGAATTAGTCCTTGTAGCCAAATCAAAGGGAAATCTTCAGTATAACTGGGACATTTGAAATGAAAAGCTTAATAGGAGGGGGGCCAAATAAACACAAGTAAGACAAAGACCATGATTATTTCAGGAGCCCTTGAGAACCATCGGATTGTCTGTCAAGGACAACCACTCAAACAAGTGCAACGATTCAAATAACTTGGCACTGTAATTAGTGCCAATGGGAAAATATCTGCAGAAATAAATTACAGAATAGCAGTCCAGAGAATGTAAGCCATGCTCTAAATAACACGTTTTACTGAAAACCTAAACATCCTAAAGAAACCAAGGTAACAGTTTTTAAGAGCACGTATGTCCTATGGGAGTGAGTTTTGAGCATTAAGTGCATGCCAATTCAGTGCTAATCAAGGCCAGGAAATGAGATCATTGAAACGAGTGAAGAGTAAAACTCGCAGGGACCGAGTCAAAAATGTTTCAATAAGAGCAGCATTAAAAGTAAGACTGCTGGCTGAGACAATCAAAAAATTCCCAAATGAGATGGTTCGGACAACTTCAGGGACTAGGTGATGAGAGACTTACCAGCAAACTACATGCTGCAAGAAGCTAGGGACGGAGCTCAAGAGGCAGAGTCAGACGACAAGGCAACACAATGTGCAAGGCTTCTTGGTGATTAGGGGCATCCATTCCTTGGAATCAGGCAAGGGCGGTTGCTCTCCAGAAGCAACAGGAGCAACAGTTGCCATCTCTTTGCAACCCTTCAACATCCCTAGGTAGAAGAGGACGCGACTAAGACTAAGACTAAATCGCTTACACTTAGAAAAAAAAAGTGTTTAAAATAAGTCGTTCCGTTTGATATTTAGAGTCTACAATATTTTGTTGCTGTAGCCAACCTAACATTGTTAATTATCATTCAACTAAACAGAAGGTAGTATTAAATGGAATAATTTAAAATAATATTTCCCTAACAGTTGTCACTTTTGTGCCATCCTTACAACATGTTACTTCAATCTACATCTCCAAGTTCATGACCATTGTGTTATTACATTTGTTTTCTTTGTCATCCCTTATTAGACTCCTTTTAATTCTATCTGACAGTTTATATTGTGTGTCTTTGAAGACTATATAAGGCCTATTGTATTTTTGGTTTCCTGCCAACATTTGTGTTGTAATTCATGTAATTCAGGTACGTCTATTTCATACGCTTGTACTATTTTGATTGTTTTAGCCCTTGAATTATTTTTGAAGAGTTATTGATCGTTTCCTACAATTATTGGTTTTTTTTTGTTTTTTACTAGTTTCAGAATATGTCATAATACAATATGGCGTTGAGCAGGTTACTCAACCAGGTTAAAGCCGTAACTCACAACAACGGACAAGAATTTACACAGCAAAATTATACACTGTCTATTTAGTCACTATACAAAATACACGTCCTTATGGTATATCAGAGAGACATGTGTATGTGTATGTGGACTACTGCCTTCGTATATCTGTTGCGTAAGTCTCAGCGGTTAAACCTCTTGAGTTAGCTCACTTCTTTGTTAGTATTTCATACGTCATCAACTAATTGCTTAGGCGAAGTATTTGACCAAAATATTCAAATCTTAGTCTTGTAAATAACTTGTTTGATGTAAATATTCCAAGAACACGATTGATGCCGTCGTTGTACAGGTATCTTGTTGCATCTGACGATGTCGATAGAATATTTTGTTAAAGGGGATTTGAGAGTTATTATTCATCCGAGTATTTTATTCTGTTATCCGTTACATGTTTCTTTATTTTAAGCCTGTTTTATGAAGTGAGAACTTTATATACGGAACTATGGTGCCCCCGCTTACTCAAATACACCTGGCGTTTTAGGGCAGGAAACTTTTTTTTTTTTTCGGCAGGGCAGGTGAAAATCTCTATAGACACACTGGAGCCCCGTAGCTCCAGGTAGTGTGGGACTCTAACCCACTAAAAACACCTCCCTTTGCAACAACTGAGCGAGCCCAACAAGTTGCTTTTCTTTAATATTACAGTCACGGTTTATGGGGTAGAAGCCCACCGGCTGTTCCCCGGGTTGAGATTATTACCTTTCTCTCTTTTAGAGTTTTACAGATTTAAATGCACTAGTGTGTCACCA